>JARHVA010003068.1:282500-882500 GCA_037957365.1 Torreya grandis
ACATATGTGTCTTCAAATTACTCAATGGCGAGTTAAAATTTCACATGAAACCCTAACACCACCTCCTATATATGCATAAGGTAATCTTATTCCTCAACCCCCACTCCTTAATAAATTCATCAAACATCTTCAAAATGTACTATTAATCCTTCAAATTTAAAAAATAGACATAGGTGGTATTACTCCTACTATAACCTATAACTGATCTATTGATCATGAATTGCATTTGAAAGATTTTATAAACCTTTAAAAATATTATATCAAGATAAATGCCTTCATCATTATAAAGAATATAGATAAAACCTTTTCAGGTGATGCCCTAGATTACTACAATCAACTCAAGTCTAACACTATCTCTAGTTTTGAATATTTATTCGATGCATTGGTTTAGTAATTTAAAACCAATGATATACCTAAGAATAAATTATCTCATTTTATTAGTTATAAATACGTAGAATCTAAAATTGCTCATGTTTTCATTAAAATAAGGAAATCCTTATCTGATAAGTCTGAACATAACATGTCAAATGATAATATATTTCATTTTTTCACTAACGCTCTTCATCCCAAACTCAAATATCATATTAGGACTCTCTCTCTAAAATGTTTTGAATAATCCATTGATCAAGCTAAACATCAATATTTCATAATTAGGCAATTAAAGCCTTCCTAACCTTTAGTAGGAACTCACATGATTATGAGATATAAAAAATGACATGCTACTAATCATGGTGTCACATATACCCATGATTCTATACATGACATCCATATTATTATTAAAATTGGATCCATTTATTTAAATCTCTCTCTACCATTCACGAATACATCCTTTCATCCCTCTTCTTCCACATCTTCCTACGTAAATAATGTTGATTCTCACCAACCTATTTCCATGGTGGAAATATAAAATTTTATTCCTAAACCTTCAGCATGAGAACTTGATCCTACTTACCCTACCAAATATTGGTATGATACACACAAATTTTGTTGGTATCATGCAATTTTAGGACATTATCATGAAAATTTTAGTGAACTTAGAAACTTTGTTCTTGAATTTTTCCCTAGTCCTAGCTTTGATCATGAAAGAATGATTCACAAACATCAACAAACATATGAAAAGTTAGTTAAAGCTCACGATTCCAAAGTTAAGCATAAATATCTTAATCAAGTTAATTCTCACCTAGCTATCTATAAATATCCATATCCCACTCACTAATATTATACTACTCAACTTTCTAACTCAAATGTTGTCTAGAGTTAAATTGATCCTAATTGTCTAACCAATGATGAAAATGTGGTCAACATGAATAACATGAGGCATGAAATATCGTATATCAATCCTTATCCACTATCTAACTATAAAACATTTCCTACTTTATGCATTATTTAAGATACTTATCCATATCACATCATGGATATCAAACATACATAAACACATTTTGCTCCCTTAACATTTGTCCAAATTATCTCAAATACAATTATATAACTTTATACTCACTCTTATTTCATCACTACAACATTTAATAATTTGATACCATCAACCTCCCTTTACTCAGTGTCAATTGCTTTGAATATCATGAATTGATCTATTTTTATTTTTATATCTCAAGTCATCAAATCAACCAACTCAAGAGAGTTGATTATTAACCCAACCATGCCAAAAAAACATCACCCACCTTAAATTTTTTTGACTCACCTATCCAACCTATACCACCAATTCAAAACAACATACTTCCAATCATCATCAATTTATATTCACTTCTATTCCTTTTTCTATGGATTTGCTTCAACATTATGTACTTTTAACAAATTTGGTTCTAACTAGATATGATGAATGGGATCATATAAATTAACTTTCATATTTACTATCTCAATTTCATTTTCTATAACTCATGATAATTTCTCCTCATCATTACAATTGCTTAATTCAACTTTTATTTGAAATGAACATTTTTCAACCTCCACCTATGGTAAAAGAAGCTAATTTTTCCAAGTTTGAGGATAGTATTCTTAAACAATGTGAGGAAATGTCCATGAATTTTTATGAAATTATAAACACTTATCTCTCACTCAAGTTTCCATTACTTCAATGATTCTTGATGAAATATTACTTTTCATAGATGATACTTTGCTATTGATAAGTTTATAAGTTGGTGATATGTAAATCAAGTGTGTTTTGATTGATTAAGGTTATAAGACTTATGTTACATCCATTGAATTCATTAAAATACTTGAATATTATGAATTCAACCTTAAATATACCCAACATATGTGTCAAGGCTATGATCAAAGTTAAATGCTTCCTCTAGGTTGTGTTTGACTTCCTATCATGGTTCCTCTTATCACAATTTTTATTGAAGTCATGATAATTATCTTCCCATTATCATATAATATTTTACTTGATCGACCCTAGACACATCATATGAGAGCTATATGTTCATCTCTATGCCAATGTATTAAATTTTATCATGATTATGTTATATATAAGATTCAAGGATACATAAACCTTTGAAATTTTGAACAATTCCAAGAATGTGGTGTTATAAAAATACCCACCCTTGAACCTTTACCTATTATTCATTTTCATGAATCTCAATAATTTAATTATCCCATTAACTCTAATAGAGGTTATAATGAACACCCTAAACTTATAGGTAATATACAACCTAACCTATTTGATTTTGACAATGATGAACCTGATGAGATCAATGTGAATTAGGGTAAATTTTAGTGGTGAATATTTGTTAATTCATGAATATTTTAGTTTGGGGAATTTGAATTTGGTGATTTTTTTGGGTGCAGCATAGGACCCTTTCACCTAAAATTTTGGGATGTCATTTTTTTAGGGGTCAACTCACCAATGATTTATAATAATTATGGGGTTTCCATACAAGTCACCATATATATAGTACATATGTTCCCAAAGGTCATAAACTTACCACTAAAGTATCTTTCTTTACCAGATTATAAAGATCTTGAGACTTGAGGCCAAACTTTACCACTTGACTAATTTTATTAGAAACTAAACAACATGGTAAGAATACACCACTCAATAGAAACCTAACATCTGGAAGCATTATGTCATGTGATGCTAATCAAACACTTGAAAGCACTATGTTGCGTGAATGTAACATGGATCTTGATATCACTATGGACTGTAAAGACAACCGAATGCTTGATAGTAATGCCTTATATAGTATAAACCTAATGCCTAACAATAATACACCATGTGATGACAACCTAATGCCTAGTAGCAATGTGCCATGTGATGGTAACCTGTCACCTGGCAGTAATGTGGCATGTGATAATAACCTATTACTAGGTAGTAATGTGTCACATGATGGTAACATGGAATCCAATAGTGGTGTGTCACATGGCCATAAATTGACACCTTAAAGTATTGTGTCATGTGGTAGTAGCTTACCGAATAGTAGAATTGTGCTTCATGACCACATCTTGACACTTGCTAGTGGATGGGAAGTCGATAACACTAAACCATATGACAACAAAAATATGGCTTCAAGAAGTAATGGCAAGGGTAAAGTACCATAGCTAATACCATAAAAATCCAATGTCATGTCTTATTTTATAAATATAGGAAAGAAGATTGCATAAATAATAGGTACTATGAATATAGGTAATTCTAAAACTTTTTTAAAAAATATTAGTTATTTTTTTTCATTATAGAATAATTAGAAAACAAAATCAATTCAAAAATTGACATGGATATTGACACTATTTCATTAGAAATAATTAATCCCAATAACTTCTTCCACTGGAAGATTTTATTAATGAAATGCCACCCCTAGAAGACACTCCTCTAGGAACTTCATAAGAGAATTTTAGTTCTTTTCAGACTAAAAAAATTTGATGGATGAAGAGAAGTACTTGTACAATATGAAGGTCTTTTCAAGTTGACTAGGCTAAAAAATATCCATTTATAGAACATGTAGAACTGTAAAATGGTAATGAGCCTCCAACAGAATGCAAATGTACAATTTTTAGTTGGAAACTTGGAAAAAAAACATAGAATGTAACTTAAATTAGACATAATTGAGAAACAATATGGGAAAAATATATATATCCATGAAGCACCTAGATGGATAGATAACAAGAACACATAGATGGAAAAATGGAGAAGCATGCATGCATGCATGTAATATATGCACATGAATATAGAAATGATGAAAAATAACACAAACATCTTATTGATAAAAAGGGGTACAATCAAAGCGTAATTTGGAAAAGTTATGTAGTCTAATCTTAAGGTAAAATATGTATAGTTCTCGACTATTTTCCATATTTTTTAAAAAAAGAAGACCCATTTTTTATTTTTTAGATTACAATT
Organism: Torreya grandis; assembly: GCA_037957365.1. NCBI lineage: Eukaryota > Viridiplantae > Streptophyta > Pinopsida > Cupressales > Taxaceae > Torreya > Torreya grandis. The sequence goes on from JARHVA010003068.1 coordinate 286,849, forward strand.
TTTTTTTTCAACTTAATGAGTTTTTGGATATTCTACAGTCACATTGGCTAGATAACAATGCTTGGGAAATGAAAAAATGTCTAGTCATTATTGAGAAGGAAGATTTGAAAGAAAGTGTTAAGAGATCAATGTTTATCTCTCTATCCATCAATGAGGTAATTACAGTTGACAACACGACATGGGTTTACATGCATGTGTATACCTTTGAAAATTATATAAGGCAATATCATCTTTTAGATGTCCATAAAATGGTAGTAAATTGTAATGTAAAAAACCTCCATAAATTAGTTGTATCCAATTTAAGAGAGAGATTTGGGATGGATGATTATGCCATATCTACAAAGCTAGTGTGTGTTGGCACTGATTGTGCATTAGTGATATAGGGGCATAGAAAGGGTTTTTGTATTCACCTTCAAAGAACAATTTCTCCATTTATGATTCCAATCAATTGCATTGCACCTAGGATGAATCTTGTGTTCAAAATTGTTAGCACACTTAGTAATGTCTCAAAAGTGGAAGAGCTTATTCATGACATACATTTTTACATGTCAAGCAGCCCAAAAATATTTATGGAGTTCCAAAAATTTGCAATTGGGGTGACAAATGGCAAAAAATTACTGAAAGATGTTGAACCCAGATGGATTTCCATATATGAACCTGCATGATTTTTTTTTTGATGAATATCCATCTTTGATAGGGTTTATGTATAAATATCACAAGTTGACAAAGTAAAATATTTTTTATATCATTTAATAGATTTAGAAACTTTTCTCACATTATGCGGGTATTTTGCCAATGTTGAAGGAAATCAACTATTTAATGAAACATGCCCAAAAAAGATCTATCTATATTGTTGACTTCATATATTTGAGAAAATATGTCTGCCAATGTTTAGATATATTATACACATCGAATGAAAGATTTCACAGACCTATTTTTAGAATTTAGATATTTATTTGAAATTTAATATATATGATCATCTTTGTGTTGTGGGAAATGGCATTGAGCTCCCAATACACACATGCTCTAGAAGACTTGAAGTTGTGAGAGCTAAGTTTGAAGATGTGTCTATGACATGTTTATTATATGATACTATTTTTTCTAAAACATGAATTAAATTAAGAAAAATATCATAAATTTTATCCACTGAGATCAAAGAATGTTTTCAAAGGAATAAGTTGTTGGAGGGCATGGGAGTTGTGAATCCCATTTTTTTGAACAATGTTAAAAGTCAAGAATAGATCAACAATTTATTTCAAAAATACATGAAAACAATTATTATTCATCTATGTAAATCTATAGAAGTTAACGGAGTTCATATTAATGGTATTTTAAATAAAAAATTATTGGCATCTCAGTCAACCTAGTTTGGGATTACAGTGATGGATTAATTTTAGTGTTTAAGTAATCCAACATAAAATGGTGCCATTACACATATATGGAAAAAACATTATGCATGTAACATCTTACAAGAAAGTATTAGTGAATATTTTAGATTATATGAACTTGTTCAAAAAATGATTTTGGGTTTTGTGGAAGATGAGCGAGTGTTTAGTGCATTATCCTTCATAAAGTCAAAACTTAGAAACAAATTGGATAAAAATATAGAGACTTACTTGAGACTATTTGTTTCACATTATTATGTGCACAAGTTTCCACATGACAAAGTAGTGGAAACATGTAGTTCTCTATTTGAAATAAGAGACATGACTAATACATCTACTAATATAGAGGATGAGAATACTAAGACTAAATATGGCACTAGCATGGTAGATACAAATCACGCATACGATGAGCATGTTTTTTTAGGATTGTTTTAGCTGCACAAATTTTGTTTGATAAGTGTAACTATAGAAATTAATATTTTATAAAATATTTCATATTCTTTCATCTTCAAATACATTAAATTTTGTAATGTATTTCCTGCATGTTACAATCATGAATCTTATTCAATACATTAGAATTAATAATTTTTTTGTCTTATTATAATTCTATGTCTTTCAAATAGTACTTCTATATCTTTGAAATGTATGTCATTAATTAATTATCAATCATAATTCTAATTAACATTATATGATGAAATTCCTTAAAGCATTCATTAAAGCATACAAGTCATATTTATAGACATGCATGGTGCACCATAAGACACCAATTCTCTTGCCATTAAAACTCCAATTATTAAGATTTGTTATTTTTCATTGTCTTAATTATCTACAATATTAATTTTTATGGCATATACATAGATTTAACACATAGATAAGAATAGTGTAACAATAATTATTTTATTGTACATTTACATTAGAACTATTACACAAATATATAGGAAATATTTTTCCTATAGTTGGAACATGGGGTTGCATGTTTCCAAATTCCACCACAATCAATGCATTCAATAATACAACTAATAAAATAGTGTAACAATGCATTCAATGTTACAACTACCATAATAGTATAACAATGCATTCAAATACTACAACTACTAGAACAGTATAATTCCATAGAATATTTACCCTACAATAAGATATTTTTCCTACAACTACTACTACAATATTCAAATACTACAAATACTATAAATATTTTTCCTATATCTAGGGTTGTATATTTCAAAATTCCACCACAATCAATGCATTCAATACTAAAACTACTAGAACAATGTAGTAATGCATTCAATACTATAACTACTAGAACAATATAGCCATGGATTCAAATGCTATAACTACCATAATGGTGTAATAATGCATTCAAATATACAATTACTAGAACAATATAACATTATAATAATGCATTCAATGCTATAACTACTAGAATGGTATAACAATGCATTCAAATATACAACTGCTACAATAATATAATAGTATAACAATGGATTCGATGTTATAACTACTAGAATAGTATAAAAATGCATTCAGATACTACAATTACTAGAATAGTATAATTCCATATAGTATTTACTCTACTTTTTCTCCATACAATATATAAACTTGATCACAATATATATATATATATATATATATATATATATATATATATATATATATATATATATATATATATATATATATATATATATATATATATATATATATATATATATATATATATATATATATATATATATATATATATATAAAACTAGAATATTTGGAACAACTTTAAAATATCACTTAATAAAATAAGTGTTTTGCAAATAAATATGATATAAACTATTTTAAACTTTAGAAATAGTCATTTTGAACATAATAAACTCTAAAACAAATTAACATTTTTTTGGTTGAGACTCTCTACCCCCTTGTTGGTTGTCATCTTCCCCATAGAAACCCCATTGTCTTAACCTACCTATGGACACTCCATTATCACTCCTTCCTTCTAAAGATCCTCTACAATAGAATTCATTTGTGCAAGAATAACCCTCTCCTCATTTTCTACATTGCCTATTGAAAGAATTATAGAATATGTATCTATTTTTTGCTTTAATTAAATGCTTGGATCCATACCATGCTCTTTAATTATTTTATTCAAAGTGTTGTTCTATTTATTTAACATAACAAGATTTTTCTTCAATGCCATTATTGAGGAGATACTTTTACAGGCATTTTTCAAATGCACATTAAGAATATGTGCTTCTTGCTTTAAATTTTTATATTTTTCCTGTAATCAACAAATAATATATAAGTTTCAAGCACATACATAAGTGTTAATAATCAAAATACATGTTATACATAATGAAAAATCACCACAAATTTATCCTTTTCTTCTTGTACGATGGTAACAAGGTTAATATCTTTATCCCATTTATTGAAATATGCTTGCGCTTCTCCATTTGAATTTTCCAATCTACTTATCATAATATATAAAATACTATCATTGTAAACATTGTCAATAGAGATCAATCTAGATTGAGATTGCTAGAATAAAGCGTCAATCTTTGAGGGTTCATTTTGAACAAGCAAAAATAAATTCACTCTTTGGGAGTGGTTGTGATAATAGGCATTGATTTCTTTGATATGTTTTTTGTCCTTATCTCCCATTATTTTAAATTGTTAAATTTTTCATTAAAACCTTCCCTCAAATTGGCAAGCATATTTTCTAAAACTAGATTTTCTAATGAACAATTAGTAAGAGAATCATTAGAGACATTTAAATTATCAATGTGGAGTGGGGCAGATATGGAAGAGGTAGCCATAGAAGTCACTTTTAAAGGCACATTAGTAACTTGAATTAAATCATGTGAATTAAATCCACCAACAAATAGGGGCCCACTTTCAATCCTAAGAATCCCTTCATCTAGATCAACCTATCACAAACATGTAATATCATATGCACTTGAAAGGTCACCAATAGAGAAATTTTAGAAATCAAAAAAATTTAATGTTCCTCTACTTTATGCAGGGAGAGAGATGTTCTTTCCTATTCTCTGAGTCTAAATGGGTGGTCGGGGTGGTGGCATACTTCTAGGTCTCCTGATAGATGTTGAGTGGACTGAAAAAAAAAATTCAAAACCAATAAATTTGAAAACATAAAATTAATGCAAATTCAAATCAAATTTGTTATTACCTATTAGGGTGACTACCTCTTCCATTTGGATTGTCCTTGATAGATTTGCCTCTTCCCCTCTTATTGTCCTTGTGGGAGTTGGATCTTTCCATTAAATTGTGCTTATGGGAGAGACATTGGTGGTTTCACCTAAAAAATGAGTAAATTATCCAATTAATTAACTACCAAATTCTAACAAACTTCAAATCAAAAATAAAGTTGTAATCACAAACATTAATTGTGTTGTATGTAATAATCCTCAATAGCAAAACTTTGAGAGTAAACTACAGAAAAAAACAATATGAAAATTATTTTTTTCTATTAAATAATTCAAGAAAAAAACATTAAAGGAAATTTTGGGGAACCTAGAAGCGGAGATGCAATAGAATCACTTCTTGGGTATTTCACATTTCAAAATGAATTGAAGAAAGACTACATGGACTAGGTATCACTAGATCCTTCTAGATCATGTCAACCTTTGGTTGCCTCCAATTTTATTATGTTATAGGCACACACTCTCACCTATAATAAATAATAGACTAAAAAATGTTAAAATTTGAAATATATATAAAGCAAGAAAGGAGACTTAGGAAAACTAAACCTCCCTCCTATTCTTTGATAGAAAAAAAATTATATTTCATTTTTTAATGGAAGGTAGAAGGAATTTTAGTATAATATATTTCATATAAGGCCTTAAAATACAAGTCCATAATGTAGTTAGAATATGAAATGGTGCAAGTGTCCTTTGAAAATGAAAAATTCAACTCTGCCTTAATCATGTTTGATATAACTATGCACTAGTCACATACAACACTTGATAGAGAAATAAGAATATAGTAGACAACCTATAAGGGAATTTATAATGGTATTCCCTATAGAACAATTCTCACTTGAAAGAAATGAACAATAGATTTGAGAAATGGATTAGTGATATTTTCAACGGGGATCCCCCTTTGATTTTGACTATCTATAATGAAAATAGAAAACATGCAATTGCAATTAGGATATCAAACTATTTATATTAAATTGTTCATGAATAATTAATAAATTTTAATTTCATTAATAAATATAACACTTATTAGTTAGGTTAATGGCCATGTTGTAGACCGACTCCAAGTAATTTTTATCGACATCAAATAAGATAACCTTGGTGGTAATAGGACTTGCATTGTAATGTGGAAGGCCTATAAAATTATGGATATCCAATGTAAATGTGCCAAATGATATTTTTATATTATTAAATTGGACATAAAAATGACTCTCATTATGGTTAAAATCAGCAACCAGATATCACAATAGGTTATTGTCGATCATCATGCCATATTGAGGCATCTACACTAGGCCTCTGAGCTCACTTTGATCAATCTAGTCAACATAGGATTATAGTTACTTCACCATCTAGATGAAATACAAACAAAATATATTCTTGAAAATAGAATTCTAGATCACCCCTGTGTGATTATGACTTTTTTTGGATGTGGAAGCCATTGAATGTTTAGTGTAGAATTGAAGTAGGTAGGTAAATCTTGAAAAAAAACATAGGATGAGAATTTTTTTTGAATTTTTTTTGAAAATGAGGGCACTATATAGGTATTTATAAATAAGGATGGGAAACATAGAAACTAATTGGCATGATCGATGATAGGTGGGGGACATTTTTGCGTGATAATAGGTTACATAGTAGTATAATGATGTACAGTAGCATAATAATGCATGAAAGCATAGTGATTTGAAGCATCATAAGATTTGTATTGATAACATGATGCCACCATATTAAAATATGTTTCAATGTGATTTCATGGTGTCATAAAATAGTATGTTTATCATGTGACAATATTTTGTTGTATGACACCATATTGCCACCTTGGGGCATAATGTCATACAGTACAAATATGTCACCTATTGGCATACTATCAAGTATAACCATGTTATTTAGTGACATTATATTACCACTTGGCCTTATATTATCACATAAGATCTTGTTATCATCATGCAGCATGTTGTCTCCCGATGGTTTTTTATCACGTGGTAGCAATTATCACCCAGTGGCATACTACATCCCAATGGCATAATACCATATGACAGTACGAAGTCACTCAACATCATGAAGTCACATGAAAACATAATACCATGCCAAATAAATATGAAGATTTTCCACCTCCTCTACACACTCTGATTTGCTAAGGCAATGAACCTGATTTGCCTAAACAAACCTAGGGTGTTTATGTCATCATCTCTTATAGTGAACCTTGGTTTGAATATAAAAATTATGATCTCCCTTCACATAATTACTCTATTACCTCATTATTTACAACCTAGGTCTCATAAAAATACAATGGATGAAATTCTCACTTCCATAGTGATGCTAAAATAACCCATTCCTCATCCTTCATCTATTGATACAATCATTGATGCTTTTTTAATGGATATTTATACCCCTAATTATGATGATGGATATTCATTATATAATATTTTTTAGATAGATTTTTTTAAGCTAAATATGCATAAATACTTGGATATTTTTCTTCTTTACAACATTATTTCCATTTACATAGTATTTTTTGTATTGATTAGTTCCTTATTCTTCTACTATACCTTACATTATTTCTTCTTCACTTGATGTTCACAGGTTTGACATGGAACATATACAAAGTATAGACACTTTATTTTAATCACTTCCATGTCTAAATTTTAATCAAGATAAACTTTATGTAATCACATGAAAATTTAACCAAAAATCACCAATGGACCTAATTTATCACATAATTAACATTTTAGCCCAAAATAATAATGACACATTTATGATTGGGAAGTCAATCATATCACAAAATTATTTATATCAAATGTATCCTGTATCAGACAAACATTTAGAAATTATTAATATAGAGAAATTATATGAATATTTCATTTACAAATAAACATTTCAAAAATACACTATCCTCTAATTATTGATTAATCCTACTTAATCAAGCCTAATCTTCCTCTAATAGGAAATTCCACAATTATTGGAAATATCTTTTTTTATTAAATTTAAAATTGGAATATTGCCTCATAATGGATGACATCATAAGGTAAAGTGTGCATATAATCAAAGGTTATGGCATGTATTACACTTTACTTACACATTCAAGACAAGTTTTTACACCTCACTTACACACATAAATGGGTTATAATTTGAATCTTTTACACCCCTCTTAAATACTCCAAATCTCCATTAATGGAGTCTCTTACACTTTCAACCTCCCATATTGATAAATTTGAGGATTGATTATCAATCATCCATCTTGAAATCAGATGAATGGTTCATAGTGATGCATGAAATATATAAATACAAGCTTCATCCCTCTCATTTCATAAGATTTTTTTAACGTAGAGTTATTGTGCATAAATATATTAAGAAGATTCAAATTTTTCAACACATACCAAAAAAATAGTGTAGGCAAGGAGAGATAATGAGTGCATGGAATCAACATTATTAAATATTTCTAGCCTAGAATCCAAGCTCAAGCCTCTTTTTATATTGGTTTACAATTAATTCTCCAAGGAAGGTATAACTTGGTTTTGTATTCATTACTTGTTTACCATTACTCACCCTAGGGAATAAGATTAATATGTTAGTTTTTGAAGTTTTTTTTTTTTAGTTTGGTCAATAACAAATGATCCAACCTATTTTAGATTTTTTTTAATAAAATGGCACACTTGATGGGACTTGACACACCCCACAACCTCTTCTAAACCATTCATGTTATTATAGTTGAAAGAATTAACGTAGTCATTAGGTCAATTCACCTATATTTCTTCAAAATTATGTTAATTTTTATCCAAAGCCAAAATGGTGTAATCATTTCTATGTAATAGTTAAATTGTAGATAGCTTTAGTGAAATCATTTCTAGAAGTGGTGAAATCATTTTTTGTTCTTTTTAACCATTTATTTTATATAGGTTAGAAAAGTGAAATTGTAGACAAATTCAACAAAATCATATTTAGAAATGGTGAAGTAATTTTATGTTCTTTTAAACCATTTATTATATGTAAGTCATAATAAAAAAATTCAAGACAACTTGAAAAAAATTGTGCCTAGTAGTAGCAAAATCATTTTCTATTATTTTTAAACATTTCCTTTGTGTAGGTCAGAATAGTGAAATTACAAACAAATACATGTAAATCATCTCTATTAATGGTGAAATGTTTTTTTCCTTTTAACTATTTCTTCTATGCATTTTAGAACAACAAAATTTTAGACAACTTAAGTGAAATCATGTCTAGTAGCAATGAAATCATTTTTTTCCTTTTAACCATTTCATATGTATAGATTAAATAAGTAAAATTGTAGAAAAATTTAGTAAAACAATATATAGTAGTGGATAAATCATTTTATATTCTTTTTAACCATTTCTTATTTTCAAGTGATATTAGTGAAATTGTAGAAAACTTCAACATAATCATCTCTAGAAGTAGTGAAATCATCTTATCTTCTTTTTAACCATTTCTTCTATGTAGGTCAAAATTGTGAGATTTTATACAACTTCAAAAAAATAATTTATAGTAGTGGATAAATCATTTTCTAATTTTTTTAACCAATTCTTTTGTGCAAGTGATAATATTAAAATTATAGATAAATTCAATGAAATCATCTCTAGTAGTGGTAAAATCAATTTATGTTTGTTAATTATGTTGTGTGCAAGTTAAAGCATTGGACTCATTTTTTAGAATGGTGAAATCATTTTGTGTCAAAATATGAGACCTAATAAAAATCATTTTCAATCTCCTTACTAGATCAAAAACCCTTTTTTTAAACCTATAGTCACTTGTGTCACAGGATCCAAAGAAGTGGTGCTTATGGTTAAAACAAATCAATTTTAATTCACAATTTTTTTGTTATTTTGGGCTTAAAAATAATTCACATTTCATTTGGGTTATTAACAAATTTGTCTATTTTCCAAGCGTTTTCCTTGCATGCAAGTTTTCTTTTGTTATTTATTACTTAAGTATCTTGTGAATATATTTATGCTTATGGTCTCCCCTTTTAGGCAACCTAGAAATACAAGGTTCCCATTTGTTTTTATCTTTAATATTTGCCTACTATGATCTTCACTTACCCTCTTGATGGGATCCTATGAATCAAAATGGCAATACCTTCCTTTTTATTTTGATTGTGCAAGGTGGATTTCATCACCTTCTCAGAAGTACCTAGGGTATAGTGACTAGGATTTCATCTTCAGCATTTGTACCAACCTTATTATCTAATAAGGTTTAAAAATTAAGGTTAAATTAGAAATATATTAGTTAAAATGCCCTTCAAATATTGATTTTTATGGTAGTACTTCACTAAAATCTTATAGATGAAGTGGTTGAGAAGGGATAAGACCCTTTGGTTAATGTCCCATTAAATATTGTCATCCATTTGACTTATTTTTGTGCCCATATATAACAAATTATATTAGGACAACCTACAAATCCAAGTAAAAATGTTAAGACGTTTTTTTCTATGAAACATTCATTGATGTAAGGGTGAAAAATTAATAGCCCCTGAAGATTACCTTACTCATAAAAACCTTTTGAAATAAAGGTGAGATTAAAACACCACCACAAATTGTAATAAATCTTTAAATAATTTTAAATTTTATAATTATCTCTCAAGATGAGTATATCAAAGGATCAAATGAATGTGATGCTTTTGAATTATAATTTCCTTGTAATGCCTATGTGTTGATTCATGTTTCTTGTTTCAAAAAAATTGTTTATACTTAAAACCAAATCTAACAACAATAAACCAAGTCCAAGGTCCAAACACATTCCAATACATATGCACACAAGAAGGCATTTTTCCCAAACTTTTGTGTTAAAAATTGTCTAAGTGCCTACCTTTATTGTCTAATCTATGCCATTAGGCTATCTAAATTTAATCAAAGCCTATTTTCAATCCCATTTATAACTTCAGACCAATTAAAGACCAAAATCTAAATTATTGTCCAAGTTGTACTGTTATGATGTTAGACTTATTCTAATTATAGTTAAACTATTACAAGGTCAACCAAAGTCAAATATCTTCGAACATTAACCAAAGTTAGCTCTTTTCCAAATCCAAATTTAAACTTAATCTAAATTCAACAAATAGTCAACCCCTTTTGGTAGGTCGGAGGTCAAATCATAGTTTAGTCTTGATTTAATATCATCTAAAGCCAACTTTATTCTAATGTTCATGAATTTTAAATTCCAAATCCATTAAGTTTACAAGATCACAAATTTGAGCATTAATAGTTCCTCTAAGTAGTTAGGTTTATGTTCCTCATTCAAAAATTTAGGTTTCCAATATCAAATCATTTGAAGTCAAGACTAAATTCAAACATTGAACATTTGAATTTAAAACCATGTACTAAATTAAGATGAGTTACAAGTATCCAAGCCTCTTTCAAAATGAATATCATAAACCTAGACATGCCAAATTATACGTGTAGTAGGGTTATCTATAACCCCTCCTTTGATGAAGAGGTATATTACAACCCATATGGGTATGTCCACTATGTAGAGGATGAGGAAAATTAATAATACCTTGTCAACATTTCATCTAATATCAAACCTAAACAATAACCCATACCTTCTAGTTATACCACCTAATACTAAACAAGGACAATATCAATCTTACCTTACATACCTACCATTTGATACAAAACATAGATCTAATATAATTTACCTTGTAAATGCACCACCTAGTGATAAATAAAGACAAGATTAGTTTACACAACAATTCTTTTAACAATAAAGATGAACATCTTGTTATATTGTTAAAAATTGGGGTAAATTTTCCCCTAGAGTTTCCATAGAGGATTTATGATAGTTGGTTGGAGTTCCCAAAGAAACACCTCTTGCATTATTATAAAATTAGGCAACTTATAAATAATGTCAAACTTTAAACCATCTTCTAATAAATATTTTGTAGTTTCCAACAAGGGAAAGAGTTAACTCATTGACTAGTCTTCTCAAATCCAACTTATTGCCTATCAAATCCAATTCATTACCACTCAAATCCAACAAGTTAATAATGCTTTAAATGCTTTCACTAACTCCCTTAATATGTTGGATATTCATATTCCATTAGTAATAAAACTAAATCCTTTAGCTTTGTAGCCAATGCATTTATTAAAATATCCCATGTTTAATCCATATTTATTTTCCAATGAAACATTAGTGGTAGATATGTTTAGCACACCTATATCCAAAAGCAAGTTAGTAACTAATATTGATTTTAATCTCCCCATGGATTATTTCCATTATTTGGTTGATAACTCTAAAAAATAATACCTCAACCCACATCAAGTTCTCTCTCCAACATAATAAAAAATTCCTCTAAATTCACAACAAATCATTTCTTCCAATATCATAGGTACTTCATAAAAGCACATTTTAAACATGCCTAGTCCATAATAACACATTGTGTATACACATAATATTTTAAAATTTTATCAAATAATGACATTCTACATATTACAAAAACCTGTCGAATCTTAATCTCTTTGAGTGCATGCCCTAAGAGGTACATCAAGAAAGGGGTGGGTAAACCTTTGGTGCTTCACAGGATTAGTGTCCCTTATTTCCACATTATTACCAATCCAACCAACTCTTAAAACCATTCACTAAACTATTAATCCTCCTTTACACACTCTACCAGTCTTTTTCCTCTTTATATCTTCCTTTTCTTACCTTAATTCCTTTTTGGACTATTGGTTGTACTAGGTCTATATTGGCTGACCTTGTATAGTTTAGGGGTATTTTTCACTTTTTGGGTTTATTAGCCTTTTGGTTGAACTAGCTCAGACCTAGTGAATTACCCCCAAAAACATACAGGGTCGACCATGGCCGACCCTATACAATTGAAATTTCTAGGAGGATTTAGGTCAAGATCTACCGATAATACAAGATCATTCTATCATTATTATAATATGCAATCAAGAGTTATTATTTGCTCCTTATTCACAATCTACTCTTCCACCATTCTACTTGAGGAGTCTTAACTTAGAATTTCTACTTGGATAATTTAGTCTTGTCAATAAGTATTGGATGTTTTGGCCTTTCTTATTTATCCCTACAAACCACAACAACCTCTTGCAAATCCCCTTTTTCCAAGGGAGAGATTGAGTCTTGATGGGTTCACATTCAGGTAAGTATATTCTAACATTGTTCTCCTCTCTTTAGTAGATAGAAGTAGCATAAGTATTGGCTCAAATAATATTACTCTTCATATTCCATGTATTAGGGTCTTACTCATAATTATATTAATTGAGATTGTCTTATACATGTTTTTATTGATTTACTAATCCCTTTTATTATTCCACAAGATTAGGTGTGTACTAGATTACATTTACTTTCTTGTTTATTAGCATAGGTGAATTATTAAACCTTAGGACTCTTTTAGGGTTGTTGTGTGATTGTGTTAGATTTTAGGCTTTGGAACCCTACCTCACATGGTGTATTATTCCAAGTGATCCCATAATTGGGTCTAGTGGATCCCACTATTGGTTATGCTCCTACTTAACAAATGTATTACCAATCAGAAGTGTAGGTATGCTCTATCTTCTCCGAACCGAGATTGATTCATAGACATGATGTATTTCTTATTGCACACATTCTAGTGAAATCAACATGAAAATAACCCTTGTAATATTTTATTCATTCATTTTATCATTATTTTTATCGTATATCTTTCATATTGGATCAACTCTATTGACCTAGTTCTAATCTCTATGTGTAGGATTTTAGAAACATGTAATTAGATTGACTAAGATGACCTAGTATAGGTTTACAAACTTCCATACTTATAGTTTAGACTACAAGGTTGACCTAATTAACCTTGTACATTTTCAATAATCTAGTTTAGCATACCAGGTTAACCCTTGTTGACCCTATACATTCTAGGCACTCATCAATAGGATTCTCCAAATATTGATCAACCCAATTGACCTAGTTAGTAGATTTTTGAAGCATATTCCAAGGTTCTTGACTAAAAATATTCATTGTTTACATCTCTGATCTACCAAGGTTCCTTTCTATCTCTTTGTCTCTTTCTTTTCCATCTTTCCTTTCATAGTTTAAATCTTCAAAAATGCCCCTAAATAGTTAATTAGATCGACCCTATTGACCTAGATCTATGTTTTATGTGTTATCTAAAATAACTAGGTCAACCTTGGCTAACCCTATATATATTTAGACCTTACTTCTGTAGTATATGTTCGAATCTATTGATTGTGTTCTATATTTTATGCATATATTATCAACACTATACTTTGTTTCAAGTTATAATTAATCTCTATATGTTAGTAATTAGTTCACACCTTTTTCTTATTATTGCTTACATACTTATAATAGTTCACATAGTCTAATTAAGTGGTTTTTAATTAATCACTTAGTTTCACTATTTATATTTTATGCACACATAGCCAAATCATAAAATCTAAATAATAATTTTAATATTTGTCTACTCAAGGCCAACCTAATTCAATTTCATCACCAAGGGGGAAGCTAACTTGATATTGTGGTCAAGTATAAAGCATGGTTAATGGTATATTCTAGCTAAGAACCTGACATCTTTATCATTGCAATGTGTGAAGTGAGGGGTTAGGCCCCAATACCAAGCCTCTATCATTTCCACTACACTCCTTTTCAACCCAAACTACCTAAAACTATCCTTAAATTTATATCTAGTTCCTTGCTTTATAGCCAACTTCCCATCAATTTAAAATCATTTTTTAATATTCTTATAAAACATCTTAGGTTGACCAATTAGTTAGCTATTTAATTTTTAATTTGATTACTTTCTCTTTGCTCAATTATGTGTTCAAAAAAAATCATTATCCAGTGTTAGTGTAATGTTTTGTATTGTGTGCATCAATTAGATTAGCCAACATTGATCCAATTGACTATTTGTCTCCCTTCAGCTCTTACTTTCCTAGATTAGTTGCAAGAATTGTCTTTTTTTAGTTAATAACTTTTTATCAACATTGTTTTTCCCTGTCTGTTGTATTAGGTTGACCAAGTCAACCCTATACATTTTTTAGCCCCTATCCAGTGTATTAGATCAATCTAGTTGACCTTGTATAGTTTGTAGATCTTATTTTCTCTTATCCATGCCTCTATTTACTATACTAACCTTGTATAGTTTGTAGGCCCTATTTCCTATGCTAGTCAACCTAGATGAACCTATACTATTTTCTACTTTCCCTATTCATAAATCTAGTTCCCTATGGCTCTATTTTTTCATTTTGTTCATGTCTCTTTAGTCAGAATGAAGTCTCCTATCAAAATCTTATTAAATAACTTGAATCCATTTAGATACTATATGGGATGTTCATTTATTCCTCTCTTTTCCTCCCAAGATCACCATTAATCTTGGGGCACCTCTTCTCCTTCTTCATCCATGACATGTAACATGGTGAAAATAACACCTCAAGATGAATTTGATGGATCTAACCATTTCCTTACTTACCAAGATTTTTATTATCTTAAAAATATTCAAACTAATGTGGGAGTGATTGATATAAGTTTACTTAACAATCCCACTAGTAATCCTTCTTCTAATAATCTTCCCTCTAACACCAATTTGGGGAGTGATCCTAAAAACACTAATATATCCCTTGATACAACCCAAATTTTAGCCTAAGTTATCTAATAAATGAACATTATGTAAAATTATAATACCCATCAAATGATGCAACTTCAACATCCAATCAATGTGGCTAATTAACCTCCAACTATGCATCCTCAAGTTAATCCTAATTTCATTCCTCCACCCCTTCGGGATGCCTCGATCAATGTTATTCCTCTACCTATAATGAATAACAATATGCTTCAAACTATTCAAATTGAGCCTTTAGTACCCTTTATTATATCTATTGATATTGGTATCATATCTCCAACTATCAAATATGATGGGACTAAAGACCCTACATTTCTCAAAACCTTTGACAACCTTTACAAATAGTGGATCCAAACTAAGACCTTTACCACAACTAAACTCTTAGTCAAAACTTTTACTTATTATGTATTATAATGGTATAATAAACTTCCCAAACATTCTATTTGTAAACTTGAATATTTGGTTAATCCTTTAGTTAAAGAGTTTAAACACAATGATCTTCCCAAAAATTGTCTTCTCCATTTCATCAATGCTAACAAATCTCCCACTAAAGCAGCTCATGACTTTATAAAAAGATAAAAATATTTAGCTCATAAAGTTGACCATAACATGACTGATGATAGCTTATTCAAACTCTTTATCACTACTTTGACTCCCACTCTCCAATATAAGGTTTGAACCTTTATTACCCAAACAATTAATGAAGCTCTTGATTAGGATAAATGTCAAGACTTTTTTATGAAGTAATTTGAACTTAATCTTAAACTTATTTAAGTATCTTTCCAAACATATATTTATACCACTAGTAATTCTCTACAAAATAAAATAGGAGTTTCCAAAACCAATATTCCTTCACCTTCTCATACACCTCTTTTGATTCAATAAATGATACAATTTTTATTGCCCTCAAAACATTTCATCTATCCCAATGCTCCTCCTATGTGGTATGACCCCAATAGATTTTGTTTGTTCTATGCTGACATTGGGCATTCACATGAATCTTGTAGAGAGTTCAATAAAATTCTTGTCTCTTATGTGATTGGTGATTCATTCAACCATGAAGCTATGATCAATCTTCATCATAAAGAATACACTGATACTTTATAAAAATGACAAACTCATAAAACTTCTACCTCTAACAACCAAAAATCCTTTTCAAATAATCAATCAACTTCTAAGGATATTTGTGCCATTCACTTTGATTATTACCAATAATTTAATAATTCTCAATATGTCAACACTGCTAAGGTCAATTATCATCATAAAATACCTCACAAATATCTTCTTACCAATCCTAAAAATCCATATTTGGAGGAACAACTTCTTAAATATACTACCACTGCTACTCCAAATTTAGAAGCACCTAAGGAATAACTTCATCCTAATCCTCCAACCACATATATTCCTCCAAATTCTAATTTACCTCCCAGACGTTGTGTTGGTTCTTCTAAATATCATTGTAAATTTCTTAAAGAACTCAACTCTATGCCTTGTAAGATTCCACTTATGGATTTGGTTCGTACTTCACCCTATCATCATAAATTCTTTATACAACAACTTCAAGAGATTGAAGATCCATCTTCCATAAATGAAGAACCAATTTATATTCTATCTCAACCTACCAACATTAATACCATTGAAACTATGTGTCCATCTTCCAAATGCTCTATTGAATTCCTTAAAGAAGACATGATCAATGATGATATTCTTTTTCATGTTGATGATCCACCACTCTTTATCAAAGTAGCCATTAATACCACTCTTATGCAAAAATTTCTAGTTGATGAAGGTTTTGGTATTAATGTGACATCTTTATGGCTTATATAACAACTTGGTTATAACAATGATCTTCTCAATAAAACTCATCTTACCTATCATGGTTTTGATAAGAATAATCAAAAGCCACTTGGTTGTATTTGGATTTCATTAGCCATTATACCTAAAATAGTTCAAACCAAGTTTATGGTCCTTGATCTTACTTTATCTTGTAACATACTCCTTGGCCATATATGGACTCATCAAATGAGGCTCATTAGTTTTTTCAGTAGTCAATGTATTGAATTCTTACATAATGGAAAATTATATAAGCATGAAGCTGATCTTAACCCATGGAGTATCCAACTACCTAATCCTAAATTATAATATCATGTTCCTATAATTCCTAAGATCAATAGTGATCCTTTACCTAAGTTCATCAACATGAATCCTAATTTATAAGTTAATCTTGTGGAATTTGATGATGATGAACCCAATGAGTTGTAACATACTTTCAATACTACTAAGTTACCTACATACATGTCACAATGGCTTCCTCCTCTTTTACCAAGAGATCATACTATTCTCTCATGGATGAGATTATCAATTTCCCCTTCCATGTAATTCTCAAAAGCCTTATATACCAGAAGATGCCTTCACTTACAATGATTTTGGAGTGGCTAAATTATTTCAAGATCCTCTCATCATGTCTCCTCATACATTAAGTAATATCAAGATTTCATCCTCTAAAACTCCCCTTGATTCTAAAGCATTTATGATTTCTCCAACATATGATGACAACTATATCATGGCTTAAGCTCAATCTAGAGACTTGGATGCCCAACATTATTAGAAAACCTTATCCCATATTCATGCTTTTAATTAGGATGTTCATACCATTTCTATCTCTCATACCTTATATCCTGAGGGTCATGTGCCTCATATCAATTCTCCTCTTATCAATACTCTTTAGGTGGTAGATTAAATTATGCCTTCTAAACCTTTGAAAGTTCCTACACCTCCTTTACCACCTTTGGATCCAACCATTACATCTGATCCTTATCCCATCACTAAATCCACTAACACACCAATCTCTACACTACATCTCCTTATTCTACTCCTAAAATTACACTGGATGCTAAGGCAAATGATGTTCATCAGATAGATTCTGAGTTTGATCACCATGGCAATCAAATTTTAGATCTTGAAGTAGATGTTGTGTAGTATGGCCCTCTTCCTAATTTTCCTAGTAACAAAGATATCCTTGAGTTATTTTATGCCTAAAAACCTTAACTTCCTCAGCAACATCATAAACCTAGAAATTTTAAAACTAAAAATCTTTGCTTCAATAGCTTTGTTTCTATCATTGATCTTAAAACAAATCTAATTTATACCTTACCCAATGCACCATACCACTTTCAAGAAGACAATGCCATACTTATTGAAGAAACCACTCACATAAAATATGGTACTCCATCTTGTCCTCAACCAATTACATTTTCTCATGAACTCTCACCTTTTGAGCATGACTATTTTATCTTATTCTTTGACAAATATCTTGACGCTTTCACTTGGTCTTATGAGGACATACCTAGCATTTGCCCTTGTATTGTGGTATATAATATCATTACATATCTTGATGCCAATCCTATGTATTAAAAATAATGAAAATTTCCACCTAAAGTTTCTACTTTATGTCATAAGGGAATCATCAAATTATTAGATGCTAAATTAATTAAACTAGTGGATAATGCTAAATGGGTTTTCAACATTGTTCCCATTCAGAAGAAAGTCACTATGGTCATTTACATTTATATTAATTTCTACAATCTCAATCTTGCTTATCCTAAGAATAACTTCCCCTTACCATCAATAGATGTCATTATTGATTCCATGTGTGGTCATGAAATGTTATCTATTATGGATGGTTTCTCAAGATACAATAAGATTCATATTGCCCCTAAGGATCAACATACAACTACTTTCACTATGGAATGGGGAACCTATTGCTAAGTCAAAATGCCCTTTCAGCTAAAAAAATGTTGGATCCACTTACCAAAAAGAAATGATACATCTTTCATGATCTCATTCACAAAATTGTTGATACTTATGTGCATGATATTATTTCTAAATCCAAACATCATAAAAATCATCTTTCTAGTCTTGATATCAGTTTTGACCATCTTCTTAAATATAAATTTAGACTTAATCCTTACAAATATGTCTTTGGCATCACATATGGAAAATTGTTAGGATTTTTAGTACCTCTTCACTGTGTTAATGTTGATCTTGCCAAAATTAAATATATCATCAACATGCTTATTCCTCATTGTATTCCTGACATTCATACTTATTTGGGAAAACTTGAGCTAATTGGATGATTCATCTTAGAAATGGTGTATCAAATTCATTTCATCAATTCTCTTCTTAAGAAAGGTACTACTTTAGAATGGATGGATCCATGTCAAAAAGCCTTTAATAACATGAAAGAGTCTTTACTTCACCCACCTACACTTCATCCTCCTTTGAATGATAAACCCTTGATTCTATATAATTCTTCCACACATATTTTAGTTGGGGAAATGCTTGCCCAAAAAGATTATACAAGAAGAGAGTATGTTATCTACCATATTAGCTAAGGCATCATCGATTATGGAACATTTTATACCAAAATTGAACATGATTACCTCATCATCTTTTTTTTAACCGAAAAGCTTCATCACTATATGATTTACCAAGCTACTTATTTCATTGTTCATTCCAACCCCCTTTGTCATTTCTTCTCTAAAGCATTTCTTCTTAGAGATGAATTTGGTAAATGGATTATCCTCCTTATGGAATTTATTCTTCGTATCATCACTCAAAAAGTTTTTAAAGGGTAAGTCATAGCTGATCAAATCATCATAGCTCATATTCCAACCACTTATTCTCTTTAAATGATCTTCTAGATGATAATATCCTTTACATTGAAGGTCTTAATCAAGCTATCTCTCTCAAAGATTACTTTCATAGTTTTACTACTAATCTTGAGGCCAATTAACTTGATCAATCTTATACTCCCTTTGGTACTAATAAACCAAAAATAGTTATCGAGGATCTTCCTAAAATTAATTTTTATTTGCATGAGGATGCTTGGACCCTCCACTTAGATGGTGTTAAATGCCTTCAAGGAGCCAGAGCATGTTACATTCTCATAAATCCTCTTGGCAAGATCATTCCTTTAAATTTTTACTTCACCTTTGTTGTCACCAATAATATGGCCAAATACGAGGATATTATCTTAGGAATGAGAGATACGCTTGATTTAGACATTCAATACCTTCATTATTTAGGTGGTTCTCAACTTGTTTACTATCAAGTTAGTGGTGATTATCAATGTAAAAGTGAAAACATCATCACATATCATCAAATTGCAATGGCCCTTGCTAAGGATTTTATCTCTTTCATTATTAAGCCTATTCGTAGAGTTAAAAACTCCATTGCTTATTCTCTTGCCTCTTCAACATCTATCTTTCATGCACATCAAGTTCTTTCTGATCCTTATTTTTTTATACAAATAAGAAAATCCCCATCTTCAACTTAACCACTAGATTCTCTTATCTGCCACATCAAGGCTATTACTATTTGATAAAACCCATCCTATAAATATATCATTTAATTCCTAAAACATAAAACTTATCCTCTTAATTTATACTCTTGTGAAAATACATACATTTGTAAACAAGCTTTCAAGTATGTATATTGAAACAACATCCTTTACTATCACAACATTGAAGGTACCTTGCTCTATTGTGTTATGAAAGATGAGGTTCTTCATCTTATTAAACAAACACATGGGGGAAGTTGTAGTGGTTATTTTAGTATACATGCTACACCATGCAAATACTTATGTATGGGTTAATTTTGGCCTACTCTTGAAAAGGATGCAATCAAATATGATAAAACATGTAATCCTTGTCATCTTCATAATAATCTAATCCATTCACCTCCAAATAAACTTCAAACTATCAAATCTCCTTAGCCATTTTCCATATGGGGATTTGATCTCATTGGTAAACTTCCTTGTTCCCATGATGGACATATCTTTATCATCATCGCTATTAAATATTTTACCAAGTGGGTAGAAGCCATGGCGCTTGTTAATGTCACCAGTCTTACCATTTCCAAATTTATTTTTAATCAAATTATTTTCCACATTGGCATTCCCCATACCATCATTATAGACAATGGTGGTAACTTTAAAAACAAACATGTTAAACAACTTTACAACAAAGTAAGGATCAATCATAAATTATCCATGCCTTATCATCTATAATGTAATGGTCAAGCTTAAGCCAATAAAAAAATTCTTAAAAAGATAATTCATGACACCTGCATAGATTAGAATCTTCATATTTACCCTATACTTTGGGCCTATCATACTAGTATATGTACTACCATTAGAGTACCTCCACTCTCGCTAGTCTATGGTTTTGAGTCAATTCTTCCTTTAAAATTTTAGCTTCCTTCTCTTCCTATATCTCTTCATGGTATTATTCTTGATGAATAATTACATGAATCTCATCTTCATGCCCTTGATATTATTGATGAACATCATCTTTCTACCTTATAACATAACCACCAATACAGGGCTTGCATTATAAGACAAAATAATAAATGTGTTAAAATTCACACTTTTAATGTTGGTTATCATGTCCTTAAATTATACTACACTCACGATAAATAATTTAAATACACCCAAAAATGGTGGGGTGCATATTTAGTTAAATACATTCTTGGTCCAAGCACCTACCATCTTTAAACCGATCAAGGCCATGTTTTCAAGGAGACCACCAATGCTCAATTCCTTAAAAAGTAATTTGCTTAAACATTTCCTTCTTTTCATGCTTTCTATCTACATATTCTAACACTTTTTTTTAGTTACTTAAGTAAGGGTCTCTCTGTTTACAACAAGTTCCTTCCTTTCACAAATCTTTAGTCCTCTCTATTGGTCTTTTAGTTTCTTGATGTACGATAGTCTTCTTTATCTGCTTGTATTTTTTTTTTGTTTTGGCATGCCTTGGATTTTTATTTTATGAGTTGCAATATAAGACCACAGATATGACTCAACATTCCTCACAAAACCACCATCTTTTAATTATTTTTATCATATTCATTTTTATTTCCAATTTTGTTTTAGCACCCCTTGGGTATTTCTTTTGTGATTTGCTTTGTAAGACCACAACATAGGACCCAATGTCCCTCACAAAACTACCATCTATTTGATTTATCATTTCCTTGTTTTATGTATTTGTAGTGAAATACCATGGATAGGACTTGACCCTCCTCATAAAATTACCACCTTTTCATGTTCTTCATCCTTGTTCTCAACTTTAGCTTTTGCTTCTTTTTCTAGATGCTTTTTTAACAATAATATATGTTAGCATGTTTTACTCCATTTCCCTCATTCTTATGATAAGGAATCACACTTTTACTATCATTATATCTCTCTTTTCCCTTTCTCACATTTTTTGCGATTTGAAGTAATTCAAATTGTTCCATGTGTCATTCCTCTTGATTTCTTCTTTCACACCATCTTGGATAAAACAAGGCCAAAGTCAAGATAGCACTTTTATTTCACCTATATTTACAAGACTCTTAGACTCCATGCTCTTTGAGGTTATCTCTCTTATAAACTTTGTCCCAAGTATTAAAATTAAATTCATCTTTAGCACCCATGTTTGGTCTTCCAAATCTATATGGAGGAGGAATAAAAAAGCCATCAAAAAAGTTAAAAGCCAAATCATTTGAAAAGAAAAGGCAATGATATTTATAAGGCAACATACAAATCTCAAAATTTAAATTCACAACAAAATATTTGATTACAAGCACATCTCCTATCTCTAATCGAATCTCAAACTCTAGATTTAGCCACACATAGAGCTGAGGTCCTTTGGGGTATAGTAGGATAGTAGATTGGAATAGGGAAATTCAACAAAATCTATGCTTCTACCTAATTTCTCATGTAAGTACCCTATATTTTTAGTAGATTTATAAATCTGTAAGGGGTCCTAAAGAATGTAGAACACATTGTGGGGAGGTAGGTCCATTTTTATTTTTCATACATATATCCTTCATAGGATATATATATATATATATATATATATATATATATATATATATATATATATATATATATATATGAGGTAGGTCCATTTTTATTTTTCATACATATAGCCTTCATAGGATTATATATATATATATATATATATATATATATATACTCCATTTTCTGATATGACTTGTGTGTCTAAAATAATTTTTTCAAAGTCCTTAAGGTCAAGATTCCTCTTATTTTGACAAACCTAATTTGAATGTCTTAAATTCGATAAAGAGTTCCTCTACCTTGGTTTTTCCTTCATTATCCCTTCCACCCATTTCATTTCCCCCCTTGATAGACAAATTATAATTCCAAATTTTTTCCCCTTCTTCTTCAATTCCTTCTTCATCTCTTAAAAACATGCTAGTACTACTTTTATTAATTTGTATATATCCTTAGAGTGAAACAACATGTTTGAGCAACTATGGATTACCTTTTTTACACCATGATTTACATTTATACACTCACTTTACTTTCATTTTACCATTTGTCATAATTTTAATTTCTTGTTGTTACAAACACCTAAGTTCATACCCTTTTTCCATTATTGAGTGAGGTTGGCTTGTTACTTCTCACTCATTAATGTTTTTTCCCTTTTTATGCTTCTTTTTTCCATTTTTAAGTGAGATGTGGATTGTTACTGCTCACTCATCAATTTTTTTTACAATTTTGTTTAGTCTTTTACCATTGATTTATTTTATTACCATCCTATTTGACATGTATCCTTTGTTTGACTTGGTGAGTTTATCTTTCTTATTTAAGGAAAGCTTGTTTGAGTTTTTCAGCCTTTAGTAGCCTTAGATTTTTGGTTACCCAATTTACTCTTGTTTTTGACTAGGTAATTTTGGCTAATATAGCACTTGTCACCCCATCTTGCCAAATTTCCTAAGCATATCCCATCCTCATAGCACCAAATATCTTGGATTTTCTTATGTTTATTTTCACTCTTTAGTTTTATATTCTTGGGTTTGTTGAAAGTAGTTTCTACACCCTCCACAATCAGAACTAACAACATAATAGACAACCATCTAGTGATAAAGGTAAGTCAAGGCATAAGTTGAATTTAATTTTTAGTCATTTATTTTTTAATTATTTATTTCTAGTTATTTTTGCTTTCAAATACTATAATTTTTTTTAGCATTAGCATTATGTGTCCTTTTATTCTTTCTTAAAGCACCATCCCCTATTTCACCTTAGTGACACATGATGAGCATTGAGTGGGTCATATGTACACATAATATTTTCAAATTTTATCAAATAATGATGTTTTACATCTTTTAAGAACCCATCAAGACTCAATCTCTCTAAGTGCACACCCTAAGGGGTACACTAGGAAATGGCTGGGCAGACTTTTGGTGTTTCACAAGATTGTTATCCCTTATTGCCACATTATTACCAATCCAACCATCTCTTAAAACCATTCCCGAAGATATTACTCCTCCATTACACACTCTTATAGTCTTTTTCCTCTTTCTATCCTCCTTTTCTTACCTTATTTCCATT
This sequence comes from Torreya grandis, assembly GCA_037957365.1. NCBI lineage: Eukaryota > Viridiplantae > Streptophyta > Pinopsida > Cupressales > Taxaceae > Torreya > Torreya grandis. Next base: position 311,410 of record JARHVA010003068.1, read on the forward strand.
TTGGACTATCAATTATACTAGGTTGACCATGGCTGAACTTATACAGTTTAGGGTTATTTTTTACTTTCTAGGTTTGTTATCCTTTCAACTGACCTAGCTTAGACCTAGTGAATTATCCTTGAAAACATATAGTGTAAACCATGGTCGACCCTATACACTCAACATTTCTTGTAGGATTTATGGAAAGATCCACCTATAAATACAAGATCATTTAAATCATTATTATAATATTCAATCAAGAGTTATTATTCACTCATGCTTCATCACAATCTACTCTTCCACCATTCTACTTGAGGATTCTTAGCTTAGGGTTTCTACTTGGAGAATCTAGTATTTTGTATGAGTCTTGGATGCTTTGGCCTTTATTAGTTATCCTTACAAACCATAGAAACCTCTTGCAAAGCCCATTTGTCCAAGGGAGAGATTGAGTATTGATAGGTTCACATTTAGGTAAGTATATTCTAACTTTTTTCTCCTCTCTTTAGTATATATAAGTAGCATAAGTGTTGACTTGAATAATATTACTCTTCATATTCCATGTATTAGGGTCTTACTCATACTTATCTTAATTGAGATTATATTATACATGTTTTTATTACTTTACTAATCCTTTTTACTATGACACAAACTTTGGTGTGCACTAGAATAGATTTAATTTCATTTTTATTAGCATAGGTGAAATATTAAACCTTAGGAGTCTTTTAGGGTTGTTTCATGATTATGTTAGACTGTAGGCTTTGGAACACTACCTCACATGGTGTATTATGATAAGTGATCCCCTAATTAGGTCTATAAGATCCCAATATTGGTCATGTTCCATCTCAACAAATGTATTCCCAATCATAAGTGTAGGTATGATATATCTTCTTTGAGTAAGGATTGATTTATAAACATGATGAATTTTTGATTGCATACAAGTTGTAAGTAATAATCCACCACTTCAACAAGTGGTGACCAATACCCCAACTTAATAGGTGGTAACTAATCCCCCATTTCAATAAGTTTTAACCATTCTTCAATAAACATTGTCTAATCAATATCATATTTGTTCTAGTCAACCACTTGTCATTTATATTTAAAAAGGGGCCTTTTTAAGCTAACAACAAGTTATAATTAACCAATTTTAGGATCACCCTACATGATACATTCCTAAGAATCAATAAAATATTCCTCTCTAATCTCAACAAGTTTTTTTAGTTATCCAACAAACTATTCCTTTGTTTAAGCCTTAGTTCCCTCTAAATCAACATTACACTCAGAAAAAAGTGCCTTATCAAAAACAAGTCCCCTATCAATAATACAACTCTAATCAAAGATTAAATATTCCTAGTAGAACTAATCACGTATAGATTCCCCAATTTTATATACCACTTATTTATTCATGTGAAGGTAATTTACCCACTTATTCTCACTTTGGTCTCACTTTTTAAGATTTATAAGAAGTTAAAGATGCAGTTTCAACCATTTAATTAGGAAATTAGAATAAGAAATTAAAATTAGATGGCATGTTCTTATCCCTTTGATTTGAGTTATCTTTAGATACTTTTTTGACATCATTTTGAGATGCCAAAATTTTATAAATATAAAGGTAAAGGTGATTCAAAGAGCATCTAATATAGTTTATTACATGTCAAGAGGTTACATTTAGCATTGTGTACCTATTACAAGTTTTTCACCATAGTTTGGATGGGTATGCCTTAGAATGGTTCCTTAGTCTACCTAAGAATTTCATTGATAATTTTAATGAATTTTGAGATAAATTCATGAAACACTTATCTTATAATGTGTAACATGAGATGACTATGGTTGACTTATGTTAGGCTAGACAATGGGGAAGAGAAAGCTTTCCTATCTATTTAAAATTTTAGTGTGCATTGGCTAGCTAATTTCTAAAAAATCTCCCCAAAAATCAATTGGTTGTAATGTTTACTATGAATATGTAATATGACATTACTTATAATCTTATACTTCATTATTGTAACACATTTGAAGAGATAAGTTATAAGATAATATAAATTAAGAATCCCTTATCGACAAATGGGTAATTAATTTTTATTCTAAAAACCAAGTTTACAACAAGTCTCAAATACAAACCCCTACACAAACCCAAAAAATTACATTATATCATCCTAAACCATTCGATAGGAATAGAAATGTTATAGGAGATGGGGTAACTAGATCATGACATGTACAAATGGTACAACCACTACTTATTTAGTAAAACCCACGTACTTAACCTCTCACATTAAAAAGACCCCCTCTAATAAGAGGTCATTATCACAATAGATTTTTTAGTGATATCGGAGATCGTTTTGATATGGATTTCCATAAGATAATTTCCACTAACATGATTAATTGGCTAGTGCCAAAACCATTCAAAAAAACCAACCTAAGCCTGATTGGTATAAAGAGAATGACTTTTATTATTATCATTAGGTTAAAGGTCATTATATTCATAGATGCATGTAGCTTCACTATCTCATCCAATAATTATTTTAAAGTGGTGAAATAGAGTGGGATAATGTATCCATAATGTCTAATAAAAATTCAAGTATTTATCAAAACCTCTTTCAAAATCATAACTCCAATAATAATTTAAAACATAATCAGCATCCAGGTAATAACTAAAACTAGAATAGGACTCATAACAATCAAAATCAATAGCAACAAAACTAGAATAAAGGTCAGGATTCCCATTACAATAAATTTGACTATAATAATGTCCCTTGTTACTATGTCAATGTCATAATTCATATTACTAGTGAGTATATAGTTACCATTAAGATCAACCCTAAGTTAACTTCTAAAATTACCCAAAATCCATCACCATCCATTTTGGAACATCTTCCCTCATATGTCATTAATCCCCCACTAGTGTGACTTGGTGTTCATGTAATTCAACAATCAAGAGTTACCATCATAGGCCATCACTCACCTTATTCTAATTATAATAACTCCCTGTCTACTAGAGGTTATTAAATTATAACTCAACACTCCAAAGTTACCATATAAGGTCATATAACTTTTTCCTTTAAAAATCCCATTTAAGGCCTACCACCTTAGAAAACCATGTTGATTTCTCTTATTAATGAAATTTTTTATGATATTATATAGTAATTGTAAAAGACACTACCACAAATTTATATTTTAGATCTTCTATGTACAATAAATGTCCATAATAACATATTTAATGAGTTTCTAAGTTAATCTAAGGTTCCAAATGACATTGTGCCTGATAAATTTCAAACTCTTGTGAGTCATTTGGCTCCTTTCCAAAAACTTACTTTTGATCAAACTAATATGTCATATCTTATACCTTTGAATAATAACCTAATTTATATATAAGTAATCATTTCCTAGAATAAAATTAAATGAGTCATAATAGACAATTTTTTAGGGCTAAATATTGTAACTTAGAAGCTAGTCAAACACTTGGGCTACACATTATTAGATCTTTAGATAGATACCATCACTATAAAAGCATATAATAATGAGGAACAAGAACCTTAGGGGACCATTTATTTACCTTTTATCATTGGGACTCTAACCCATGATACTCTTTGCCACATTCTTGACTTGGAACTATTATATAATTTTCTACTTGGGTGACCTTGGATTCATGAAGTAAGTTGTGTACCTTCTATTTTCCATTAGTGTATGAAATTTCCCCATTCTAGATTGGAAGTTACTATTTTGAGTGACCTATAGTCGTTCCAGTTCTATAAACACTTAGAAGTAGAGTATGAAAGCTATAACTATTACCTCAACATAGAACTTGTCCCCAAAAAGGATAAGGATGCATTTGATCAACTACCTAAGTCTAATTACATGGATCAAAGAACTCTTTCCTCCACTTCATTTTTACCACATAATTATATAGCTACTCATTTTACTATTCAAGATAATGTCCTTGTGGAATATAACATTGGTAATGCTTTCCATATAGCTAAGTTTTCGAAGACACCCCAAACCATATGGTAGACCTAAGGTAAAAAATACTAAAATGAAATGTCATAGGAATGATTATTATTAGAAAGGACCCATTATTTTCAATAAAACCACTTCACAAGAACAAAATCAAATTATAGGTGATGATGACACATGGTTATATAGTGGTGATTTTTCCACCTTCTACCAAAACATAAAATATCATATTCCAAATTGAATAATGGATAACCAAGTATATAAAGGGAAACGCTTAGGGGTAGGGTAAATTTTAGTGGTGAATATTCATTAATTCATGAATTTTCTATTTTTTTAAATTTGTTTTTGGTGATTTTTTAGGGTTGTTATATAGGTCCAGATTGCCTAAAATTTAGGAATGTAAATTATTTTTGGGGTTGGCTTGCCAAATATTTACAATAATTTATTAGTTTACCATTTAATTCACCACATATATATAGTACATAGGCTACCATGGATAACCATCAAAGTATACTTTTGGTAACCACCCCATGATATTAGTACAATTTGAGAAGTCATTGTGTGCATGAAAGAGATAAAATAGATAAGTTATGGGATACATTAAAATAGATTATTAAAAAATTTCAAAACCTAAATATTATTGAATATTTGGATTCCTCTCACGGAGATACATAATTTTAGAAAAATAATCTTCATAATCTAAGCTTGTATGCAAAAGTTAAGACATCCAAAAGTTAGCAGTCAATTGGGTCATTAGATTGTAATGAACCACTTAGTGAATCCATTGGTTGAAACTGAATGACATAACTGATTATCAACTTCTAAAGATCATAACTTTTGCATATGAACTCAGATTGTGATGATTATTTTTTGGAAATTACATAGGTATTTAAGAGGAATACAAATATGAAATAATATTAGGTTTTGAGAAGTTTTTGATTTTTTATTTTTTATAGGTAATATTTAAATCTATTTGGTTTATTTTTTTGATCCAGCCATTTGGTGCAGTCATTTGAAGTAGTCATTTGGTTCATCTGTTTGGTGAGATTATTTAGTGTGGCCTTTCAGTGGTTTTATTTAGCATCTATATTTTAGTGTAGCCAAATGGTTGTATATAAAAAAAATGAAAATTATTATTTTCACTCCTTCAAAATAATCATAGATTTTCCATCACCCATAGATGATTCACCACAATTATAAATCAAATTTGCCTAGATTTGCTAAATATTTCCAATAGGTTTTCCAATAGGACCTCTTAAAATTAACCATGCTTGGGGGAAAATTAGTAAGGACCTATTAATACAATATCACTTTATAAACATAAATGAGCTTAAGTTATTTGATACAAACCCATTGGGGTGACCCCTTAAATATAGAGGGTGACATTAATTTATTGTCTAGTAAGGCCAATGTTGATAATGATGTAGAGTCCTACTATAACATTTATGATGAGTTATCTAGAACTAACTTATTTGACCTTAATACCATATATATAATAATTTTTTTCCTATTTTATTCCCCTATTTTCCTTAGTCATCCATAATTAATCGATAGGGACCAATAAGACTCATAAATACCATTGGATGATTTTCATAATGATGAGGTAATTTATAAATTCTTGGGCCTCAAAGATGGTTTGCCACTTAGTAATCACATTTATGGATTTTAAATTACATTATAGCTTGTTTATTATCTTTTATAGAAAGTAATCCTTCTTAGGCATAAAGAAAAATAAAAATAAAATTCAACATTGAGGTCCCAAAGTGAAAACCTCTTTGAGGCACTTTTGGACTAGGGAAAAAGTAAAGAAAAATATTAATCCCATGGTGAAAATATATTTCAGGCACAAATGGATGGGGAAGTTCACTCTCTTTCAAATGAATCTCATGCCTCCTAAAGTCCTAAAATTTCATGTTGATTCAGAATTATTTCATAGGATGAAAAAATATTTGATTAATTGGCTCAAGATTTCCTACATGCCTTTACAAAGTGGCCTTTTCTAGACTTTGGTAGTTCATATTCTTCTTGTATGGGAAAATTTGAGGAGATATTCAAGCCACCAAACAAAAAATAATACCAATGTACCACACTATCAACTATTATAGTATATGTTTACACACTACTTATGGACTATACCACAAAATTCAACATTGAAACACCATCGAATCCTAAATGGATCAAACTTAGAGTGTCCCTCATAGAATATGAATGTGAATTTATTATTACCCTCCTTTATGACTTTATTTATATTTTTACCTAATCTTATTAATATATGCCTAGCTTTGATGTTGCTTTAGTTATAAATCACCTCATTGTACACCCTAATGCCAAGATAATCAAATAGAAGATGAGAAAAATGCACCCTCACATATCCATACTTGTCCAGAAAGAATTAGAAAAAAACTTGGAGGCAAGGTGTATCCATCCTATAGATTATTTAGAGTGGACATCAAACATAGTCTTAGTCAATAAAAAACCATAAGGAATCTAATTATGCACTGATTTCAAAGATATCAATAAAGCATGACCAAAGGATGACTTTCCTTTTCCAAACATTAAATGATGGTAGATTACAAAACAAAGTATGAGATGTTATATGTTATGGATGGATTCTCTAGATATAATCAGATCAAAATAACACCTAAATACCAACATAAAATAATGCTCACCACTCCATGGGGAAGATTTTATTATCAATTGATGTCATTTGGCCTCAATAATGCTAGTGTAATATACCAATATGCAATTACTATCATTTTACATGACATGATACATGATATTATTAAATATCATGTGGATGATATTTTGGGAAAACACAAGACCAAATTAGGACATCTAGATGTATTATGATTAATACTTGAAAGGCATGGTAAATATAAAGTAAGGCTTAACCCTAAAAAGTGTCTTTAGAATTAATTCTAGAAAATTGTTAGGTTTCATTGTCTCTCACAGGGCATTGAATTCAATCCAATAAAGGTTAAGGATATTACATAAATGCAAACACCTTCTACTCTAAATCAACGTTGTAGCCTTTAATAAAATATTTAGTCTATTAGGCGACTCATTTCTTAGTTGGTAGATAGGTGTCATCCCTTCACTCATCTTATGAAGAAAGGCACCACTTTTCATGGAATGTTGATTGTCAATGAGCACTTTATTAGTTAAAAGAATATCTAGAAAACCCACCTATTCTATCCCAACTAACACCTATAAAATTGATACTTCTCTATATCTCAGCAACTGGATATGCCTTGGGGGCATTCTTAGCACAACATAAATATCAATGAAAAGAAAGAATTTTATACTACTTAAGATGGACATCGGTATCCTATGAATATAATTATAACATAGTGTAAAATCCATACTTAACAATGTTTTTTTTGTCCCAAAAGTTATGACATTATATGCTCAATAACAATACCATTGCCAGTGCCAAAGTGGACCCACTTAGATACTTATTTTTCAAGGCAAATTTTACTGGTTATATGGCTAAATGGGTCATGATATTAACTTAATTTGAGATCAAATATGTACATAAAAAAGGACATTAAGGGGCAATAACTTACATATAAACTTATTGAGGAACCCTTATCATATACCAAGCCACTCATTTTCAATTTCCTTAACGAGTCAATCATGACTTTGGATGATAGATCTTATGAGCCTTAGCAATAGACTCTTTACTTTGATGGTTATTACACTTTTCATGGATTAAGAGTTTTTATTTATTCATAACACCATAGGGGATCTTATTCCTAAATCTTTCCACATTAGTTTTTCTTGCACCAATAATATAACCAAATATGAAGCACTTATTTTAGGGCTTCATCTAGAATTACATTGGAATATTAGTAAATTACATGTTCATAGAGATTATAAACTAATTATTAACCAAGTGACAAAGAAATACTAGACCAAATATAGAAAGCTTATTCCTTACAAAAATATGGTGGACCATCTTAAATAAATCTTGGAACACAACTAGATTGAACAGATCCCATTGGCCAGTAATAGGATTATGGATGTAATGGAAATAATTGGTTCACTAATATAAATTTTAGATCATGTTCTAGATTAACAGTTATTTATCTAACATATTTAAGGATAGCTCATAAATTTTATAAATTTGAAATAGTTTATGATATTTTTGGTCCTAGATCACCTTGGTAATCTAATATATATGCCTAACTACGTGACAATATTTTTCCTTCTAATATTTCCTATAACCAAAAAAATCCTTCATTCATAATACCTCTCATTATATCATACTTCGGGTCACACGTTATTGTAGAGGATATGATGTAACTCTAATTTATTATTTATTGCATTTTAGGAATTTGACTCAAGAGAGGATGGTTAGTATCATGTTATTTCTAAAATGAAAGCAAAATGAAAGAAACACACTAACTAGCATAACATCTCTAGGCCTAGACACTAGGGAGAGCTTAGTTAACAAACTTGAATAAAACCCACAAATAAAATGAAAAATAAACCTTATTTTACCTCCCTTAGATGCTCCAAAATTCTTGTTGTAGTGGCTTGCTCAGCTTGTGCTCATGAAGTCCTTGGCAATGGAAGATTGGCTACCTCCATCTCTCCTTAGCACATTTGGCTTGTGGCTTGGCTTGGCTTGGAATAAATTCTGCATGGTAACACTAATTTTAATGTATTTTTTAATCATTTGTGCATTATAACTTTGAATTATCAAGTCTTAGAAATGATGTTCATGGCCTCTCTATTTATAGATTTTTGGATTTGATCATAATTAACTTGAATTGTCCATCCTGAGACTGAGATGTGTGGTTGAGGATTAATTCAATTTTTATAATTAGTTTATAATTATCCTCATCATGACATTGGAAGAAAGGGAAATTAAGAGGCATGGAGGTCATCATGGAAGGCATTGATGAGGCATGGGAGGCATGAATCTAGATATTTATGGCATTTATGGCCTAGGGATGTCTTTCCAAGAAATGAGGTCACCTGATGATGCAGATATTCAATATTCATTTCCTTAAAAAAGTATTCTATAAGTTTCCATGGAATTATTTATTAGGATCTAATTTGGTTTAATTATCTCTTAAGCATGTTTAAGCACTTTATGCATAAACTACTCAAATTAATTAGAATATCTTGTTATTGGTCCAAAATTTGGTTGGTTTAGAATTGGAAGGTAATGTCAAATGCATTAGATCCATTTCCCATTTAAGATGTTATCAATATCAAATAACAAAGACATGTTTCTTGTATAGAATAATTGATAGGAAAGATCAATCCAAAGTACCCAGGTGCAAAATTGGCATTTTGACTTGAAATGATTTGATCAAAGTTACCTAGCCCATAAATTACATTACCCCATTTAGGGATACCCTGGCTAAAATTGACATTGAATATGTTATTTTCAAATCATTTAATTCATTTTATCATTTTTAGGCCAAATTATTCATTTTAAGTGGAAATTGGCCAAAAGCCTAATCGAAGGTTATTAGTATCCAGATTTAGGTGTCACCATTTATCTTCATCAAAATATAGATTAGTGTTTAAATAAGTACATTAAGGGATTTATGGGGCCGACACTACTGGAATGTTAATTTATAATAAAATATTGTGTACAAGGTATTACTGGCCCATTAGGGAGTCTAACACATATCTTTATGTATGTGTAGCTTGTCAAAAACATTCTAATCTCATTCATGTACTAGCTCAAGCACTTCAGCCTATCACCATATCATGGCATTTTTCCACATGGGGGCTCAATCTCATATGTAAAATTAATCATGCTTCTTCATATGGTCATAACTATATCCTCACCAAAATAAAATATTTTACAAAGTGGGTTGAATCCATTCCACTCACCTACGTAACTAGTAAGTAGATTTCCAAATTCATCCTAAATAATCTCATTTTCCACATTTGCATTACTTTTAACCTTATCTATAAAAAAGGTGGATCCTTTAAAAATAAGGATGTCAAATCCCTCTATGCCAAGTACCATATCAAGAAAAACTTTTTTACTATCTATTTCCCTCAAAATAATGGCCAAGCCAAGCATTTAACAAAACCTTGGTCCAAATCCTTAAAAATATTCTTAACACTTTTGGCCATGATTGGAATTTAAAAATATATCATAAACTTTGGGCCCACCATACCAATACCTAAACTCTAATAAGAACCACACTATACTACCTCATTTATGGAATTGAATCGATTCTCCCTATCAGGATTGAGGTGCCTTTCTTGCACATTTCATTGTAGAATATCATTGATAAAGAGGAGTACAAAGTCTCTCAACTGCATGAATTAAAACTACTTGATCAAAAATGGGTATTTTATTTGAATAATCTCTCAAAGAATATTAGAACATGTTTTTTCATAGCTATAATAAGTTTATAAAAAATAGAGATTTTGAACTAGGTGACCTCATCATAAAAGAGAACTACAAGAATACTAATGTTTCCTATGAAAAGAAGGGAAAGTTTGAGCCTAATTGGTTGTCCCCATTAATTATCATAGCTAATTATGGATATGGAGCATACATATTTTCATCACCATATGGGGAATAGCTAGATGAGCCCATCAATATTATGCATCTCAATAATTCTTACACTTTATTGCTTTGAACATTATTTATGAGGACCCATACTTGGGGGCATGGCCTTAAAACACCCTCCCTCTATCCCACTTCTAATTTAGTCAGTCCATCCTATTCTTATTCCCCCATCTTATTACCAATCTTGATCTTAATTTTGGTTCATCAATACAACAAATAGTTTTAGATATCAAAATTCATAGAAGTATTTTACATAGATAATGCAAATTTAGTCATCATCAGTACATCTTTGAAGATAGTATCTCACCACTCATGGGCATGGTTTATTTTCATGTTGGTTCCTAAAAATGGATATTTTAGATCTTGTTAAAACATGTACCATTTATTCCATTTTTTTTCATTCATATTTTCCACCTTGTTATTGATTTGTAATATTTTACATGTTAGGGTAAACTAAAGTGGTTTAAGGTCTGTTTTGACTATGTAGGTAGCACTCAATTTATGTGGTCAACTTGGCCACCCTTATTCCATGAGCTCATAATTTTAAAATTAATTTAAGACATGCTCTCACTATTTTATGAGCCATTTAAGCCATGTTCTCACTATTTTATGAATAATTTAAGCCATGCTCTTGTTGTTCTATGAATAATATAAGCCACACTCTCACTCTTTTATGAGATCCTTTATTACTTTCTACTTACCAAAGTATTCCAATAAATACCTTGTTCCAAAAACATGAAAACCCTAAAATTTTAAATTTTTTGAAAATAACCTAAAAATCAAAAAGGTTAAAAAAGGATCTTAAACTCTCCATTAGAGATATAAAATCATAAGATATTTGCTTTTTTTTCATCTTATTCACTATTGGTCTTTGTCCTTATTCTAGATGGCATTATTTGTAGCATTTACCAAGTCAAAACCCTTTCTCTAACTATGATAATTTATAATGTACCATTACCATTCCTTCATTTACACTCCCATTTTTGGGAGAACTACATCGGCCTGAGGTTCACACAGACTATGTAGGTAACACTTGGATGTATGGGTCATATCACATCAACTCCTCCAATCTTATTTCCATTGCACTTTTCTTAGTTCATTCAATGATATTTATATATTTTAAGTATCCCTTTCCTATTATTCATTTTTAATCAATCTCTTACTTATCATCATTCTTCTTTCCTGCCTCCTTAGGAGAACTACATTTGGCCTAATGTCCATTGGACTAAGTAGGTAGTGTCTACTTGCATAGCGAATTAGGAGATAGCTCAGCCACCAATTTTATTTTCTTATAATCCCCCATTTCCATTTTAACTTACATCTTGACCTAACAGTTTTCCTCTAGAGATTAGGGGAAAAATCTCTAAGAGTAAAACCTTAATTTTACACACGCATAAATGATCAATTGATTACTTATTTCTCTATTTTTGATAATGTGTTTGTTTATTTAGTTTTTTAGTTTTATATTATTTTTGGTGCATTTATTTTATGTTTCTCTATTTCCTCAGATTTAGTGGATTATACTTTACACTTGAGTTTGGATCTGTTATGTCATGTCCATGAGTTGTAGATATTTGTACCCAACCTAACCATGGTTTATTTCACTATGCTTTACATTTATGACTTGATTATTTATATCTTGATCCTAAGATTTTTAAATTTAAATTATAATTAATTCAATATTCTTATAACATCCAATGTTATCATGACTTATTAATAATCATTATACATACTGTCATATTGTAAAATCAAAAATTAAGTGTTAGTGGTCTCACAAGCAATGTTGCAGTAATAAATTTCCTTCTCTAATATATTACAACCAAATCACTAAATCCCATGCATAATATATATGCTACTCTTGATAAATATCAATAAATTATAGTACATAAAAATTCATAAACATTTCTCAATCATGATCATATAACCATAGCACATGCCCAAATGCATCACATTTGTAATACACAAAGTCATATCAAATGATTATATTCTTACTCGAAGTCCTATTTATAGCTCCTTTGGAAATTTTCATCCCTTTTTCTTCAATATTATTCTTTTTTAAATATCTTTTTTCTATGGATAGTGTTTTTTAATCATTTATAGGGATTGTCTATTTTAAATTCTTCCCTGACCATTCCCTCAAGGGGGCATCCAGGGCTAGTCAAAATCCCTTTTGGGGCATCAACTTAGGACTATTGACTCTTAATTTTAAAAAATATAATAGTGAGTACATCATTATTCAATAATTATAAAGTTTATTCTCATTTTTTTAAAATTATTTGAAAATATGTTACTATGCCTAGTATCTTACAACACCTCAAATAAGGGCAAAATGTAGAAACTTAATATTAATCACTTTTATGTCTAAACTATAATCAAGAGTGAATTTCTATAATCAGATGAAAATTTAACTATATATAACCAATAGACCCAATTTACCCACATAACTACCATTTTAACCCAAAATAATAATGACGCATCCATGATTGGGGCAATGGATTGTATCACAGTATTAATTTTATAAAATGTATCCCAAATCAAACCAATATTTGGATAATATTACTTTATATAAATTAAATTAATATTCAATTGATAAATAATTTTTTTTTAAATCCATTATTCCTCTAGTTATTTATTAATCCTACTTAATTAAGTGTAATCTACCTCTAATAGGAAATTACATAGTTTTTGGAAATATCCTATTTTCCTAGATTCAAAATTAAAATATTGCCTCGAAAATGAATGACATCATAATGAAAAGTGTAAAAGAAATCAAAGGTTATGAAATGTCTTAAAACTCACTTACACACTCAATATAAGTTCTTACACCTTACTTACACACACAAATGGGATAACATTTCAATCTCTTACACCCATCTTACATACTCCAAGTCTCCATTAATGGAGTCTATTACACTTTCAACCTCTCATATTGTTAAGGGTGAGGATTGATTATAAACACTCCATATTGAGATGATATGCATGGTTCACAATGATTCATAAATTTATAAATACAATCCTTATCCCTCTCATTTCAAAATTTTCTTGATTGCAAAGTTATTAAGTATACATCTATCAAGATGTTTCACAATTCTCAACACATGCCAAGCCTAATTTAGTGTTGATAAGGAGATATATTTCGTATATTCAATTAGCATTGTTAAATAATTATAGTCTACAAGTTAAGGTCAATCATATTTTCATGTTTTTTTCCATGTAATTATCCAAGGAAGGTATAGACTTGGTTTTGTCTTCTATTTTGTATGTGTTACTTATTTATCATTTCTCACCCTAAGGAATAAGCTTAGTATGTTATTTATTCAAGTTTGTTTTTTATTTTGGTCACTGAAAAAATATATAACCTATTTTATATTAATTTTATACACCAACTACTTCTCATTTAGTCACTTTTGATCCTCTTGAAAGTATGATTATTTATCATGCCATCATGGGACCATAGTAGTTCATTAAATTCTCTAATCCTTTTAGAATTCTCCCTATTGAGATGTTAGCCACATCACTTTGACCTACATTGAGACCTTATCCTATAGTTATTAATCCTAATATTGAACCTACTCTATGCTTTCCTAATAATGTTTATGATGTATTACCTTTGTCCAAGCCTAATCCTTCACCTACACAATGGTCAAATGATCCATATTATGAATTCCATAAGGTTGTTGGTCATTGGGCCAAGTATTATTATACATATGAAATATTATTATCACAATATTAGGCCTCAAGTTCCACCCTTACCACAAATAATCAACCTCCACTATCAACTATTCCTAGATGCATTTATTATTTTCATGGTATGAACATGCACACATATACTCATTGTTGACAATTTTAATAATACATCGATGCTCTTCATCTATAAACCATATAGTATCCTACTGATAATAACCTACCTCTACCTAAAATAATTCCATAATATATGCCTCAACATGGGGATGTTTACTTCTTTTGGTATCAGTTTGATACATTTCATATAAATAATAGTAATATTTTCATGATTTCAAATGGCTTACACTATGACCTTCTCAACAACGCACTCAAGTTCCTTCTCTATAACCTATATCATTCCAAGTATCTAAATATATTAGTCAAATTTTATTAGTAGTTCCTCAAATTGATTACCCTTAATAATAGGTTTCATGCAATCCTCCTTCTATCATGCCTAATTTATCTATAGAAAATACGTGTCAAGAAGTCTTTACATGATTATTTATTAAGACAGACGAGAATATGATTAAAGTTGAATTTCATTTATATCAAGATTTAAATTATGTTACTGATGATGTATTTCATGAAATATACTAGTATTTGTGATCACATTTTTGTGTTGCATCACATTATTATTCACATTTTCATATGAATTGGATTTGATATTTACATTTCACTATAGAATTTGTGACGCATTATTTATCTCTTACTCCCATGATTATTCTCTTTAATTTTTGTTATACAAACATTTCTTTCTAATTAAATCAACTAAAAATTAATTTCCAAAGTTAATTATTTATATATACTTAATTTATAGTTGGCAACCATTTATTTTCCCTCACTTTTGGGATGAGTTTTCCTTACATTCATGTTGTTCGCTTATTTCAATGAATAGTATAATTATTTATGTGACATGGCTATTATACCACATCCAACACTATCTTATGTCCCTTGTGATTAGCTTCAAAACATACTCATCATTTTACCATTAATTACATAAATGGATCTATTAATGATCATCATTTATCCCTTATCATTTTCTAATTTAAAATCACACATAGGTTAGTCTTGAGATTGCACACTTACTTATGGGAAAATATAAGAATATTTAAATATGATAGTATCTAAGTACCTCTCTCTTGTAACCAAAGTGTAAGATTTGTTATGTTTGACATTTATATCACTCATTATTGGTTTTATAAATATTTATGGAGGAGGAACATAAAAATCCATATCATAAATTATATCTTCATAAATTCAAAACACACACACACACACACACACACACACACACACACACACACACACACACATATATAAATTGATAGTTTTTGTCCTTCTATATAATGACATTAATGAATATCCAATGCCCGAGTTATTTGATGAGCTAAGGAAATATATTTTGAGCATAGGATACCATTAATTCTACCTTAATTGTACAATCATCAGGATAGAGGAATTGGTAATGTTACCCATCACATTGCCCTCTTTTTATTCTAGACAAGTTTGCTAAGAAATTGTATACCAAATCTACCATGAGATCATCTCAATATGTAAAGAAAATAAGTAGGTACATGGGCCCTATTACCTTATACTTTTGTATACAACTTAATTTAGGTTTGGATAAATTTTAGGCAAATAATATCTCACATGGCTTCCAATTTAAATGATCATTGGCTACATCCTTGGGATACAATGGGCAAGGTTAAGGTCCAAAAAAAAGCCTTGAAAGGAAAAAAAAATCCCTATGGTCACAACACACACCCTCATAAATGCATCTTTATTAATTTATTGGATGATAATGATGTGAAGAGGAAGATGAATAATGCAAGCATTATGCTTACACTAGTCTAGATTGAACATCTAAGGTAGATAGAAGAAATTCAAGGGACTTGTTCAATTAAATAAGAGTCACCAAGAATAGAGGATACATTGATAACAAAGCTACCATAGGGTTTTCCTCCTCTAATACTCACTTGTAGAGTCATAAAATTTGAGGATGTAACTTAGATTTGGGCTCACCCTTACTGTTTATGTATACTTTTCTTGTGGTAGGTTTAGAATTTTCTTCTCCCCAAGTAGAATCATGGTAGAGCAAACCATATTGAATCTATATCCATATCCTTCTATGAATCCATTAGAATATGTCCTAATTTAAAATCCTTGTAGTATTTCCTATGCAAATATGAATTCAATGGGAAATGATATTTCTTACACAATATACCCCATTTTTATTTAAAAACAGGGACCCTATTTTTGCTTTGGACTTAGATCTTATCTTGTTGAGGAGTTCATTGGTGGTTGTGTGTTTAAATTTCCTTCTTAGAAGTACATATTTTCTATATGTGAATATTTAATTTGAATGCACTTCATTATTTTTTCTAATCCATAATAATAATAATCCCACATCACAAATACTTGACATTGAAATTACATACAAGGCTACATCAGTTTAAAATATTTGAATTTGCATGAAACTTTTAAGTATTATTTTATTTTATGATTTTTTTTAACACATATGAAGCTTCCTTTTAGACTATTTCACCTTGTTTTTGTGAAAATTATCTAACTATTTCTAAGTTTTCTACTTATTTTTTAAAGTAATTTCGTCCATTATTTATTAAATTTTATGTTAAATGACTAAATGTTTTTTAAGGATTTATTATTTTACTATATGAACTAAATTGTATTTAGAATTAAACAAAAGTACTAAGTCATTTCATAGTTTCTATTATATACTTAGTCATTTTTTTAGATTTAAACTTAAACATTTTCATTTGAATTGTCATAACCATTTCATTTTAAAACATAATTATTGTCTTTTAAATTTAAAAATTAATTACTATGATTTTTGGCTTCTTTCCCATAGTGATTAAACTTTACCTGGTGCCACATGGTGATTTTTGATAACTCCTGATGACCCAAATCATTTGAATTTTTTTTTCAGACTTAACCAATCCCTCAAAGAGTTTCTCAAATCTACATGGCATATTTTCAATACTCAATGGGACTTAGTTGATTCTTCAAAGAGTTTATTGAATCCATGTGGAATATTTTTTATGCTCTATGGGATTTAGTCCATTTTCAAAGATTTGTCTGATGGGCTTCCATGTCAAAAAATCTCTAAATGAATAGATCAGTGGGATGATATCAAGTTTCAAGGTCTTGGTGACTTATTTATCTTAATTATTACCATATAAGAAAATATATTCTAGGTGAATGGTCAAGTAGGATGCTTCAATTTGGAACCATCCCAATGACCCAATATCCTAAAGATGTGTATACAAAGTATTAATCTTTGGACAAGTGGGTGAGGGGGATGATACCATGTGGATAAATCCTACTACTCCATAGCCTTAGGGTGATTTTTCCAAGCCTATAAGTGTGTTAGAGATCCAAGTGAGTGATATGATGCCATGTGGTGAAATATCACTTCACTGTGACATAATAAGTTGGTGTGCATAAAATCCCTTGTTCTGAGTAGTGAATGAGTGAAGACAAGCCACTTGATAATGACCCTACCAAGGAAGGACAAGATAATTACACATATAAATAATAATAAAATTAAGTTTTATGACCTATTTAGATATCAAAATCATCAAAAAACTAATAATAGATTGTGCATGTAATTTGATTTGAAGAATCAAGTTGGAGTTTTATTTTTTCACTAAAAAATGATTTAAATTGATATAATTCAATGTGAATCTGAGCATCATCATTAATCAAAGTATGTTGCATGTATTTGGATTAATCATGGATCATAAAAGATAAAATATTCCTTAAAGGGGTATGGTTTCAAATACATAAATCTTATGCATGGCACCAATTAGTTAGAGATCTCAACCTGCCTTCTCAACTATGTCTCTCAATTGTAATGAATATTTATTGTAATCTCTATAGTAGTGGGTGAATTTGAATTTTAACTCCTCATGCCTTAATTTATATATAATATCAAATATTTAATTGTAATAAATGTTGGATCCCTTATAATAGAGTATATTAGTGGACTAGACTAGTTTATTCTTTTTAGTTAAGTAGATCAGTCATTATTTTAATAGAAACATATTCATATAAAATATGTGTCATTTGATAGGCTTGGTATACACATGTATATGGTGACCTTTTTTTCCTCATTGGCTCTACTATTTCATCCCAAAAACTCTTGTTCCATCCTTAGATTTATTCATGGTCTTTCTCAACTAAGGACTCACTTATCCATGGATTTGTCTACTCAATAAAATCAGGCGAGTCTACATTAAAAATCACTCTTCATTCTCTTTTTCCCTACCATTACTTATTTTTATAATTTATATTAGTCTATTAGATTATATTAGTTTAGATTTTAAGTTTTAACCTCAATCAAATGTTTATCTTAATTACATGCTCTTGTCTATTACTACTTATGTACTATTGAATCCATGTAATAAATGTATATATTTGAATTAGTTGTTTATTCATAGATAAATCACTCTTATGATTATATAGGCATTATTTCTTAATTTAAATTCATATTAGACTATATAAAATAATCTAATAACCAAAAAAGGACCCTTAAAATGGAATAGTCATAACAAGCCACTATGTCAAGATGATTGTGCCTAGACCATGTAGAATAGACCTTAGGGAGTGGACATATCAGGATCACCCCTCCTTTTAGGATGGTTGGGTGCATCAAAAATTTCCTTTCCCATGGTTGATTGGTCATTTGTTTCAAAGGACCAATAAATATAAATATCCCGAGAAAGAAAGCCTGAACTATATTTTTTTAAACTCATTATTTGCTTTTAAGAAGTTGCCTAGTTATTTTTTAGGTTATTAGACTATAAAATTGATTATCTGAGTACTCCAATGGCCCTTGCATGGTCAGGAGGATGTAGTTGTCATGATAATATTATAAGACCTTCACATGACTTTCTTAATACCCCTGATGGATTTTGTGCAAAGTATATTTATGGTGGGGTCAAGACTGATAAAGAACACATTTAGGCTTTTAAATAAGCCATTATTAGAAGGTAGATTTAGTATGAGGATGTGGATTATCAAATATTCCCCCTTTGATTAGATCAAACAACCTATTATTTTTACCTTAGTCTACCATAAGGGTGAATCAACACTCTAGTCATATTTGAAAACTTATTCCTTAACCATTTTAGTGTGCCCACTAACCCTTCAATCTTGTTTTATCAATTCACCACAACCTGTAAAGAGCCTAATGAACCAACTAGTGCATTCCACCATGGATTCCATCAGCTATAAAATAGGTTGAAGGATCCTTTCATGCAAATAGATGATGAAACAATGGTAGTATAACTCAATGCTTTAGATCCTTTGACTTTTATATTCATTAATATGAACCCATATTCCCTCACATCACAAACATTGGTCTACCAAGAAGCTATCAATGTAGAGTAGTAAAAATGACACAAGGATTTAGTGTTGACTCTTCTTATTTTCTAGAACATGAAATTTATGCCCAAAATCCTTAAATTTATATGCCTTCAAGTCATCTCATAGATTATTATGTGACTTATAACAAAGTGTTTCCCTAATCCTTCATCTAACAAAACCTCTCTATCATAAATGAGAGCCTTACTACATATTTTAATTAATGTAACTCATTTATTTTTGTGTATAATCAATAATTGATTCATATTATGTTAGTGATTTAGTATATTTATTTTCTATTATTGATCAAATATCATTTCCTATAGGAGATAATCAATAGGCAATGCACAATCCAAGCTATGAGGCTACATACCCAAATGAAACTTTTGGAGTCTGTAAGCCAAGTTTCACTACTAATGTTGAGCTAATTATGAAAACTGAGATCATCCCATTCCACATTCTTGATCCATTATGTTAAGGCTAAAAAAATGGTGGTGGTGACTTCTAACATGAAGAAATAGTAGTTGTAGAAGGTGACCTAGTGGCCAAAAAACAAATCGATGAAGAGTTATCTATAGAAAATGAAGAAAAAAAACTTGAATAGTCTTATACTCAGTTAGAGGAATGATTATAAGATATGGATATATTGAATGAGGAATATGATTATTATGCATCTAAAGCATCCTTCTCATATTCTCTTGCTCGTGCATCTGAATAACTAGTCTAAGTTGATGATCATCTCTGTGGCAATGATGAGACATTCCATGCATCATAAAAATGGAATGAAATTGAACAATAAAACTAAGAAGTGGTTTGTCCCTTTGAGGAGGATGAGTTGGAAGAACCCAAGATTGATGATCCTTCCCTCAAGTTAGCCTTGCCTTTGAACCTATTAAATATGGTTTCCTCATGTCCTTCCCAGCAATAAAATCACTCAATATTGAAATGGAAAGTAAAGAAATTTTAGGCCTAAACATGGAAGAGTTCATCTATGAGCCTAAGATAAAAGAAGATAAGGATATCATGAGTTAATTTTATGACACCATAACCATCCATAATTTCATAATGCCAACATGTTCCATGTCCAAGGTAGCAGATATGGTCAAGATATAAATATAAGATCATAAGTATAATGGTCTAAATAGAGAAGTGAAATAAATGAAGATACAAGCTAGGAATGACCTAAATCAGTCTACCTATCAACATAATTTAGTGATTGATTACAAATTTTTAAGGTCTCTGATATGGGAAGAACTTGAACCACTCCCATGCCTTCAATAAAATAAAAGCACTAAAGAGGATATTATGTAGGCATTCATTTTCCATTAAAAAAAATGCCACTTTAAGGTTGGATCTTCCAATTAATCTGGTATGTATGAATTCATATCCCTATTACTCATTGCAATATAATGCATAGGCTGAGGTATTTTCTTTACCCCATCCTAAGTACTTTCTATAAATTAACTTCAAACACATTATTGAATTGCATAATCTTAATTTGCTTAATTTTATTTGAAAGAACATTGATAAATATTTTTGGGATAGTGTTTTCTAATGTAAAGGACAATATATACACTAGTAATATTATACACTACCCTTATTAAAATCTTGAAAAATTAGGTGTCTAACTAATTCAATCATGCATTTGCTTGAAAACCCCTATGTATAATTTATTTTCCCTTTCCTATTTTTTTTTCTTTTTCTTTCCTTCTTATCTCATGTTGCTATCTTAGGTTTGATTTTGTTTTTATTTTTGGGTTTGTCCCAACTATTTTACCCTTTGGTTCCCATGTTAGTCAATGTAATGAAAATAAAAGTTGTTGCATAGATAACATAGGTGGCACTAAAAGAGCCTAATTGTAATTTGGTTGAAAATATTTTATGAACTATTGTGATTACTTTTTCCATTTCTTGAATTTCAAAGGTCAATTATTCATAATAAAACCTATGAATTTAGACATTTTATCATACTAACATTTGACTAACCCCCTCTTAGATTGCTATGTTACATCAAAGGGCATCCAGGGAATATTCCTAAAATTTAAATATGAAATTAGTGAGTATTATTTTTATAAAAAGGAAATTTCAATAATAATGACGTCATGATGATGTCATTATCCTCAAATTCAAGGAATTGAAACTACCTCCATTAAATCATTAAATTTAAAAATAGAGATACATGCTTAATAAATGGGATCTCTATCCCAAATATTAATTAAATCCTCTTAAACCTAATCATTGTCAATTATATTGTAAATACACATGAGATAGGGTTAGTTTTAGAACCTATAGATAATATATCCCACTTTCGTTTAACAAGCTCTCATCCAAAATTATAATGATAGATTGATTAGAGAAAACTTTGCATGCCAAGCCAATCTAAGCCAAAAGTGACAAGGAGAAATGATGTAATGAGAACCATTATTAAATAATCTTTGAGCACATGACCAAGAACATTCTTCTAATTCTAATTTATAACTCTTGATCACAAGGAAGGCGAAGATAATTGTTTTATATTCTTTTATTTATTACTTGTATTTTTATCTTGATCCTTGAGTAGTTAGTCTTGAGGTGTTAGATCTCTATGTGCTTTTATTGGTTTTATAATACTAAATTTTTTGAAATATCCAAACTATTTTTCCCTTTGGTTCCTTCTTTAGTCAAAATACTGAAAATAAAAGTTGTTGCATAGATAACATAGGTGGCACTCCAATAGCCTAATTATAATTTTTATTGAAAGTTTTGTATGAATTGTTATGATTAAATTGTCCATTTATTTAATTTTATAGGTCAATTTTTTGTAATATAACTTACGAATTTAGACATTTTTTCATACTAACATTTGACTAACCCCCTCTTGGATTCCTATGTTACATTAGGGACATATAGGGAACGTTCCTAAAATTTCCATATGTAGTTAGTATCATTTTTGTAAAAAGGAAATTATAATAATAATGAGGTCATGATGATGTCATCATCCTCAAAGTTAAGTAATTGAAAATATATCCATTAAAACATTAAATTTAGAAATGGAGATCCACAATTAATAAATGGGATCTCTATCCCAAATATTAAATACTTGTCCTCTCCTAAACCTAACCATAGTTGAATATAACCTAACTAAACATGAGTTAGTGTTAGTTTTGGAACCTATAAATAATATATCCATAACTCTATTTCAACTAGTTCTCAAGCCAAATTTATAATTCTAGATTGATTAGAGACATCTTCACATGATAAGCCAATCCAAGCCAAAAGTGACAAGGATAAATTATGCAAGGAGCACCATTGTTAAATACTCTTTCAACACATGACCAAGCACATTCCTCCAAGGCCAACTTACAAGTATTGTTCATAAATAATCTAAATATACCTACTTTTTCTTCTTTGGTTTGTTACTTACATTGTTCTCTTTCTCATTGAGTATCTAAGATTGAGGTGTTAGATCTCTATGTGTTTTTATTATTTTTATCATACTAAAATTTGGTTTTGTCCCAAATATTTTTCCCTTAGGTTCCCATATTAGTCAAATTAATGAAAATAAAGGTTGTTGGATAGATAACATAGATGGCACTCAAAGAGCCTAATTATAATGTTACTTGAAAATATTGCATGAACTATTGTGATTACATTTTCCATTACCTAAATTTGAATTGTAAATGATTCATAATATAACTTATGAATTTATACATTTCATCATAATAAAATTTTACTAACCCCCTCTTGTGTTCCTAGTGTTACATCAAGGGACATCTAGGAAACATTTCTAAAATTTTTATGTCTAATTAGTTTGTCTCATTTTTGTCAAAAACAAATTTCAATAAGAATGAGGTCTTGATGAAGTCATCATCCTCAAATTCAAGGAATTTAAAATATCTCCATTAAATCATTAAATTTAGAAATGGAGAGTAGTGCTTAATAAACAAGATCTCTATCCCAAATATTATTTGATTATCCACTCCTAAACCTAATAATAGTTAAATAGAAGCTAACTACACATGAGTTCAGGTTAGTTTTGGAACCTATAAATAAGAAAGATCAAAGTAATTAAAAGAAAGGTTGTTGCATAGATAGCATTGGTGGCACTCAAAGAGACTATTTGTAATTTTGCTTGAAAATGTTATATTAACTATTGTGATTTCTTTTTCCATTTCCTAAATTTCAAAGGTTAATGATTCTTAATAGAACTTATAAATTTAGAAATTTTATAATACTAACATTTCAATAACCCCCTCTTGGATTACTATGTTACATCAAGGGGCATCTAGGGAACATTAATAAAATTTCCATGTGTAATTAGTATCATTCTTTTAAAGGAAATTTAAATAATAATGAGGTCATGATGATTCGATCATCCTCAAAGTCATAAAACATTCCCAATAAATTATAGAATCAACAAATATAGTCATTAATGCCTTGGTCTATTCCATATAGGTAAATGTATGAGCCCTGGATGCCCCCTCTAGGGAGTGTGAGATGAATATAGTCATCAAACATTCCCTCAAAAATCTAAAATCATATTCATAAGTCTTCATCCCCACCATAACCAAAATTATGTCGAATCTAGAATCAACAGTATTGTGTGTGACTAAAAATCACAATCTTCATTTATTACCCAACCATTATACATTTTATTATGATTCATTTATTCATTCTAGACCTATATTACATTTCCAAATCAGACCCTTTATCCAGTGTTTATTTACCATCCCTAGCTGCACTTTCCTTTACAGAGGCTACAAAGACATCTTGTCTAGAATTTTGGAGGACATAAAATCAAGGACCAACAAAGATCACAATAACATTATTAGAGTCCAAATCAGTAGAAAGTTATTGACAAAACATCTATTTAAAAGGGGTTTGGGCTAGTAATTTAAAAAATTGATTTTTGTAGTTGTATCATATTTTGATCAAGATGAACATCCCCACATCAGTGAAAAAACATAATCATTTACCTTTCTTTTCCATTTACCATGCCTTACCATTTACATTGCCTTTCCATTTAGATTTTATTGCCATTTACCTTGCCTTTCCATTTACCTTACCTTGTCATTTACCATGCCATTATATAATATAGGAATCCAAGATGGGGTTATCCAAATGTTAGTATGATAAAACCAATAAAAACACATAGAGATATAGAACCTCAAATCTAAACACTCAAGGAACAAGAGAATAATGAAATTAACAAATAAACAAGGAAAATACAAGTATTCTTCACCTTCCTTGTGAGCAAGAGTTACAAGTTGGCCTTGGAGGAATGTGATCATTCATTTGCTTAAAGAGTCTTTAAAAATGGTGCTCATTGAATCATTTCTCCTTTTCACTTTTGGCTTATGGCCTTGGCTTGGCTTGGCATGTGAAGTTATCTCTGATTAATCTAGCATTATAATTTTATATTAAGATCTTGGTGAAAGAGAGTGAAGGCTCTCTTATTTATAAGTTCTAAAACTAACCCTAACTCATGTGTAGTTAGGTTATAATATAACCATAGTTAGGTTTAGGAGGGGACAAGTAATTAATATTTGGGACAGATATCCCATTTATTAAGCATGGTTGTCCATTTCTAAATGTAATGCTTTAATGGAGATATTTTCAATTCCTTGACTTTGAGTATGACGACATCATCATGACCTCTTTTTTATTGAAATTTTATTTTAAAAAATTGATACTCACTAATTATACATAGAAATTTCACTTAATAATTAATTTGCATTTTCTTAGTTAATTATTTATGTTTAAGTTTTTTTCATTTTAGGAATTATTTAATGCCCTGCTTAATGGGTTCGAAGGCCAATTTGTCAATTTTCTAGGTCACAATTTGACTGAGGATGAATCTATGGGAGGTTTTCATTGCTTACAAGATAATACCCAAAATAGGGATGCTTCAACATGATTCTTGGAATTAACATCTAATGTGTGGATGAAATTGGGAGGTTTAGTGATTCCTAAGCTTAATTCATATCATTTTCTAGAAATTAATCTAAGGTCTGGTTAGGCTAGAAATGTGGCCAAAATAGAGTGTCTATAATTTTCCCCTATTTGGGAAGGTTTTATAAGACACATGTATAGTAAAATATTTCAAAGAATGAAAAATTCATTAATGCCTTGGTTAATACCCTAGAGGGTGATGAATGAGACCTGAATGCCCTTTGAGTGATTAGGCAAAAATAGAGTTGTCGAACATTCCCTCAAAAATAAGAAAATTGCATGATCTATAAGTAATAACTATGGAAATAATTATTTGCTTAAAGGTATTTATAATCAATTAAAAAGTTTTTTTCCCCAATAGGGTAGATGGGTGGAAATAATGATTTTCCTAGAGGTAATTATAATAATTGACATAGTGATAATGCCCCAGTAGGGCAGATGGGTGGAAATAATGATTTGCCCAAAGGTGGTTATAGTAATTAGCATAGTTAAGATGATTTATTAGGGTGGATGCAAGTGTGATATAATTCTAATTTTCCCTATTAGGGTGGATATGATAAGTGAAGGTCTAAATAATTTGCCTTGTTATGGAAAATCAACAAAGGGAGCTTACATAATGAATACATACTCACAAATTAATAATAAGATGAAATAGAGGATAAGAATGAATTTTCGATACCTACTAGTATAGATATTCATGTCATAACTAGTAGTAATTACTATTAATTTATGAGTTTATTACTCTATGTTTGGGTGATGTTTGGGATATGTCAGTTGTGAACAAAGAGAAGTATTGCCCACTATATTGATTGATAGATCCATTGGCCTAATTTTTTTGTAGCTTGTGATATTATGCATCATATTTATAGATAACTATAATAACAATATGTATCCAAATCATGAAATAATGTAATTTAAATGTAAAATACAAATCACTTTGATTTAATATATGAACAATAAAATCCCAAATTAATGCAATGTAATAATTTGAGTATAGGAATGAACATAAATTCACAACTTAAATAAAAGATATGGGTGATCAAGACTCAAATGTGAATAAATTGTAAGAATCCTACAAAAACCAATGGGAAGGGGAACAGAAAATCACAATCTAACTTTAAAAAGTAAACAAATCATGCCCAAGTTGTGAGTAAGACTCAAGTGTAAATGAATTACCTTTAGACACATAACATGCAAAAGGAAAAAACATAAATCAATAAATAAATTACTCTAAGGTACATGAAATAAACAACTAAGCTAAAGAAATACACTAAATAAATGAGTTCAATCAGAATCAATAGAAAACCTAAGTAAATACAAAGAGTGAACAAGTAGTATAAAAGTTTGTGCATGTGTAATAAAAGTGTTATGCTTGGAATAAAAGGTTTCTTGTAATCTATACGTAACAACACTATTATAAAAGTTAGGGGGAATAGAATAATAGGAAGGGGTGTTCAATTGACTCCAGATACACTAAGAAAGTGGATGTTGCCTACATAGTTCTATGGACACAAGGTCTAACATGAACTTCAGGCCAAATGTAGTTCTTCTAGGGTATGGGATAGAAGAAAAAGGTGATAATAAAAATAAATTACTTAGAGAGGAAATTGGGAATGTGCTCACAAAATGATGAGAGCATAAAGTGAAGACAAGGTTATACTCACAATCATGAAAGCATCAAACATAAAAAAACTCAAGAAACTAGGAGAGTGTGGTTTAGGATTAAACCACACAAAATGATAATAGACAATCACTCACACATGAACTTGGTTCATAATGATTACTATGTTTAAGGCTGAGAATGATAATAATCTCAAAAAATAGTGAGATAAAAAAAGTTCTATGACATGACAAATGATGAGAGTGTAAATAACTCACAAAATGGAGAGAGCATTTTGGAGATAAACCTAGAGGAAGGAATGATCTAAGAGAATGGTGAATAAAATCAATCACCAAAATCGGTTGAGTTGACTCTAAATGTACTAAGAAATTAGACACTACCTACATAATCCCATGGACACAAGGTTCAACATGGACTTTAAGTTAAATTCAATTCTCCCAAGAATGGGATGAAATACTATTGGAAAATGGATCAGGAAAATGGAAATGGTTATAAAAAATTCCATGAGAATGCTTTGGTTATACCTACTAACTAGGATATTCATGTCTTGAGTGGCAAGGATAAAATTTGAATTGCCTAATGTTGAAGGTTGGCATGTTTTTGGGGTTTTTAAGCATCTCAACTCAATAAAGAATTATGAGACATAAAATGGGGTAACTCATAAAATAATGAGAGTGTGGATTAGGTTACTCATAAAATGGTGAGAGATCTACTTAAAGTGTTCTCAAAATGGTGAGAGCATGGGGGTAAATGGAGTGGTCATCAATACATTAAGTTCAAATGTACAACACACACAAAAGGGACTCATAAAATAGTGAGAGCATTTTCTAAAATTGCTTGCAAAATAACAAGAGTGTTTACTAAAATTACACATAAAAAATTGAGAGTGTTTGAATAAGGGTGACCAAGCTAACCTCATAAAATAGTAAACACTACATATATAGTCCCTAAGGACCTCAAGTCAATGTAGTTCTTCATTACAATGGATAATTTGACTAAGTAACAATAAGTTCACAAATAGGAAAATAGAAATGTATGGAGCAATGATGTAGTAATGTCGGTAAAATAAATTACTCCAAGCCAATAGGAAAATATGGAAAGGGTTAGTGATCCTAATTTAACCAAAGGTAGTTATAATTAGTAACATGAGTAATGAAATAGAATGTGACAATAATGAAGGATATAATTGTCAAAGCACTATCATATTGTTCCAAAATACTATCTCTTTCTAAAAGAATGTGTTTAATGAATCACAAGACTAAATAAATTGCTAAAACATCATCTAAACCTAACCATTGAATGTTCTCGAAGACCAATGGATGAAAGCCAAGGTTAAAAATGGAGGTTAAATGATTTCAGCCAATAGGGAAGGTATGGGAGGAATGGTATATAAATATAGTATAATTAAGGTGATAATATAGTACAACTTAAATGATCCTCATAGATAATACCTTGAGTATCTCAAGAAAAATCATGCTTGAGATGTATTATGGTAATTATTTCATCAAATTCATCTCCTTTTAATGTAACTAACTTGTAAGATCTAGAGCTATAATTTGCAACAATCAAATAAGATCCTCTCTAATTAGGCTTGAACTTGCCTTTCTTCTTTTTCTTGACCATGGTATTCTTTTGTTTTTCTCTGAGGACAAGATCACCAAGCTCAAACTCTTTATATTTCAAATGCCCATTATATTGGCCACGTAATCATTTATATCATGCTTAATGACTATTCATAATGACGATGCATTTTTCATCTAGTATCTCTAGCTCTTTCAAGTGAGGTAATCTATAATATTCATCATTGAGGATATTCTTTGATGAAATTTACAAAGAATGAAACTCAAACTCAATGAGAATAATGGCCTCAATTCCATAAATAAGGTAATATGGTGTGGTTTTTATTGGAGTGAAGTAATTAGTATGGTAGGCCCAAAGGGCACAAAAGATTTTCAAGAGTCAATCCTAGCCAACATCACTGATGATCTTCTTAAATATTGGCAATGGTATTTTCAGATACCTATATTTTTCAATTACCTTATAGTTAATATGCATTGGAAAATTTTGGGTAATATTAAACTCTTCATAGAGTGATTTAACATCCTTGTTCTTAAATAAACTACCATTATTATATATAATGTTAGATGGGATACAATAACAACAAATGAGATGGTTAAAGATGAGTTTGGAAATTTACTTTACTATCATTTAAGTGAGGGGTATAACTTCAATTCACTTATTGAAGTACTAGATAGTGGTATGGATATATGTATGGCCATCTAAGGAGGTAGGGTTAATATTATCGATAAGATCAAGTCCTCACATTGAAAATAGCCATGGCATTGTCATTGACTTGAGTGTCCTAGATGGAGCATGGATAAAATTTGCATTCCTTTGACATTTTTTACATATTTTAACATAATTAGCTATAACTAATTCCATGGTAAACCAATAATAACTAGTATGTAGGATATTCTTAGCAAGGATGACCTCGTTAGCATGGGCCTCACAAAATCTTTAATGAAATTCCCTCAACGCTAATCTAAATTTTTCAAAGTTAAATAATGAATTAGAGTTCAATTAAAGCTTTTTCAATAAAGTGTATGTTTGAGTAAGGTATAGCAAGAAGTTTGGTGTGTGAAGTATTTTCATTAATTATGAGAAATGTTAGGTGGTAGGACTTGGTCAGGGAGGTAATTGTATAATTCAAATTACCAAAAAGATCTAGGGCCAATAATATCATAGATCATTTCAATGGTTGAGGGTTTATGAATGGGTGCTAAAAGATGTTCAATGAATAATTGGTAGTCTCTTTCCTTATCTATGTTA
Source organism: Torreya grandis (assembly GCA_037957365.1). Taxonomy (NCBI): domain Eukaryota; kingdom Viridiplantae; phylum Streptophyta; class Pinopsida; order Cupressales; family Taxaceae; genus Torreya; species Torreya grandis. The sequence goes on from JARHVA010003068.1 coordinate 341,373, forward strand.
TGGATTAAATACTAATTATATCCATGGCATTTGTAATTTTGTTATTAGCTTAAGGTATGTGTTCAAATTGAATGTGAATAATCTTCTAATTGGTAGTGTCCACCATTGAATTATAAGGTACCAAATTATCATCTTTGTTCTATATTTGGTTTATAACCTAATTAATTATGAGTTATGAGTTAACATAAACCAATAGATGTTAAAATTTCAATTGTACTGCTTGATTAAGCCCTATAATGAGTGATTCATACTCATGTATGTTATTGGTACAAGGAAATATGATATATAATTATTTGGGAATGAGATCCCCCTCTAGTTTTATGAACAAAAAACTTGTTCTTGGTCTATGAGATATGAAGGAACTACCAAAGTATAGTTTCCATGGCTTTTCTTCAAGAGATGTTTTTTCTATAATCATAATGGAATGGTCTAGTGATATAAAGGTACATGGTTGAGTATTTAATATGGGAGATTAAACAATTTAGTCTATAATTACATGTCCCTTACATACCTTTTAATTGACATACTCAATCTCAAACTCACTCAAAATCATGATCCACTTATCCATGTGGCCATGTAAATCTATTTCTTATAGTAGATACTTGAGTGGATCTACATTGGTAATGACTATGGTATTATCATTAAGCATTTAATGATGTAGTTTATGGGCTATAAATACCATAGATAAACAAGCCTTTTTAATTGTTGTATAATAATTTTCATGTGCTACTAGTGTATGACTTAGATAGTACACTAAATTTTCATTACTGTACTCATCATGTTATGCCAAAAGTTCCCCTAAGGTATTTTTAGTGGTAGATAGGTAGACCAAAAATGTATTTCTCAGCTTAGGTGGTAGCATAATAGGAGGATTAGCAAATTATTATTTTAGTCACTCAAAGGCCTTATATAAGTCTTCATTCCATTAAAAGGTAGTGCCCTTATTTAACAAATGAGTCAATCGGTGGAAATTATCAGACAACTACGAAATGAAGTGTTTGATAGGCTATAGTTCTCCTTATAAACTATGGATTTGATTCAAATTAGAAGGTAGTGGCATATCGGTAATGGAATAAAACTTGTTGGGATTAACTTTAATGCCTTGAAAAGAGATAATAAATCCTAAAAATTCACCTAAAGTAATACCAAAAAAACACTTCTTAGGATTAAGTTTAACCTTGTACTGATGAAGCCTCTCAAATATTCATCATAGTATGGTTGGATGATCTTCATAGGTCTTATATTTACCCAATATGTCATCAACATAGTCTTCAATAATATCATGCATCATATCATGGAATAAAAACATGACCTAATAGTAAAACATTCCATAAGGTGTGGTGAATGTTGTCTTGTGTTAGTCCTTTGGTGTAATCTTGATCTAATTATATCCTAAAAATCCATCCATGAAACACAACATTTCATACCTAGCTATGGAGTCAAAAATCATGTCAATATTTGGTAGAATAAATTCATCCTTTGGGTATGCATTTTTAAAGTCTTGGAAATCAATGCACAACCTGCTATCTTCTAGATTTTTTCTAATAGGCATAATATTGGAGATATATTCTATATAATCAATAGTCTTAATACATCCTGCATCTAAAATTTTATCTATTTATTTATTGACCAAGATGGCAATATGAGGATGTATTTTCCTTAGTTTTTGATTAACCAATTTAGCATCTAGATGAACTAAAAGATGATATATAACCAATGATGGATCTAAACCTAGCATATCATAATAGGACCATGCAAAATTATCCATGAAATTTCATAGAAGATATGTCATAACTTCAAGCTCCTCCTTAGTGAGGGATACACCTAATTTTATCCACTTGGGATCATCTATAGTCCCCATATTAACCTCTAAAGTATCCTCTACATGAAGAGTAGATCCATCTTCCATGATACTCAGTAAAGATGTAAATTGGCTTTTAATGCCAAATCCTTTGGTCAAACTAATTCTTTGAGTTATCCCAAATATGATGAATCTAAATCTCCTAATGGTTACCAAGGTCATGTAATAAACATATCAAAATACTCTCAGATAATCTACTCAAAATCATGTTACTCCTCTATACTAAATTCAAACCCAAAATCAATTTTGTTATTGGTGGTCTCCTGAGCTTCATTTAAGGAAGGATGAACATCCCTATCTAATGGCACCTAAAATAGGTTTTAACCAAGTTAATGGCCTTTTTCTTTACTTTTTCCCTAGTCCAAAAACACCTAAAATAAGTTTTAACTTTGGGACCTATTATATATCTAATTTGCACCCTATGAAGGTTGTTAAAGCATTCCTAACTAGATGGTATCATGGAATCACTTTTAGGTTTTGGGTGGCCTAATTGGTGAAGTGAATCTCTAGATTAGGCTAGCTCCCTTGATGCTTCAGCCAAAAATACAACTAACCTACTAAAATTACAAGGAAAGGGATAAAATAAAACTAAAAATAGAAAATAAACATGGAGGTGATGCACCAAATATATTTATTTCTAATTTCCAATGTTTGCACTATGAAATGACAAGATTAAAATTTGATGTCCATAACTAAAAGACAACTCTTCCCACACAAGTGTTTCTATATGAATGTTATAGATAGTAAAACAACCAAGGTTGTTAACTAAGATGCATAAGGTAAGAAACTAATTATCTTTCAATGATTTAACTCTATAAACAATTTGATACACTCATATGACCTATGGAAAGATTACTAACTCACATAGAGGCATGAATGGAAAGGAAAAATCCAAGGAAGTAATACATGTATCACTAACATTCATCAACAATTCATCTCAAATTCATGGAACACAAGACTTAAAAAGTGTAACTCATTTTGAATTTTATTTCAAAGTAAATAATAAGTATAATATTTGGCATGGCTTCACCATACACATTTAGAGGTCACATCAAATGCCTTTCATAGCCTTATTTATAGAAGAAGAGAATGGAGAGAGAGAGAGAGAGATAGATAGAGAGAGAGAGAGAGAGAGAGAGAGAGAGGAGAGAGAGAGAGAGAGAGAGAGAGAGAGAGAGAGAGAGAGAGAGAGAGAGAGAGAGAGAGAGAGAGAGAGAGAGAGAGAGAGAGAGAGAGAGAGATGACAAAGAGAAAATTCATCAAAAAATTAGCTATGAAATAAAAATAAAATTTCACAAGGTCTCCTTAGAATGTGTTTTCATCTTGTTCCTTAACCTTATAGGCTATGTGTTAGTGAAGTTATTCATGAGGAGTGGTGTGGAATATTGTCTTGGAAGATTGATTCTTTCTTAAATCTAACTCTTTCTATATGGGGTTACACATATGATTATATGAGGTTAGTTATAATTTTTATAATAGACACTTAGAATAGTTGATATAATTATAAACCAACATCCACCTCTTGAAATGCTTCTCTTTCATGTGAGATCTGAACTTGAACTTGATGAGTTCCATTCATACTCTCTCTTGCTATCAAGGTCTAAATTTGAAAGTAAGATCTAATTTTATGCTTTACAGATATTCAACCTAGATTTATACTTCATATAGGAATTTTATTAGTTCATAGAGGCCTTATATGATCATTTAATATAAACTTGTAGTTGAGTCCTAACACTTGACTCACAATAAAGTTGCAGTAGGCCTTTACACCTAGAAACTTCAAGTGACCTTGAGGATCAAGAATGGATTTTTTTTTTTTGTTTCATGAATTTTTAAATCTTTCATAAGTTAAATTATATTCTAATTAAGGTGTTGTGAAATTTATTTTATCTCTAAGGTTTTGGAACTTGTCCACATACTACCTTCTTGATGCAAGAGTACTCACAATCCTTCATTGAGTCTTGATAGTGACTTGAAACTTGTGATTTCACTATGAAGTTTTTTTATATTATTTTTTAGGACTAAAATACCTTTTTATTTTCTAAAGGATACTTTTAAAGTGTTTAGGAAGACCTATTAACTTCAAAACCCTACAAACAAGATTAGAAAAGTAGTTTCTTAGGCCATTTTTAGTACATTCTTAACTCACATGTGTCACTATATTACACTATCATATTCCTAGGATATGCATAGGGATCATTAAATTATTTTTAGAACAATTTTAATCCTTTTTATGAACTTTGAGAGATGATATTCTTCATTGGGTCTCTTTAGAAGATTTTAGCAGGGTTTTAGGGTCTTAGTTTGTTAAGGATTGTTCATAAAGAAAAAATCCTTGATCTCCAAAAAAATACCACTATATTTAATTATGTGAAGTTTAATAACTCTTAAAATATCCAATTTTACCCATAAAACTTCTCCTCCAATTTCCCACGTTAATTAATTAGGCTTCTCAAATAATAAGGCATGTTGGTGAACTCGTGAGGTGAATGTTCGGGCTTAAAAATTAAAAATGTGTTTGATTTGAGTTGGGAAAAATATTATTATTTTTGTACCAATTACCTTAAAATTTTAAAATGGTTTCATAAATAATTTTAACCCTTCAAACCACTACAACTTGAAATAGGCCATTACTAGGGTTTGTGGAGAGTCCTTTTGAAGTTAACCTAACAATCCTTATTTAGCACTTTCTCATTCTTTAAATGAATTAAAAATTGATATGATATTTAAAAAAGGTACTATCCACATCCTATAATTATTAATTATTCAAATTTTGTCCAAAACTTACCCAAATCCCTCATGTTTTATGCATAGACCTATAGGTGTTCATTATGCTTCTTGACTACATTATTGAGAATGGGTCCTCTTCAACTGGTAATTTAGAATTTATTTTTTTATTATTAAGTATTTTATAATTCATTAATACTATATTTGACCATATAAAATCCTTATTTTCCCTTTCACTTTATACCACATGTGTATTTTCTCTAATTTTACATGTGACAGACCTATAGGTGCATTCTTCTAGGTCTAGACTCATTTTCTTGATATTTTGTCTTATTTGAGATTACTTGGTCAATAGTGAAATTTTTAATAGTGTTTATTTTTTATTCATGATCCTCTTCCATATATTTAATGTAATAAATTTGAGTTTAATGTTCCTCTAAAACCATCATAGTCATATTTTTCACATCCCAAAGTCTTCTTACAAGGTCTCATCTTGATCCATTTAAATATATAAAACTACATACATTTACATTTTAAATGAAATATAAATTAATTTTAAAGATATATGGGATGTAATTCACATGCTTGAACCATATATATGGATGAGAAACCAATCCCATATTGGTTTCTCTAAGATGACACTCAGGATCCCCATGACCTTCATAGGTCTTCAATAAGCCTTGAACACTCTTTTAAATAAGGAAGATGATATGTTATTATATCTTGTCAATAAATAACATTTAAAAATTATCATAACTTATTCCATTACCTATACATTCTTATTGAACTCACACAACTCAAACCTCATGTAAACCTTACCATTTCCTGCCTACTTTCTTAACACTAGCCTATACATGTTTCTTCCACATTACTTGGCTATTTTAATGATTTATTTTATTTTTATATTACTTAAAAATTATCAACCCCTCATATGAGGCATTTAAAATCTTATGAATCTTCTTAGACTCATATCCACTTACAAACCCTACCTAGTTTATATCAATCTTATAGACAGACCTATAGGTGACTCTTCTAGTCCTAACAACTCCTTCCACCTCATGATTGAGTTTTCTTATTTGGATTATATAATGGAAGGAAAATTGAAGTCAAATTATCCAATTGATAATATTTTCCATGAGCAAAAATTAAATAATGGTCAATCATTTCCACATTCATGTGCAAACCTACAAACCATTGACAAATGTGTGACTATGCCAGTCTTTTTAAGGAAGACCTATGTTCTTCATGAAAATTGAAGAGATTATGATAATTTGATTATGATTACTCATTATAATTATTGTTAATTCTAGTGTCTCTTATTAATATCTTATTCATTAGAGGTAAGCCTACATTCATTCATTCACCTAAGAAGCTTGTTAAAGGATATCAAAACCAAAGACATTCATGATATATTATCTACCATTTAACGAGGTTTCTAATATTAATTAGGGATTGATATAATTTTCTTAATAATCACTTTATATAATTAAATATCCAAAACCTAAACAAATCCTACCTGTAGCTTCTCATCTATTTCTACAACTCACTCAAATGGAAGTTTTACTCTTTTTTACGTTGGTACATACCAAGAAGATACTGTAAGATGGTGTGAGAGAGATAATAGAATCTAACATTATCCCATAAAATCATCCATTTTCACCCATGATCTTAAAAATGCCTTGAAAACATTCAAAATTGAGATTGTGGGATTTGAAGTCACCTTTTTTGCAACTTAACTTCTTAGCAATTGTTTATAAAGATAAGGGGCTTGATTAGAAAACTAATGCCAAAAAATAGAATTGAGTTTGAGTCCCCTTATTTACCCAAGATATTTATATCCAGTTCTCTCTCTTCTCCAAGAACTAATTCGAAGCCATTTACCATTCTCGGGATGCCAATAACCCAATGGAGAAATGGATAAATTTTTTTTTCTTTTTTTGGACCTATCACTTCTTCTTAGGCATGGATTTGAGTCTCGTATGACTAGATAAATCCTTGGAGAGTATCATATCTGATACTAATTGGAAATCCTTTGCAATGAGACATTCATAGCACCTTTTTCTTCATGAAATTGTCTTATCTTAGCTTCTAACCCTACTAAATCCAATAACTAGGTGGTTATGGAGCTTCCCCTGACCTGTATAGTGATGAAATGATGTACTAGATAATTTATAATGCTTTTCCCCTATAATCTATTAATTATATCTTTTTTATATGTTAGAAATGAAGAATGGATAGTTACAAAAATGTCCAAATGTTATAAAAGGAGTTTTAAGACAATTTGGATAAGATGTATTGTCCACGTACATGTGTCATGACATTTAATAATTCAAAATAACATGAAAGACCCCTATAAAATGATATTATATTTTCATATTTGATCTTTCATAATGATTCTCACTACAACCTTAGAACATTTTATAAGACTAAAGCAAAATAATACATTAATCTTGCCAAAAATACCTTAAATTATCTAAAAATTCTTGGCAATGCAATGTTTCCATTTTATTAAATCATCTCTTTGGTGTACTACCTCATCTTGGAAAACTTTCCTCAAAGAAGGTCACCATTCTTCTTCTTTGACCAAGATTCAATCTTGACTTTGATTTTACACTCAAACCTTAAACTTGTCAAAATTACCTTACTCCATGTTAACTGCATTTCAAATTCTTCTTTCGTAGACTACATTGAATGACTTGACAATAAGACTAAGTGATTGATTCAAATTCCAATTAGACCACCCTAATAAACTCTACAATTTTCCAAGATTGACACAATGCCTACTACCATGAGACCAATATGACCATGATAAAAACCTCTCTGATGGATATCAACAGAGTTAAGATCATAATGACAAAAGTTTTGAATGTTACTCATTTATGGTGACGAAATTTTGTCTAACAGGACCTTAATGTTTTATTTATTAATTTTTGGCCAAGGTTGTTCATGCATTCTCTAAAATAAGCAATATGATCAAATTAGATAGAGAAACCTTGTTTATGGTATCCTAAAGGAAAATTCTCTCTTAGTTTAAAAAAATCACAAAAGGTCTCATCACTCTCGAGCTCGTCTAGAGGTACTATACATTTTTGTTGGTCCCAATCTAGAAGTTGAAAATGATAAAGGGTAAGTGGGGAATGAAAGATTACTAGTATGATGGTAAAAATGGTATAAAATTCAAATAATTTGGTAATATATAAGTATTCATAAATTCTATAATTATACTCTACTTTGTTGTTAGAATCATTATTGTTATTCATTAGTGTAGGAACTCAAATAGTATATGTGGGGTCATCCCTAGGTAATTTAAATCCAAGACTGTGAGTTTTTTTATACTTAGTTATAGAGATAGATTTGATAGTACCATACTAATTTTACCTCTAACATATACCTTTATAAGCTTGGTTATCCATAATCCTATTAGGTATGGGATACTTTTTTCTTTGGTAATAATTGGCCAAATTATCGATGTATAACAATGAATTGTCTTTAGCCAGTGGTTCTTGCTCTTGGCTAGTGGCTGGTGTGAAAATAATGGGCACTAGGCTATGATTCTTTCATTTTCCCTTTTTTTTCCATCTCATACAAATTTTATTAGCTTTGGGCCTTTCATAAGTCTTGGCATTTTTTGGAATCTTGGCTATATTGAAGGTATCATTGGCAAAGTACTCTCCTATACCATTGTATGAAATGGTAAAATGATTAAAAATTACAATAAGAGGTATATGTGAAGTCAAGGCAAGGTTGTTAGGGTCCAATTGATCTCTATAAATTCAATAAGTATCTCCTCTTTTTCCTTCTTTAGTACTATGTCTAAACTATAAAAATAACTGTAGCTCTCATATTCAGCCTTCTAATGCTTGAAATACTAATACAACTATAAATCTCCATTGATAGTTACCTCCATCCTAGAATGAGTAAACTTGATACATTTGTGCAAGGTTGAAGGTATTGCACATATTTCATGTATCCATGGTCTTCCTAAAAAAATTATGATAAATCCATGTCTATCACATGGTAGAGTGTAATGTGGGTCAAAAGCCCAATGACCAGTGGCAAACTGATGGTTCCTTGTGATTCCCACTCTTTATTGTCAGAGGCCTTGATATTAATGGTCTCTAGCTGAAGGTCAATTTCTTTATATCATAGATAATTGATTAAATTTAGAGACACAATATTTAGGCCCTATCCATTTCTTATAAGGACATGTTTAAATTTATTCTACATTATAACAACTTCAATGTAGAATGTGTTATTATCGATGACATATCACTTTGGTCAAAGGTTAATTACTGACCTAGGGATAGGTGTCCAACCAAAGCTTGAAATTTGTCTAGCATAATGCCATTGGGCACTTGGGACTGGCTCAATATTTTAGTAAGGATATTGTTAAGGATGGTAGATGTGAAAAATAAATCCAAAATATAAACTTTTATAGGCATCTTTTGCAACTATTCCATAATGTCATAGGTTTTTTCCTTAATAGTGGTAATTGGCTTATTCCTAGACAACATAGTAGGTTTAATTGGATCATTTGTATAATTTTTTGAGCTTGTAATGATTACTTTGTGTAGACACCTAAAACTAGCTACAACTAGCTCCCAATTGGAATTTAGACTAATTCCTACCAAACATTGCAAATTAAGCCTAGAAATCACTGAATATCTCAATTTTTTTCATGCATCATTTATCAATGCTTAGAATCATGTTGAGGCATCCCTATTTAGGATAATATCCTATATGAAACAATAACCTCTCATGGATTAATCCCCAATAAAATTACAAATTATAAAATTTATGTTTTTGACCAAGGGTTAGGGGTAACCTTACATAAATTTATAAAATTCAATTAACCTAATCAAAATTATTTAATTGATTAAACCCAATTAAATGTATAGTTGAAAATTCCATTACTGATTAGTGAATTTATTTTTTAGAAATTCATAAATATAGATTTGATGATATCAACATGACACCACACAAATATCTAAAATTCATAACTTTTGGAATTTCTTATTTTCTTAATTCGTTAATTGAATTTATTACTCAACTCTCATGATAATTGGCTAAGTGGATCATGTACAATTAATGATTTTTTTTTGAAATTCATAAATTCAACCAAGAATATCTTATATGAGTTGTCAATCCACTTGTAAAATATCATAATTTGATGAGAGACATAATCATTCTTGACCCATGTCTCTCACATGGCCCTCGTGATTATCTTTAGCCCAACCCAAAGTTAGCTTAACTCAAATCAAGTTTAGACTGACTCAACCAAGGTTAGTTATAAACCTAACCTCCATGGGGTCATATTTAGTTCTAGGACCTTTAAATACAATTACCAAGACACCTTTAAAAAAAAAATAGTAGTGCAATATTATTATGCCAAAATACCTCCAAAGAGATTCATTGTAGTGTTACCATGCCAACATGCCAAGCCAAAGTGACAAGGAAATGTGGATAAATGGAGCTTATTTGAAAAACATTTCCTGATCAAAAGCTAAAAAAGCCATTCAAAAATCTATTTGAAATCTCGAAGCAAGGTAAAATAGTGTTTCTTTCACATTTTATTGTGTTTCTATTTGTATGCTTGTTACCTATGCTATCCCTAGTGTCTAGGCTAGAGGTGTTAAGTGTTTAGTGTGTTATTTTGATTTTATTTTATTGGACTAACAAAATAATAACCTCTCCTCTTAGATTACTTATTCACATAATGGCATCCTTTGTGTGACTCTTAATGAGCACACACCCCACAAAATAGTTTTATTCTTAGCTTTTACTTATGTTTTTGTTTTTGCTTTGCTAAATTAAAAATGGATCATAAAGTATTTATAAATTTTTATGTATTAGTTTTTTTTTTAAAATTAATATACTTAATTTTTCATTAATATTATCTGAAAATTTCAAACAAAAACTTTCTATATTTTATCATTTACAATCAATCTAATAACTACCACTTTTGTTTTCTATTTTTATGCTAGAAATGTATGGTACAGAACTAATAACCTTTTTATTTTCACTTCTTTGATCTAAATTTTTTGCATAGATATGAAACTTGGACCTTTAAGGATCTCAAAAAATTTAGTGACAAACTAATTCATATTTTATAAGTTATGATCAAAACACTAACTGCTACTTTTTATGTTTTTATGTTTTCAGTTAGCCTTCTAACTTGTTGCTTGCAGGTTTTGATAGTTTGAGATTAATTTTTGTGTCATATTGAGATAACTTTTAGGGATATCACTTTTGAAAAGGAAAAAAAAAACCTAACAAACACTCTAAACTTGTAAATTTCACATTTCAAGCTGGTGTTTTAATAATCTTTTTTCTTCAGACATTTTTGTTTTTCAAAGTTTTCAACAAAAAATGCCAAGGAGAAAACATTTTAGAACATATTTAATTTTGGTGATTAAAAGTAACTCCCACACTTAGTTAAATAATCTTAAGTGTTATTTTTTTACACTTGTTTGTTGATTTGTTTATTTTAAAGTAAAACGTGTGACGCATGTATGCTCTCCCCTCATCCCCTTTAGGGAACTTGAGTGACCAAAAATGCTCATTATTTGCATTTATTACCTTTTAAAAAAGAATAAAAATAAATTATCTAAGGATCTCCCTAAATATATATGATTTTGGTGACCCAAAAATGGCCATAAAGTCTTTTCACTTGTCTTTTATTTCATGCACTTTGGCTTGTGGGTAGGAGATCACTTCTCCCGCACAAGTTATTTAGGGGTGCATTGACTTGGGGATTAATTTCCTAGAATCATATCAACCCCACTAAATATTGGGGTATATAAATTATGGTGACTTTTTGGTATTATTTTTTGAGTGGTTAAACAAGATCCGTTACTGGTACTCAGCCTCAGACCATAGGGGTAAATCGAACATCACACTACATTGAGCAATTGACAGATGTATGGTTGTGAAAAAGACAAGATATTTTAAAAACAATATGGTTTATGAATATTTAATTTATTTGAGAATATATTGTGTTATACACACTTAGGACCATCTAGAAACACACAAAAATTGATATATGATAATAACCCCACTTGTTGTGGACATACTATTGATGCAGAGAAATTAGTCTAAAGTTTCATGTTGTAGTAAAAACTCTTAAGAGAAGAGGGGGCCTAAAAACCCTACTTTTCATGAAATTTTATTTTTTGGATTAACCATTAAAATCCTCTAAATACTAATTATATTTATAGAATTTGATATTATTATGTAACTTTATCAGTTTAAGGATTTAAGATGTTACACTTAGGTGTTTGTGTCATTTTATCATTTGCTTGCATGGTTTTGAGTATAAAATATTTATTTTTTGAGTTAAAATGAGTCTTTTTTATGCATCACCCCTTTTTTTTGAGGAGGAATTATGCTTCCTATTTGACATCTTGCATATGCCTTAGTATTTTTATCAAACTTTATGTGTGTTTGTCATTTGTTTGCAAAGGGTGTCATTACACTGCCCAATTCATTTCAAACCTTTTTGCATTTGAGTCTTAAAATAAAAAATTGATTTCATATTTAGAGTTAGATAACATCATTATTTTGTTAGAATCATTTTAAAAACTTTTTTACCTTGTTTCCAAAGTCTAATTTTGAAACCAAACTACGTGTACCTTTTGGATCTTTACCTAGTGTCATTATGTTGTCTATTCTTATCTAGCTTGTTGTTTATTTAAAGAATCCTAGTTTTATAAGTTGATTTTAAAATTATAATTGATAATTTGAAATCCAAACATTGATCTATTTTTCCTATGCATTTTTAATTTTGGCCTAGACATCGATCTTTCTTGTTTGTGTTGTGAAACTTAGGTTAATTCTTTACCCAATTTGAAAACTATTGTTTGTGCCTATATTTGGGAGAAATAGCCTATCTCCATATGCCTATTATTTCATTCCTTATACCAATTAACCAAGTTTATGTTTAAATTTGAATTCTTATTTTATGCCAAAGTGTTTCAAATTTGTTAGATTAAAATACCATACCTTGTTTTGTTTAAAGTCTAAATTTTGTGCCTTTTCCAAAAGACCTAGTAATGCATATTTTGAGACTAGATTTTATGCTTTCTTTGAAATACCTAGCAATTTTTTTTTCTCTAGATTAGAATTGTTTGAAAAATTTTATACCTAGAATTTGGCATGTTGGTTTTATTTCATCCACTTGACCCTTTTTGTTTAAGACATTTGACATTAGACATTTGGCATTAAACTATTTTATACCAAGTTTTATCACAGACCATTTTGGAAATACAACTCCATTTTTTAGACAAGTTAGACTATGTTTGGACAATTTATCCTTTGGACCTTGCTTTCTAGAGTTTGTATAACTCTAGGGATTTTTGTGAAACATTCATCATTGATTTGGATATGTCTCATTACACTTATAATAGAGCCATGTATAATCCAGGTTATGATAATGTGCTTACATAAGATGACTTGGTTTAAGATCCCTATGGTGATGATGTAGTTTATGAGATGGATCCTTATCCTCCTTACAATACTCAACCTAGAGAATAAATTCAATATCCTTTAGTGAATTATACAGAGACATCTTTGTTGGGCTAATTAACATACCAAGTTTTCCCTTTTAATGCTAACAATACCCGATCCCATACCTATACCATTAATCTTCTTCAAGATTGTGAAAGAAACTAGGCCCCACAATGTCTAAGGATTACCATCCTAAAACTTCATCATTTGGCTTGTGCAAGTAACCAAGATTTGAAATACCCTACCATTACCACTCTATGACCTTGTCCTTTAGCTCATGATAGTAACCAAGCTTTGAAACACCTTAATATTACCATAGTAGACTTTGTCCTTTAGTTGGTGATAACAACCAAGATACATAACACCCTACCATTACTATACCAAGACATCAACCTTTGGTTTATGTGAGCAACCAAGCTCCATAATGCCCTACCATTACCATTTTAGGCCCTCATCCTTTAGCTTGTGCTAACAACCAAGACTCACAATGCCCTACCATTACCATTTAAGGACCTCATCCATTGTCTTGTGTGAGAAATCAAGTATCACAATGCCCTACCATTACCATTCTAGACCCTTCTAAGTATATAATCTCAATATCCTAATAAGGTTGTGAAATCACAACTCAACGGGTCATAGTTATCGTCCTAGACTAGTAACAAGCCTTTTCTAAGCCCATCATAGATAAGCCTATCATTATCCAACCACTAGAAATTATTCATCCATTACCAACCATCCCCCACTTTAGAAAACCCATATCAATCATCAAGCCATAATCAAGCCAATTAGTACCTATCCAACCCAGCTAATCATTTAAAGACCAAGATGTATTCAAAATTGGTATCTTCCAAATAATTGGAAACTAGATCCAAGAGAACCAACCAAAACATATGTTTTTGTTGAAACACCTATTTTTGATAAGTCAACCTATGATAAATCATATTTTTATTCTATACTCATTGTTGAGGAGTCTCACTCTGAAAATCCAGTCTTTGTTGAGTCATTTTTTAATGATTATAACTACCTTTGGGAAAATCATTATCTTGACCTTTGCCCTATTTTTAAAGATCCTATCTTTGACAAGATAGTCTCTATGGAGTTGTCTCTTGATATTTTTCCCCTCATTAAGGAGTCTCACTTTGAAAAACTAGTCTATGTGGAGCCCATTATGCCATCATAGGCTGTTAATTATCTAATCCTAAATATTCAACAAAACATCATTCTAGTAACATCCATACCAGATGAAGAATCAACATTGAAGCTAGGTTCTATTATTGAACTGACATCAAACATAGCATCAAAATTAAAATAAACAATAATATTTACATCAGATTTAGAGTCCCTTGAGTTAGACTCAACTTCAAAATCAAAATATAGTCATGGTTGTTACAAATTTGGTTACACTTGCCTTTTATATCAATTTAAATACATTTTTTATCCTTCTTCAATTTTTGAGGATGATTAACTTAGCATCAAAATAGGTTTTCCTAGTATATTCTATGAGGATTTTGCTACCTCTTCCCATTCCACATCCCATTAATACCACTCGACATAGCCATTATATTGTGATTAACAAAATTATACCTTGGTGAATTACATCTATAGTGACATAGCAATTTAATAATATCAAGAGAACCAAGACCATATTCATGTAAAATAAGAACAATCTCATAATGAAACCTTTTTAGAGGTGCTAGGGGTAAATAAAATTCCAAACTTAGCATCTTATAGTGAAACCTTGTTTGAGGTAATATAAGATAATCAAATCCAAAATTAAATGTTTCTTTTAGTGAAACATTTTTAGATGCACTATGGGACAATCAAGATAACTTTATTGGTGAAAACCTCTTTGAGGTGATAATAGTTGAGCACAATATTTTTTCACTACTTAATGAAGACATTATCAAAGATAACATCAATATAGCTTCTAATCTATAACATAATCAGATGGTAGCTACTCTCAAGCCCAAACAATAGAAAAATTAGATGGTTCTATTGAGAGAATATTCAAAAGTCTTAGGTACCACCACAACCAAAATTATATCAAATCTAGAATCAAAAACATTATTTGTGCCTAAAAATATTAATCTTTATTTATTTCCCACCCATTATACATTCTATTTTCATCCACATTTACATTACCAAATCAGATTTATCATCCATTTTTCATTTACATTTACCATCCTTGGTCATACTTTCCTTTAAATAGACTAAAAAGACACTTCTCTCAATGTTTGAAGGAAATAGAGTAAATGAAGATGACAAAAACATTATTAGAATCCAAATCTGTAGTAGGTTATTGATAGATAAACTATTCAGAAGGGGTGTGGTCTAGAAATTTACATGATTGATTACTCTAGTTGTATCATATCTTGATCAGGATGTGCATCTCCACATCAGCAAAAACAACATAAACATTTACCTTACCATATTCATTTGCCATTTACCTTGCTATTTTTATTTTCCATTCATCTTGATGTTATTTCATATCCTACCATTTACCTTACCTTATCCCTTGGGGAAAACCCTATTACCATTGTACCCAATTATCATAACATCACCATCCTTTAATAATGTCATACCCTATACTTTTTTACTATAACTTCACTATTTACCAAATCTTATTTTTATCTTCCCTACCCAAACCTTTTGATCTTGGTTCCTTTGGTTCTTCCTTCACCTTCTACAAGGGGATTCTAATCTAGTTTTAGTAGTTTTAGAATTTTATGTTTAATTGGTAGTATATGAAAGTAGTTTGATAGTGGATCTGGTAAGTTATATTTCATTTACATTTGATTGGTATTATTGATTATAACTACCTTTGGGAAAATCAATATTTCACCTTATATTACTAATTATAACTACCTATTGGCAAATTAGCATCAATAACTTATGTCATTGTTTCCTAATTATAATTGTCTATAGGCAAATTAGGAACAACACCTTTTATTATGCATTGTCACATCACCTTACCATTTTTATTCTCATTTACCTTATCATTTACCTCAATTTACAAATTTATTTTTACCTGGTTAGATCTCCCCACCTTTTATGTTGGTGAAACTACTATGACTTGAGGTCCTAATGGGACTACGTAGGTCATGCTTGATTCACATTGAGGTTAACTTAGTCCCTTTTTCCATATGCTCTCACCATTTTATGATCAACCTAATCCAATTCTCTCAATTTTTTTCAATTGATATCTTATCAATATCTTACGAGTTAAGATACCCCAAAAATTCCAAAAACATTCAAATTTTTAAAAATCCCAAAACATGTTTCATGTTTATACATAGTTAGTTATCCTTGACCTACCCTACCAGGGTAAATCCATTATTGGTTATAATCCATTCCACTACCATTAGAGGTGTGACAATCCATTTGCATGTATACTTGCTTGGGGGCATCACCTATTTATCCTTCCATTGAGGCTTCATGCTTTGATATTTACTTAGTTATAGATAGGATGATTTCTATTGCTTTTAGTTTCTCACTTTATGTATGCATGTATGTATGTTTGTTTGTTTATTTACTTTAGTTTTTGTGCCTTGAATCAGTATATATGTGCTCATTGGGTGATTCTTTGTTCATTATTCTTGACTCTATCCATATTCATATGTCAACAGTGTCATCATGGAATTTATCATTAGTACATAATAATCAATTGTTTATTAGATAAGAAGTCAGTCCCTATACACATTTCAACTAAGTCATCATGTTTTTTTATATCATGGTGCATAACATCATGTGATATATCAAAACTTAGCTCAGTAAATCTTAAAATAAATGGATCCATAAAAAAATTTCCTTGGTAACCTTGGAAAATCCTCCCACCCTCCTTGATCAAATTAACCCATTGATCATTCTAGTTGTATTAATGATAATAAGGATGAGCATATCCTTATTATTAGGTAAAAATATATCATTCACATTGATCAATTCCTCTAATCATATTTTTCATCACTTTTAGCATATTTGTATGCTTGGTTGTTTATGGCTTCTTCAGTCACTAGACCATGACATCTACATTTGCATCCACTCATATTTAATATGTATAAAAAATTATATCCTTGAGTTATGATTGAAAATATTACCTACTACAATACAATCAAAAAATCATTATTCAATCTAGGTTATTTTAATGATTATAAACACCTATGGGCAAATCATTATTTTGACTCACCTACCCTACTGGGGCATGTGCCTGTTCCACTTATTATAATTGCCTTTCATCAAATCAATGTCTCAACCTCCATTATTGACTATAACCACCTTTGGTCATATCCATACTTTTAAATCAATATGTTTAATAATTATCTCAATTATATTAATCTCACCCATGTGTTAATTTCATTCTTCTTCTTGCTTCTTTTTGAGGGACCAACCATCAATCATATGTGTCAGCCACCACCTCAATGGGGCATCATTATAGGCTTCCTAAACATTATTTGGATATTATTCTTCAATCATTATCTTCTTTTTCTTGTTAATTTTGTTTTCATTCTTTGAAAAGATGTTACTCTACATGTCTTACAATGCCTTCTCAAATAGGGGAAAAATGTAGACACCCCATTATAGCCACAATTGGCTTCCAACTAGACTTCAGATTGATTTATACCAAATAGTACAAATCAACCCTAATAATCACTAAACATCCCAATTTTATCTATGCATTCAATTTAAGTAACCTGAATTATGTGAATGCATCCTTATTTGGGGCAATGCACTATATATAACAATAACGTCTCTCTCTAATTCATCCCCAATCAAATTGTAACCTATAAAACTGACATTTTTGACCAAGGGTGAGGGACATAAACTTATAAAATTCAATTAACTTAATCAAAATTACTTAATTGATTAAACCCAATTAAATTCATAGTTAAAAATTCCATGGCTAATTAGTGAATTTATATTTTTATAAATTCATAGAGTTAGATTTGATGACATCATCATGAAATCACACAAATATCTAAAATCCATAGCTTTTATAATTTCATTTTTTATAAATTCATTAATTAAATTTATTCCTCAACTCTCAAAATAAGTGGCCAAGTGGATCATGGAGAATTAATGAATTTTTAGTTTTGGAAATTCATAAATTCAACCAAGAATATCTTCTATGAGTTGTTAATGCAGATGTAAAATATAAAGAATTAGTTTGGAGACATAATTATTTTGACCCATATCTCTCACATGGCCCTCATGATTATCTTTAACTTAACCCAAAGTTAGCCTAATTCAACTGAAGGTTAGACTGACTAAACCAAGGTTAGTTCTAAACCTAACCTCCATAGGGTTAGAGTTAATTATGAGACCTATAAATATAAGTGCCAAGACACCTCTAAAATAATCTTTAGTAGTTAAATATTATTATGCTAAAGTACCTATAAAGAGCTTCATTGTAGTGGTATCATGCTAACATACTAGGCCAAATAAAGCCAAGCCAAGGTGCCAAGGAAAGGTGAATCCAACAAAGCTCTATTCAATAGGACTTCTTGATGCACAAGCCATTCAAAAATCTATTTGGAAGCTCCAAGGAAGGTAAAATAGTGTTTATTTTATGTTTTTGGTTCATTTTTATGTGTTTACTTGTTACTAAGCTTTCCCTATTGTCTAGGATAGAGGTGTTAGGATTTAGTTTATTGTTTTGAGTTTCATTTATTGGAATAAAAAAAATACTAACCTAATTCATTTTCTCATTTATTTTTCTCCCACTTTTAGGTGAACTATAGTATCCTAAGGTATATTTAAACTATATTAGTAATGCTTACATACATGACGTATCTTAGATCAGCTCATCCACCTTTATTCTTCCAATTATCTCTTTTACTACTTTGTGCATCCTTGTGTGCCTAGTTGTTTATAACTTATTAAATCATTACACAATCACATATACATTTTCACTCACTCATATTTAACATATTTAATAGGTTATATCCTTGAGTTATGATTGCCAATATACCCTATTAAGGAATAACTAGTTTATGCTTGCCAATCTACCTTACTGGTTCAAAATCATTATTCAATCCTAGTAGTCAAAATGATTATAACCACCTTTTGGAAAATAATTACTTTGACTCATATATCCTACTTCAGCACATGCTTGTGCCATTGATTATAACTACCTTTGGGTAAATCACTAATTTTTAAATCAATGCATGCAAGTATTATCTCAATTGGATTAATCTCACCCATGGTTCAATTTCATTATTTTTCTTGATTCTTTTCAATGGACCATCCATCCATCATATTTATCAGCCACTCCCTCAAGGGGTATCATTATAGGCTTCCCAAACTTTGTTTGGAGCTTCTTCTTAAATCATTATCTTCTTTCATTCTTGATGGCCTTTTTAATTCTTTGAGAATATGTTATTGTGCCTATATCTTGAAATTCCTTCCCAAATAAGGAGTAAACTGTAGACACCTAGAACTAACCACAACTTACTCCCAACCAAACTTCAAACTGATTCCTAAAAAAATTTATAAATTAAGCCTAGGAATTGCTAAATGTCCCAATTTTGTTTTTGCATCATTCATCAATACTCAAAATCATGTTGAGGAATCCCTATTTGGGATACTAGCCTGTATGCAATAATAACCTCTCACAAATTCATCACCAATAAAATTGTGACCTAAAAAATTGATGTTTTCAACCAAGGGTGAGGTATAACCTTACATAAATTTAGAAAATACAATTAGCCTGATCATAATTGGTTAATTTATTAAACCTAATTAAATACATAGTTGAAAATTCCATGGATAATTAGTGAATTTTTATTTTTCATAAATTCATAAATATGAATTTGATGACATCATCATGACATCACAAAATATCTAAAATTCATAGCTTTTGAAATTTCCTTTTTTCTAATTTCATTAATTGAATTTATTCCTCAACTCTCATGACAAGTGGCCAAGTAGATCATGGAGAATTAATTAATTTCTATTTTTGGAAATTCATAAATTGAACCAAGAATATATTCTATGAATTATCAATCTACTTGTAAAATATAAAGAATTGGTTGGGATACATAATTATTTTGACCCATGTCTCTCACATGGTCCTCATGATTATCTTTAACCCAACTTGGAGTTAGCCTAACTCAACTTAGGGTTAGACTGACTCAACCAAGGTTCATTCTAAACCTAACCTCCCTGGGGTTAGAGTTTGTTCTAAGAACTTTAAATACAAGTGCCAAGACACCTCTAAAAAATATTCAATAGTGAAATATTATTATGCTAAAATACCTCCAAAGAGCTTCATTATAGTTTTACCATGCCAACATGCCAATCCAAATCAATCCAAGTCAAGGTGACAAGGAAAAGTGGAGCAATGGAGCTTCATTGACAAATATTTCTTGAGTATAGTCTAAAGAAGCCATTAAATAATCTATTTGGAATATCTAAGGAAGGTAAAAGAGTGTTTATTTTATGTTTTTGTTGGGTTTCTATTTGAAATCATATTACATGTGCTCTCCCTAGTGTCTAGGCTAGAGGTGTTTAGTGTGTTATTTTGATTTTATTTTATTATACTAACAAAATACTAAATCCCCCTCGTAGATTCCTTATTCACACTTTGGTTTGTTGAGTTTTGATTACACAATCTAGATTGGGTAAAGGACCATTGTATCTAGGAGAGTATGGAGAGGGACATATAATGGTAATTGTTGATTTTTGGTGTGCTTGGCTATTGTCAAGGGAAAAAGAAGTATTATTAGCATAGGGGCCTGAGATCATAATCATTGGTTACTATTGTGATTTATTCCAGTCATAGGTCAAGGAAGGATTACCAAAAAAAGATGATTGATAGCCATTAGGAGGTTGATAGGAACTATTAGGTAAGGGTATCATTCTATTGGTATTTGCTCTATGGTTAATAGTAATGGTGGATATATGACCACCTGCAATACTACTTACAAATTTATTGTAGTGATGTGCAACTATGTGATAGGTCTATTGGCTATTGGGGTCATTCTGGACTTGGTTACATCTATTTTTGGGTTGGTATCATTATTTTTATTTGTTGATGCCTAAAAATCTCATTCTTAGCAAATAACACCCTAGGGGAAGCTTTACAAATGTGGGATTAAATTACGATCCATAAATCAACCTCCAAGATTTTAGAAGTTGGCTCTTCAAATTAATTGGGGATGAAAAGGGTAAACAAGAAAATGAAACTAAAATAAAACTAAGGAAATGTTCTAGTATTTTTAATGTATCCATTCCTATTATTACATAAAATAGATTGAATTTTTAAAATAATATAGATGATTTAAAATATCATGTGCATGATTTAAAGCCTATAATATGGACAAAAGCCAACACTATAGAAGTAGAGAATAGAAATAATAGATTTCACTCAATTTGACATAGAAAAACACATCCTCTTCATTATTAGGAGGAGAGCTAAATACAAAAGGACTAAAGGCACAATATATAATATTCAATCCTTCCTATGAGGGGCACCTATTAGGGTCTTAGAATGAGAAACAAAAATTATTGTTATTTATATTCCAAATTAAAACTATTACATGGTTACCCTTTGATTGCAGTCATGAAAACCTTAACTATTAGCTAGCTACCATCCCCTTACAAAATATATAATCACTAAATATATGGGCATAATCGCCTTATGAGGAAATGAATTCTAGAACCCAATACTCACACTCATGATGAGGCTATTTCAACTGAAAGGGAGAGCTTCAGCTCATGAGTGTAATTGGTCTTTAAATCTTGGATGTTATTCTACCTTAATGCCTTATGATTCCTATTATGCTTAGAAGAAGCATGGTGGTGACACATATCTCTTCTTTGAATGACTTCCAAAATTATTATTAGAAATGGGGCACACTTCCCTCAACCAATGGCACTATTTGAAACTCTAACAAAAAGAAACATGCCTTGGATGAGTGTCATGATGTCATGTGGAAGGTTTACTTCTTTTTCATTATAACTGCATACTAGGTCCAATTTATAAATTCATTATCCAATGGAGTGATTCAAAGCTATGAAGAAAGAAACCTTTTCTATTGAGGAGCATTGTGATGCCATGTGGTGAGCTGGTGATACTCCTGGGGAAGTCTAAAACCTTTTTGTGAAAGATGAGCATGGGGGAACTAGATAGAATGTTCACTTCCTTTTCATTATAACTACATTACAGGTCCTATTTATAACTTCATCAACCAATGACATGCCTTTTCCTTATAACAAAATTCCCTTCTTTCTTGAAGAGCATCATAATGACACGTGTTGATCTAACATTACTCCTAGGCAAGCTAGGAACCTTTTTATGAAGGGTGAGCACCAGAGTGCCACATGGCACCAATGACAAGCACTGAGACTTAGCTAAAAATGAAAAGGGGACATAAGAAAGAGGAGGCTGATATTAAAATCACCAAACTCACTAAGCACATCTATGATGAAAAGATAACTACCCAAAAACTTCAAAACATGGATTATGATCCACAATTCTTGACAACTTGTAGGGAAATTTACCTACAAATGGAAGAACCCTAAAATTCTAGTTTCATAAACTAGTAAAAGCAAAAATTTAAAAAAGGGTGACTCCCACCAAACATAAAACTTATAAAGAGTAGCTTTTAAATGTGTTCACTCTTCCTATTTAGGCTGAGTCTTCTTCTTCAGAGCTTTGAATGTTCTATTCATATCAATTATCTCCTTGAAGGAGATATTGCTCATACCTTATACTATCACTCACATCTAAAACTTGAGCTGGAAAAGAGTCTAAAAAATGGTCTCCACTTTGAATATGTTTGGCATTTAATCCAGGAGTGTAAATATGTTCTAGTCATACTTTCTTTTGAACAATAACTATTTTATTTCCTTCTAAAAGGACTATGTTATCTACTAGGAATGGGGAGGGGAGTTGTAATTGGACCATCTATTTGATGTGTTCCTTCATTTCCTAAACCACTTTTTCTAAGGCATTCATAAATGCCTTACACTTTGATTCTACCTTGTTATAGCTTGGAAACTCATTAACCTTTACCACTTCCTCCCTTTATTGGCCTCCCATTATACCTAGAGTGTCTCATCTACCATGTTATACAACTTTTGGAGTAGGATCTATGAATCTTGAACCATGGGGGATACAAAGGTGAGGACCTGATTTATAAACATGCTCACCTTTGTGCTCAACCACTATGATTTTGTAATGAATCCAAGTGTTGGCTTCAATTTTGAGGCCATATTTTTTATTATCTCCCAATATGAAATGTACAATTGTTGGACCATTGGGAGGATACATGTGGTCTGGGAGCAAATGATGAGGTCATTCTTTAGCTACTATATTTTTTGGTCCTTGTCTAAGGAATCTTGTTACATATGTTGTTCCATATATTTCTATGTTATTGTAGAGTCCAAGAGAATCTTATGTGTCTCTGTGAGCTCTATTTCTTTTTCATGTAGGTAATTTTCTATGACCACCTTTTCTTTCTTTAGGCCATCCATTTTGGCAATTAGTTCTACTACCTAGACTTGCAATTAGGCCAATTAATTATCTTTAAATTGGAAGCTCTTAGAGGTGACATGGATCTATAGGTTAGACCTCATGTTGGTGAGCTCTGCATCTTTAGCCTTGGCCTCTGCATTTAGGCATTTGATGATAGATTTGAATCTTGCAAGTTTTTTCTCCTTCTTCTCTAATTATTGGCCTGCATTGAGACAATTTGTGGTCATAGACTTTTAGGTATCCTTCATTAATTTTTCTCTATCATGTGGTTTGGCCTAGTTAAGATTAAGGCTGATATTGTGTATCAAGTAATCCCTTAGCTACATCTATTTTTAGATCTTGATTATTGTTGGTATCATATGTGAAATTATCAACGATTATTGTGTAGGGTCAAAGAATGACCACATGTGAGGTACCACTAGGGCCTTAGCCATTTTTTCTCTTCTCTTTTTCACCTAGGATTATTTTGATTTTATTACAGTCTCCAATTTCTTTTAGAATTGCTCTTGTGATTGAATTAATTATCCCATGAAGGGGGATCCTTATAACAATCTAAAAGGAATGGTCGCTTGATATTGTGAAGTAACAAAAGTTGTTCCCTTAGGCATAAATAGGTAAATGGTTAATTTTTAAGGTAAAAAAAGTGGGAGGCCATAGAGATAGGTGGTGGGAGATTACACCATGATAGATGTACTTATGGTGGATGAAGGCAAAGGAGTGAAGAACAACACAAGTGAGGTTATTGGATACATGGTTATAAGTAGCATAAGTGCAATGGAAATAGTGGAAGGTGAAGATGAAGTGAAGAATGAATAAGAGGTGAAAATAAGAGGGTTATAAAAACATATCTATTTCATTTGGGCTCAAGAGGGGGGGTAGAATCTTGCACCTCAGAGCTAGGCTGAGATGACCAAGCCTCAGGTTGTCTTGAAGTAGCCTATATCTATTTTGGGGAGATGGATAAAGAGGAGGAGGTTAGGATGTAGACCTATGAATCACAAAAATTTCCTCATCCTTCTCTATGGGGGTATCCTCCTCTTTTTTGACTGAAACCTCTTCTTTTGCCCAAACTTCTTCTTCATGGTGCTCATCCCAAAGGTTCTCAAACTACTCATCAGAGTCTAAATATTTTAATTTTATCTCCCTTTAGCCAATATCCTACATATACTTCCAATAGGCATCCATTTTATATTTAATCTATTCCCTCTAGATGAGCTTCACCCTTAGACCTTTTATCACTATTGTTTATGGGATCAAAATCTTAGACTAGTTTACAAAAAGACTCCCATGGTTGGTAGGTGTTCAGAAGGATCTTAGATAAATTGACACAGTGTTTGATGCCATCCTCCATTGGTGACATCCACTCCTATAGTTATGGTTGGGGCTCATGGAATAAGGGGCTAGTGGTATTTAGAGTAGTTATGTGTTTGATTAGGTCATAACTATATTGATCATTAATCTAGTTCAGGCTAAGATTTACCAGTTTGAGCACAATTAGGTACTCATGTGAGCTCTTCACAACTATAATCTCCCTATTAAAAATTGGATGTCATATATGGCCTTCTTATTCTATCTCACATCATATACTGAGTCTACCACATCAAGCTATTCAGCCAAACCTAGGGCTAAGGTCTTATCCATGAGCATGCATGAGAGCCAAAATGGCTCATCCTTGAAACCATGGACCCTAATGAATGTAAATTGGGATTCAAATAAATATTTGATTGTAATTTTGTAGTCATTAATCCACACTCTCTTTAAATCCATAATTCTAAAGTTGATGGCTTCTGGACTAAGGTCGATCAGGATAAGATACATGAAACACTCTACAAACTCATGATAATCTTATGTGGTTGATAAAATATGGGTCCACATGGAGATAGGGAGAACTTTATGGGGATATGTCCCTATCTTAGATATTTTGATGGTAAATTATGGTGAAAATAAATGGGAGCTCTGGTACAAGATTACATGAAGGATGAAGGAAGAATACCTAAAGGTATTTTGGTCCAAAAAAATTACCAACTAATTATGAATGGTAGCAGCGATGACATCTACAAAATCCATTTTTTAGGCCCTCTCCCTAATTATTGTATTAAAGTGGAATATTTCACCCAATTTAAAATCATAGACATTAATGTTCAAGTCTATTTTGAAGATGAATGCTAGTATAGAGAGGGTCTCCCTCATATCTTGTGCCACAAATCTCATGAGAGCGATGGGTAGAGGTGACACTTATATGTAATTACTATTGATATTTGAGTTTAAAAAATTTAGATTTTGGACATGAGTGTCTTATAAATTGTATAATCTCTCCATATCATATGTCTGAACTAAGGTCATTAGGGAGTCAGAGCATCTCCCTCACTGTATTTCTACTAACGTACACATTAAAGTGATTGCATGTGATAATGTTAGTGGTGGAATTATATCTCTTTATACAAAGAGTAATGATCTTTTGGGATGGGTGCATGAGATTCACCATGTATTGAGGCAAGGTGGATCTCCAATTCCTAAAACCAAATGAATCAAAGTCATTGTTTTGAACCTTTGTGATTATCCAGGTGTGAGCAAACTCCCTCAAGTTATTTATGTTTTTTTGTAAATTTAGGATAGAAGATCCTATGAAAAAAGTTTAAGACCTATGTGGGGTCCCTATAATTTCCATTAAAGACACTTTTTATGCTTTAAACTATGGACTTCAACTATGTGGGGGAGAAAGCATATGATTTTCTTCTTTCAAATTATAAGGGAAGGTCCTTATGACTACCTAATCCATGAGTTATATTTTTCCTAGGATGTCTACCATCAGCTAAGGATCCATAAGACTCCATATTATATCTCTCTTTAAATAATATTATATTTTCTCTAGGAGGACACTAGATAATAGTCTTTATGTGTAATTTTTGGCACAATTCTCCACTCAATTTTTCATTCAAGACACTCTACTTAGCTCAATACTCTCTAATACTCATAATATGTTTAAATGTTTAGCTTGATCAAGAGATGGGTATTTATAGTCCAACACTTTTAGCATGATCATCATGCATCATTTTTTAATTTGGTTGCCCATAAAATGTTACGGGTGGTACACATGCTTGAAGAATGTCTCACAAGAGATCTATGGTGATCCTTATGGGAGATCATGAAATTAGGTGCACATGAACATTAATGGTAGGGGGAGTAGGGTAGATAACCATCTATTAAATATGATTCAAAATTAGGAGAGATAAGGTGTAGATACCTGGTAATGGGGCAACATCAACTTGTGCCAATGACATTTATTTTTGAAAGGAAATAACAACAAAAGGGAAACTAACTAACTATGTAAAAGGTGAGGCTAACAAGATAGTTAAAGTTCTTTAAGGAGATTTCATTAACCAAAATCTCTAAGAAATTTCCTTCTTACTCTTCCATCTTGAACACATTTATATTTCTATTGGTGATAATGTGAAAGGGACATCTCTAAAGGGAATCACATTTTGCATGTTGACCTAGTTTCGTAGCCTTTTCATCATATTTCAAAACAAAGTCTCCCAACTTGAAGCCTGGATCAAATGCCTTCTTGTCAAACCATATCTTAACTAACTACTATCAGGTAACTTTAGCATCACTATATTATTCTCTTCCTTGTTTAAGACTGAGGAATTTTACTATCCTAACCTCCATTACTCTATTTTTTACTATTTCAACAACTTTTAGTCATTGCAAAGTGGTAATCTCCATTGATATGGGTGTGACCACTTATTTCCCATATATTAATTCATATGGGGATATTTTTAAAATATACTTATGAGTGATTCAATCAGCACATAGAGCTATCTTCATATGGTTATGCCACTCCCTCTTTCAGTTAGCACCTATCCTCTTAATTAACCTTATGAGGTTCTTGTTTATTGATTTGGCCAAACCCTTTCTTTGAAAGTATAAATGGATTAAGTTTTAAGAAAATTTCCATTTTTGAATGTAAATTACAAAACCTTTAAACCAATTAAATCTTTTTTATTGTTAGATATAATCATTTTAGGAGGACTGAACATTACTACTAGTTCCTCCAAGAAGTTGAGGATCACATTTTCAATCACCTCTTTTAAAGTGGCCACTTTAGTCCATCTCATGAAGTAATCCATGGCCATGAGTATTTGGTTATGGCCTATGACAGACACTAGATTTATCATCTCAATTAAATCTAATCCCCACTTCATGAAAGGATCATTAGTCATAATTGGGTTCAGCAACATGGCCAAATTCTTTCACTTTGTAGTGAAAATCTGGCATTACTAGCATTTCTTCACTACCTAATGACAATCTCAAAACATGGTCAACCAGTAGTATCCTTCACACTTTATCTTTATTGTTGTTTTTTTTTCTAATAAATGACCACCTAAAGGTGTAAAATACATGTCTTTTAGGATCCTTCCAACCTGGTGGTTGTCAACGCATTGGAGAAGTTCCCCATCAAAGTTCCTTTTGGAAAGGACTCCTTAGATTAGTTTATAACTAGCCCCTTGAAACCTAGGTAGTTTGTTTAGATATCATCTAATTTATATAAAGAGGTTTCTTTCATTAACTTAAGACCTTTTAGTTTCATATTGACTCACCAAAACTATTTCTAGTTCATCTTGCTCACTTGTCAGGGTATTAATGCATTGGGCCAAATACTCACCAAGTCCTCTACCTTGGATCACCTTGGTTGGCTTGACATTTATTTCATATTATAGGATCTCATTGATCCAATTGGATCTCTTCTTAGTGATTTATCCTTCCATGATGTACTCTTCGATGCTATAATGCACCACATATATCATTACCTTGCTTCTTGTTATTGAGTGTCTAAATTTTTTGAGACCTTTACTAATGGAAAAATCCCACTTTTTAATTAAGTTATACTTCATTTCATATCCATGTATGGTTTTTGAATAAAATGTAATAGGATTCTTGTTCTTCCCTTCATATTATTTTTGAGTTAGCATAATTTCCAAGGTATGTTCACTACCATAAACATACATAATAAAATATTAGAAAAGTTTGGATTGACCAACATGGGAGTAGTGGATATCACTTCCTTGATCTTTTCAAATGTTTATCTTCCTTTAATGATCCATTTGAAATTTTTTTCTTTATTCATCATCAATGTGATTGGCCTTACTAGCCCTACAAAGTCAGATATGAATCATCTAATGAAGGTTATCTTCCCTATGAAATATTGGACTCCTTTCTTGTTAACGGGTAAGGTTAAGTAACTGATGGCCTTCACTCTATCTAGATCAATATATATGACTTATTTAGATACCACATATCCTATCAAATTACCTTACATGATGTCAATGATGCATTTCTTAGGGTTAAGGGACACCCTAAACTCTTGGCACTTTTGGAAAATAATCTCTAAATGGTCAAAATGATCTTCCTTCTTCATGGAGGACACTATCATATCATCAAAATATTTGAGTGTGATTTTGTTAATCATGGATTTAAAGTCTATAACCATGGCCCACTATAAATTATCCCATGCGTTAAAGAGGCTAAAAGGCATTTTTGCATAGGCAAAGGTCCCCCAATTTGTAGTGAAAGTGGTTTTATTTTGATGCTCTTCATTAACCCATACCTAGCTATATCCTAAGGACCCATCCAATAAAGATAAAATTTCTGCACTGACTACTATTTAGAGGATCTATTCCATTGAAGCAATAGGGTAATAATATTTTAGAGATGTTTTGTTTAGGTCTCTAAAGTCTACACATAGCCATATTTATCCATTCTTCTTTATCATTAGAACCAAGTTGGATACCCAAGTTAAATGCTTTATTTGGTATAAAATCTTTGATTCGATTAATTTCCTTAGTTATTGAGCCATGAGAGACTTGATCTTTGGGTTTATCAACCTTTTCTTTTTGTGGACTAGTTTGGATCCTTCAATTGGATCTATGGTGTGTTGGATCACCTTACATTTGTATCCTTTTAAATCATCATAACTCTAGCCCATAACCCCTTTATAACTATTACAAAAAGACACCAATCGATCCTTACCTTATAGGAAACTTCTTTCCCCACTTTAAATTTTCTTTGATCTCCTACATCAAATTTAAATTAGTCAACTTTGTTTGTGACAAGTTCCATTTATCATTTCCTACATCATTGGAATCAAATAGATTATCTAGGGTGATTAGTCCATTTAGAATTTTATTAGACTTTAGTTTCATGATTTGATCTCCATAGGCTTTTTCAATCTTTGGCTTCAACTATTTTACAAAATCACATGACTATTGAAGAAAATGACAATTTAGGCATCGCTTTCAAATACCTACTAGTTTTGATCATTATCTAGGATAGCAATCTTGATAATTAATTTTACTAATTTTTCATTGGTTAGAAAATTAGTTATCAGATCAAACTATGAGGCAGTTACTACCATTCTATCTAAATGAGCATTCATAGACCTAGGAATGACTTGGATATTAAATTATTTAAATGATTTCATTAGATCCCATATTTGATGGTGGTAAGAACTCATGCAGACATTATTTACAATCATGACTCCTCTCACTTTCCTTACAACAAGTTCAAAATCTCTAAACACCTTTAACCATTTCATGCCCATGCAATAAACAAGGCCGAGCCCATAGAATAAGGCTTCATAGTTGGCTTCATTATTTGTGTAGAAAAACTAGAGTAGAAAGGCCCTAGGGGTCTATTTTCTAATTGGAGACATCAATCAAATACCATATCTAGATTTAGTCTTGCATTTCACACCATCAAAATGTAGAGTCTAAAATTTGGACACATATTTTGGTTCCTTGCTCTGATCCTCCTTTTCTTCATGACTTTAGGGATGACCTAATATTCATCATGGATTATATAATTTCTAAGGCTAGTGGCATCAAAATTCATAAACAGATCATTCTCGATGAATTCACTAACAAAGACTTCCTCCTTTAAGCTCTTATTATTACCACTCTTTCTTCCTCAAGCATTTCTATGTGATACATCTCTTTCTTGGAGAAAGAAGTGTGTGTTGCTTCAAAGTTCATCATAGAATCATCAACTATGTGTTCTAAATGAAGTGGCTCAAAGAAAACATTTAGTTTTTATTTTTATTTATCCTTAGGATTAAGTGAGACCAATATAAATACAAGTATCTACCTATCTTGGCTATCAAATATCTTGACAAACATAACCCAAAGACTAGCAGAGTATCTATTACCCCAACATATTGGGAGATTGTAATACTAGGACAAGAATAAAAATTTAGGGGAAGAGCTTTGATAACACCTATGGTCTAAACTTTTTTCCAATCTAACTGTATTACGCCTTTATCTAAATTTTTATATTAGAGTTGTAGTTCATCCACAATCTATTTTGGCATCACTATGGTGTTGGCACTAAAATCAATTATATAATTGTGCAACAAATTATCCCCCACAATAAGAGTTAAATAAAATGGGGTGGGTTTTATTTTACTTACCCCCACCTTGGAGTTGATGAACATAATTTCTACGTGAGGTTACACATTATTTGTGTCTTCCTTTCCCTTAGTTTGTATTGGATCTATAGCTAGGTTAGTTTGCACAGGTTTCTCTTGGTCTTCCAATGCTTCTCATAGTAGATTTTTGTATCTAGGATAGATAGGACATCCTAAAGAGAAACATTGGTAGGGACATTCTTTAGCTTCTCTATCATATTAAATGGACCTTGAGGTCATAATTTGAGGTCTTTGATCTTGTTCTATGTTATTTTATTCCACTTTTGATATGCCAAGGTTGATGGTTAGGGTCCTAAATTTTTTCTTAAAGTCACTTTAGGCCTTGTGAAGGGTATTTGGGTCTCAACCAGTCTCTTCTTGGATTGAGTGTAGTATTCCAATTAGGCTTGTGGGGCCTTTAGTGAGACGATATCACTTGGATAAACCACATCTTCACCTTCCAACCAAGAAAAGCATGCATGATCTAAGCCTATCTCATCTTCTTACTCTAAGGACATTACATCCATTTGAGCCTTTATGATAACATTTTCAATGCTTGGGGGCTAGTATCTATATGGGGTTGAATCAAGTGCATTTCCTTATCTTTAATACTTGATAACCTTTTGTTGTATATTACCTCTTGGGAAATTTTGGGGTGTATGTGCATCAGTACATAGGATTCAACATGAATTTAAGTCATCCACCAAGTTCCTTTGGCTAATGACCAATTCTTTCTTTGAGTTGGGTGGGACCATTTGCAAAGGATCAGGAACTAGGATGATTTGATTTGTAGGCCACACTTGGTGTTTCAACCTCTATCCTCCCTAGTACCAGTTGTGCTAATATGGCACTCTTATGCCTTGGTAACCTTTATAAGGGGGATTTGGGGGCATATCTTGATACCTCTTGATGTTTATGATCTCATTTGATAAATTTCATAAGATTATCTTCATGTCGTTCATATTTACAACTAACATGGATTAAGAGGACATGATTTTTTGAGTAGCCAAATATACATACATGGAATGAGATGCTTACGAGGTGCTTGGGACTTCTTCTTGTGGTGGCATTTATAGTTATAACAATATGGGCATTGGTGGTCATGGGGTAAGTTTCCCAGTATCTATCAAATTGTTTTATTCTCTAACTAATACTTCATACACATCCAACAATGTCTATACTCCAAGGGAATAAATCATAACTGTTATGTTTGAGTTGAAGGCCTTAAGGTAGAAGATGATGACCATACCCACGGGTGTTTGATACACTACCAGGATTCTTTTCTAGTTCTTAGCAAATTGGGTATTGAAATTGATGATATCCTCTTATGGGGCTCTTTTAATAATGATTATCTTTTATAGGAGGGATTACTAGTCTCCTTTCTCATTGAATCAATTGAGGAATTAGTTACCTAGTTCATCTTAGGTGGAAATAGAGTTGGGTAGCAATGGCTGATACCAATCAAGAGCTCATATTTTGAAGGAGGTAGCTAGTATCCTTAAGGCTACATTATGATCTATGATATAATTCATAGTACAAACATTTACAACATTATGAATGTGTTCTATCGCTATTTTGAAATCCTCTCCTATGAACTTTGGGAGTGACTTCAATATGTTAGAAAGAATAGGATCCCACATAGTTGTGGATACTATAGGGATGAGTAGGCTACCACTATTCCATGCCACAAAGTTATTTGGTTGTCTTTGGATAGCCACTTTTTATGGTTGTTGTGTTACTTAGGAACCTATGGTTATTTAGCAAGTTACAACCACTAGAGGTGGTAGTAGTAAGCCTAGATTTTGTGTTTTTAGGGACCTTGTATTGGGTCTCTAGATCAGAAACTTTAACTTATTGTAAGTAATCTTATCCCACTAGGTATGCCAAATTAGGGGAATATTGATGCCTAATACTCTCAATCTTAGCAAAAAATTCCCTATGAGAAGCTTTACATATGTGGGACTAAATTGCAACCTATAAAGTAACCTCCAAGATTTTAGAAACCTGCTTTTCAAATCAATTGGGGATGAAAATGGAAAGAAAGAAAATGAAAATAAAATTGAAGTAAGACTAACTAAGGTGAGGCACCAGGATTATTAACATAAATTTTCTTAATATTTCATAAAATAGCTTGAAATTTTAAAATACTATAGACAATTTAAAAGAGCATGTGCATGATTTAAAGCCTATAATATAGACAAAAGAGAAAACTATAGAAGCAAAAAATATAAATAACAAACAATAATAGATTTTACTCAATTTGACATAGGACATCAAATCCTCTTCATTTTTAGGAGAATAAAATACAGAAGGCCCAAAGACAAAATATAGAATATTCAATCCTTCTCATGAGGGGGACCTGTTAAAGTCCTAGAATGAAAAACAAAAACTATTATAATGGCTTTCATCTGATTGTAATCATGAAAAACCCTAACTATTATCTAGCTACCAGGACCTTACAAAAGAAAGAAGCCCATAATATATATACTCATAGTGCCCTCATGAGGAAATGTCATCTATAACCTAGGACTCATGCTCATGATGAGGTTGTTGCAATTGAAAGGTGGATCTTTAGCTCATGAGTGTAGCTTGTCTTCAAATCCCAAATGTTTTGATACCTCAATGCCTCATAATTCCCAAAATGCTTATGAAAATCATGGTGGTGATGCATGTCTCTTCTCCAAACTAGCTCCATAATTCTTATTGGAAATAGGGCATACTTCCCTCAACCAATGGCACTATTTTAAGCCCTGATAAGAAGAAACCTACCTTGGATAAGTGTCATGATACCACATGTAAGGTTTGCTTCCTTTTCATTATAAATTCATAGTGGGTCCCATTTATAACTTCATCAGTTAATGGCATGATTCAAAGCTATGATGAAAGAAACCTTTTCTCTTGAGGAACATTGTGATTCCACATGGCAAGTTGGCTCTAGTCCCAGGGGAGCTGAGAACCTTTTTGTGAAGGATGAGTGTGAGGGTATCGAGTGGAATGTTCACTTCCTTTTCATTATAACTACATCATGGGTCCCATTTATAACTTCATCAGCCAATGGCATGCCTTTACCTTATAACATAACTCCTTTTCTTCTTGAGGAGTGTCATGATGACATGTGTCGAGCTAACACTACTCATGGGAAAAGTAGGAACCTTTTTGTGAAGGATGAGCACCAAGTACCACATGAAACTAGAAAAAAGAGCCAAGACTTAGCCAAAAATAAAAAAGGGACCTAATAAAGAGGAGGCCGATATTCAATCACTGAAATTACCAAGCATATCCATGATTAAAAGATAATTACCCCAAAACTTCAAAACATGGATTATGATCTACACTATTGTTGTTATGTTTATGGTTATGGCATTACCTTTTTAATTCTATTATTGGTTTTTATTTTGATTGGTATTATTATTTCAAGGAAATGGGTCTCAATAAATACCCATATTTTGATTGGATGTAAAATCCCCATTAGCCAACTAGATTTCTCCATTTTCCAACATATTCTTAATAAGGTGCTTCAGATTCACACAACAACATATAAAATGTCCATGAACACAATGGTATTTATATAAATCATGCTCTTTTTATTGATATAAATAAGGTATACCCTAAAAAAAGTGCTTTATAATCAACCAACTAATTATATTGGTCATGGCTAGCTTGCGAAACACTACTTCAGTAGGCTTACCAAGGTTATTAAAGACTATAACATTGGGTCTCCTTCTTGGAGAAGGGGTTTAAAAAGGTGATGGCTAAGGTGTCTGCATGAATACTAGTTACAATTAAGGAGATGGCTATGATTGGGGTATAGTCTACAATTTTTTAATAGGCTACATCTATGGAATAAGCTATAGTTATAGCATAAGATAAGTAGACATTGTTTACACTATTTGGATTTGATGTGACTCAGTGAATCCATTACTGATAACTTTATTATTTTGGTTGTATGGTTTAGGTTTTTCATAGTTATTATCCTGAATAGGCACAAACACCTATATTTGGACTAGGTTAGGGTTCTGACATGGGTCTGAATTTTAGTTTTGGTTCAAATAAGACAAATTTTTAATCCATTTGCTGATAAGGTAATTTTAAATATGTATTCCTTTCCCAATGATCTCATTGAATGTGTGATCACATTAAAGCTCCAAGCAAAAAGATATTTCACTATGCAATTTTTTGGTAAACATAGCTACCAATTATTTATATGGTAAATTGTTGGTGAAGAATCTATCAATCACTCTCCACTATTGCAAGTAACTCACAAAGTTCTCACCAACCTTATACTTTTCCTAATTCAAATCAAATATTAAAATCTCATGCTCAATAAATTAAGATAAATGTTGCATAATCTTATTTGAAAGATCATCAAAATTAGACACTGAGTTCTTTGGTAACTTAAGAAGCCATTTCAAAGCCCATCAAGTTAAGCTTCAGGGAAAGAGAAGAAGTGGATAAATGTCACTATATTCCACTAGTTGGGAAATAAAAAATAAGTATTTTATGTGATATTTAGGTTCTCCTTTCCCCTTGTACTTATCAAATTTTGATGGCTCATATCCTGAAGGAAATGGTATTTGGAGGTACTCCATGTTAAATGGATATGAATGCACATCTTTCAATTTGAACTTCTTAGATTGATTTCCTATATAAATGGTAATAATTTCATCCTTCATTTTATATAGTTCTTGGAATAAAAATGTAGATGGCATAATTGGTTGTGGTTTTTTTTGGATCATCAAAGGTGGATTACCTTGACTGGGTATAGTGGAAGAATGGGGTATTGTAGAATATTTGTTTATTGAAACAAACATCCATGAAATATGCATCCATAAATTAGGTTTAGGATACTATTATGGAATGTGATTTGGATGAAAAAATACTTTAGGGTTTAAAATATTGCTTTATGTTGGATGGAACTATGGTTTTTATATAAGTATATGGTTAGGTGTGTAAGGTACTATGTTTGATGGGTTTGAGTAGGAACTTATTGTTGACTAGTCAAACCTAAATGAATATACAATACCTAATGTTAACTCAAACCATACTATTGGATATGTGGAACATTGGGTCCTTATTGTCTATGAGGTACATGTTGATTAAAAAGAAACTATTACCTAATAGGTACCTATTACATTTTGGGATCTCTTTATTATGTAACATGCATTACGAATTGGGAATTTGTTTTGTGTTTAGCATCTATTATTGACCAATAATAATATGTATTTGATTATAAAACATCTATGATGAACCCAACATTTGATATGGTTGTACAATATTAGTCACCATCTATGGAGGCAGGGTAACATTCCACACTTAATGAGGTAGAGTGTTTGTTTATACTTGGCTAATTCCACCCTACTTCATCCTCAAAGAATATAATGGTTGAGGGGTGGTATAGATTTGTTATAGTTATGAACTAGGCATGATTTCCCCCTATTGTTATCAACAACTCATAGTATTGATAAGAGGAAGCTATTGTTGTAAACTATTTTGAAGTGCACTTAACCCACTTTGGTTCAAATTAGGATACATGTGTGTTTTATCCATTACATTTTATAAATGGTCTTGAGTAGAATAAAAAATAATTTATACAATGATTGGGACATTTAACATATCACCAACCAATGTTTTTTTGATAAAGGGTTCAACATTTAAGTTTTCATGGCCCAATGAATCACCTTTCATCCCTATTGAATGAGCTAATTCTCTAAATAAGGTATTTAAAATGGCCATAGTGTTAAAATTATATGTTAAATTAAGATACCTTTGATATGTTTATTACATCTATGTTATTTTTTAAACCATTAAACCCTTTCATTTTTCAAACATATCAAAATATTAGTTAGGGATTGTCATGAGTGCTTGATGGTAACTAGTTGAGGCCTACTTAATTGGTCTGACTTGAGGTGCATTGTTAGGAACTCTAACTAAACTAGGTAGAATTTCATGGGTAAAGTCTACTAGGAATTTCACTCCTACCTTTATATCTCTAATTAAAATATCATCCTTGTTTTCAATCAAGTGATGATCAAACAAATATGGGTCATAATTTGTTGGTGTGGATAGATAGTAGGGTTATTGTTGGACTTATTCAATGATGGGTGGCATAGTAGTAAGGTATTAGGTTATTTATTCTTGCTCTTAGAATGGATAAAGATGTGAATTAAATAGATATAGTGATGATGGGTCTTGACCTTGTTCTACATATTGAGTAGTGTAAGAGGGATATGGATCTGTCTCAAAAACTATGTCATCACCATATAGATCTTGAACGAAGGGGTCATTCATGACTATGTTCTTACAATCTCGATTATACATTTTCCCACTATATGTATAGTGAGGAATATTAGAATATACAGGTAATGTATCTTAAATAAAAGGTTTAATTTTCATAACTACTCGAAACATGGTCTAAAAATATTGGTCCTCTTGGAAAATGTCTTGGAACTTGGTCTGGAAAGGAAACTTAGTCTACTATTGCAAATGGCTTAAACATGAACTAAAAAAGATATCTTCTTGAAAACTAATAATCGAAACTCAATAAAAAATATAACTATCACTCTAAGGTCCTTAGAATATATGGTAAAAAAAAGGCAAAATTGGATCTTGGCCTTCATAAGGCATTTTAAATAAACTCAAAACATGGAATGAGGAACATGAGACTTAAACTTCATGAGACTTAAACTATGTGAGACTTAAACTACATGAGACTTAAACTAAGAAATAAAACTAATGTCTAAAACTAGGCATATAAAATTATTCCTTGGAAAGATAATTGAAAAAAACTTGATCTAGATCCAATAATGAAAAAAAAGGTTTTAGGTCTTTGGCCAAGATCACAAAGCTAGACTTGGAAACAAACTAGGTCTAAAATGTGAAAGCAAATGTTAGGTCTTTAGCTAACATCATAAAGCTATAATTAAAAACAAATGGTTAAGGTAAAAACTTGAATTCACTCTAAATATAAGGAAAATAGTTTGACACACTTAATTTAGGTGAAGTGAAATAGGTCATGAAAACAAAATTTTAACTAGGTCCTTGGCAATAAACTTGATCTTGGCATGTGAATATTGAAACACTCTTAAGTCTAAGGATCCTAATTTGAAATGAATGGTAAACTTGGTCTAAAATATAAACATGGAATCAAGGTAAGACATTTTAAAAGGAAACTTGCTCTCTAATTAAATGCATTTAAAAATTAAACTAAAAATCCATCCATATTGCACAATCTAAAGATATAAAAATGAACCACTCAAGTCCAAGTTGTAAATAAGACTCAAACGTAAACCAATTATTTTATATCTACAATTTGAAATGAGATTTTTAAAGACTTAGATTTTTAAATATATAATGTCATAGATTCAAACAGATATCATAACAACACTATTAGAACAAAAAGACACACAAACAACTTTTGACTTGGTTTCACACGAAGGTAAGTATCTTGGAATAAATTCAGTAGCATAACAACATATTTTTTAATAAAGGTACAAAATGTGGTTTTTAAAAATATCTAAGGCAAATGTTTGGAATAATTTTGACAATATAACACTTTTTGATTCAAATTAGTGTGTTCAACATGTGTTTTATCTATAAGTTTTGGACGCAATTTTGACACAAAAGTAAGATACATGCTAATAAAAGAAATAAAAAAGGCACCTAAGTGCACATCCTACCCTAAAATTAACAAGGTGTGCATCACTTCATCCAAAGTTTCCACTGATATACTAGTTTTGAAAGGAATTAAGTGTTACAATAAAAAGTAAAGAGTGTATGTAGGTAGAGCTTTTTAATCTCCCTCTATCTCCTAAGAACTAATGTTTAGCAAGGAACTTGGAGTGATGATACACTTGCTATTTGGAAGGATATTTCATGGTAAAGTGGGGTTGACCTAAAATCTACAATTTTTGAAATGATATAAATGGTACTAAGTGTGGCTAACATAAGGGTAGATCATTTCAATTGGATTTAAACTCTCTAGCTTGTTATGTAAAGGCCTAGTCCTTTGCACAATGACCTCAACTATGAAATACATAGTAAAGTCCAATGTTTAAAATGAATTGATCTAGATTTCATTAGAATTATCAAGTTAACCACACAACCATTATTCAATTCCATTATACACACCTAATTTATATACCCCACCATGGATTGGGGCTAGAATTATGTTGAGAAATGAAACCCTAGGTTAACACTCCCATAAACAACTTGTTGTTGGAAATATTGTCATTGATGTCAAAGGTCTAGCATTATTGGTGATAAAGGCCCCATTGCATTTAATGATGTTTGAAATAGATATATCTTGGATATTGTGAGTTAATATTTATTTAATATTAATGAATATATTTTTGGTTGCATTTGAGACAAAAGAAGGGCCCATGGAGAAGTCAAAGAGCCACGGGGTAAAGACAAAAGAAGGATGGGACACATTTTCCCATGAAGAGTCATCTTGGGGAATTTCAAGAGTCACCAAGTGAAGACAAAAGAGGAAGGGCACAATTTCTCATGAAGGGACACTTTGAGGAATACGAAAAGTCACCAAGATAAGGACAAAAGAGGGAAGGACGTTTTTTCTCATGAAGGGTCACCACGTGACTTTTCAAAGGCAAGGATATGAAGGGTCATACAAGTTTGGTGCCATGTTCCATGAGGATTGAAGGGTCACAAAGGGGGAAGGCCAAAGTTCATTTGGAAAGCTATAAATAAAGCCTTGAGAAGCCATTTGTAATAAGTGTGAGAGAGGTTGTTTTGATATTATAATATCTAGCTTAGAAAAGCAATTGTGAGAGATGAATATGATTTGTATTTGTTATATCTAGCTTAAAAGAGCAAAGGTGAGAGAGACGAAAGAGATTTTGTAATGAACTATCATTTGTTGAGATAACAACATTGAGAGATAGTTGTGTGGTATACACAAAGGGGTTGGTGTTCCTATGGGTTGGTGCTCATGAATAGTTGTTGGGTTAGTGCTTGGCAAAGGGGTTGGTGCTCCTGTGGGTTGGTGCTCATGAATAGTTGTTGGGTTGGTGCTCAAAAAAGGGGTTAGTGCTCCTATACATTGTTGCTCACAAATATTAATTGGGTTGGTGCTCAGCAAAGGGGTTAGTGCTCCTGCAAGTTGGTGCTCATTCATATACTTGATATTGTTCTCCCCGGTTTTTCCCACATTGGGTTTCCACATTATATCTGGTGTCTCTCTCTTGTGTGGTGTTTATTGTTTTAGTTTTATTGCATATCTTGAATGTTTTATTAAGTGGAATTTAATTAAGGGAAAGTTTTATAAGATATATGATATATTGATTCACCCCCCCTCTCAGTATATCCTGTGCTTAACACTTGTGAGGAGGCTATGAACTCCTACCCACAAGATAATGCGAAAAAAGAAATAAATGAAAAATTGGAAGAACTTTAGGGTCACCAAAGCCACTTGGATCTTAGAGAGAGAATGTGTGAATTTTCTTCACTTCTAAGATTCAACCAAACAAGAAAAAATGATACTCTTTTAATCACCCAAGTTCTCTAAAGGGAATGGGGGAGATCATACACGTGAAGCTTTAAAAAAAGGAAACTAATCTAGGAAAATAACTACGCACTTTTGAAAAAAAAATCCATTAGGAGCACTAATCTAATGTTTTTATTCTTTTTAGGTAACTTAAAAGAAATGTGAAGTGACGTTTGGCTTTTCATTTTTTCACTTGTAACTTTGAAAAGTAAAAGGAAGGTTTTTAAGTGAATTTTAAGCACCAAAAGGAAGTGTGAATGAATCTTTTTAAATTATTCAAAAGTTTATCCCTTTGACTTAGTTTCCTTTAATTACCTATTATGTGGTAGTAGTCAGTCAATGGTAAGAGTGTTTAGATGATGGTAGGAAGGCAAATGATAGTAAGATGATGTTGGGTGATAGTAAGAACTTGTCAATCGATGGAAGGATAGTGCTCGATGAAAACAAGATATTTTTGATTAATGGTAGAGTAGTTGGTAAATGTATGAACTTGTAATTTGATGGTAAGATGGTGTTAAGTGACAATAGGATGTTGTCAATTGATCACAGGGGTGGTGATGATAGGAACTTATTGGCTGATGGTAGTATGGTGTCAGACAATAGTAGGATGTTGTTGATCAAGGATGACATTGCTATCTATTATAATGTTTGCAGTTGATGGTAATGTTTTTGGGTGATGATAAAAGATTTTGGTTTATATAAAATCTATAAATTGATAGAAAATATAACAATTGACAAAAAATTATCATGTTTTCCTAAAAACTAATAAATGGTCAAGAAGTGTAGTGAAGCTATCGAGTGGTGCAATCAAGTAGTCAAGTGGAGATTAATCAATCAAATGGTCAAGTGATTCAGTGAAAAAATCATTATTTATTGAATAAAACTTTAGACTAGAATTTTTTTGAAAACATAAACAATAAAAACATGGAAAGCGTTAAATAAAAAACATAAAAACAAGGTCTTAGTGAGCTTTTCTTAGATTTTAAGAGTCCAATGTCATTCCCTTAGTGATTTTTGGGTGTGTCATCCTTCTAGACATTCCATTATGTAACATAAGAATCTAAGAGGGGGTTAGTCAAATGTTAGTATGATAAAATCAATAAAAATACATGGAGATCTAATACCTCAAGCCTAGCTAGTCAAGGGGTAAGAGAAAAATACAAGTAACAAACAAAAAAAGACTAAATAAGTATATTCACCTTTATTATGAGTAAGAGTTGAAAATTTGCCTTGAAGGAATGTGTTTGGTCATGTGCTCAAATATTATTTAACAATTGTGCTCCTTGCATCATTTATTTTTATCACTTTTGTCTTTTCTTGGCTTTGGATTGGCTTGGCTTGGCATGTGAAACTGTCTCTAATAAATCTAGCATTATAACTTTGGATTGAGATCTTATTAAAAGAGAGTGAGGTACATCTTATTTATAGGTTCTAAAACTAAACCTAACTCATGTTTAGCTAGGTTACATTTAATCATGGTTAGGTTTAAGAGGGGACAAGAAATATTTTGGGATAGAGATCCCATTTATTAAGCATGGCTATCCATTTCTGAATTTAATGCTTTAATGGAGATATTTTCAATTCCTTGATGTTGAGGATAATGACATCACCATGACCTTAATTTTATGGAAATTTCATTTTTACAAAAATTATACTCACTAATTACACATGGAAAATTAACTTAAGCATTTAATTACATTTTTGTAGTTAATTCATTCTGCTTAGAATTTTTGAATTTTAAGAGTTGTTTAAGTGCCCCAGTTAATGGGTCGAAAGGCCAATTTGTCAAATTTTTAGTTTATAATTTGATTGGGGATGAATATATGGGAGTTTATCATTTTTTATAGGGTAACACCCCAAATAGGGATTCATCAACATGATTC
This sequence comes from Torreya grandis, assembly GCA_037957365.1. NCBI lineage: Eukaryota > Viridiplantae > Streptophyta > Pinopsida > Cupressales > Taxaceae > Torreya > Torreya grandis. The sequence continues at coordinate 383,787 of JARHVA010003068.1, forward strand.
TGGTCACTAACATCTGATGTGTGGATGAAATTAGGAGATTTAGTGATTCTTAAGCTTAGTTCACATCATTTACTAAAAACCAATATGAATTCTAGTTAGGCTGGGAATGCAACCAAAATGGGGTGTCTAAAATTATCTTATCCAAAACCATTTGATAAACTTAATGAAATATCTAAATAAATGTAGCATTACTTCAATTTTGATTTACCTTGAGTTTTCATCAAATTTTTGAATTTTGTTTTACTTTTTGCTTGGTCCCCAAACCTTTATGGATGAAAATGTAAAATATCCTTTCAAAATAAGATGAATTCAATTACAAAATCTAATAAATTATCCTCAAAAGGGTGATATTAGTAACTTCCACCACAAAAATTATGTCTTGGTTGGATCAAGACCTTCAAAAGAGACTAAAGGTATCTTTGTCAAGGCTATGAATGCCCATCTAGCAGTAGAGTAATTCCCACACCACTTCCCCCAAGATAAAATATAAAATATTTTCCCTCGACAATTTTGGCCTTATGTAAATCCTAATTACTACATATTAATGCAAATAAAATGAATTAATCACTTGATCACACACTTGGATGGTCTTTGGTGGGATTCTTAGCTTAGTATGTCACTTGTTCTTATAGACTTTAGTACCATTGAATTTTAGTTTGTTCTAGGTGGTTCCTTGTAGATAAATTTTTTATTCTTGTCAAACCAAATATTTTGGATTCTCAAAATACTTAGGAGCATTTCCAAGCAGGAGTCTCCATCTATTATTACTTACACAACATGCCCTATTTTCAATTAAAAATGGGGAACCTCTATATTTTTTTGGAGTCTATTCTTATCTTGCTAAGGATTTCATTGGTATTTTCTTGTTTAAATCACATTTTTATAAGTGTACCTTTACTAGATGTGAATATTTTATTTGAATGCGCTTCTTTATTTTATCCAAGCCATAATAATAATAATATTACATCACAAATACTTGACATAGAAATCATATTTAGGGATATGCCAGTTTAAAATATCTAAAATTGAATGAATATATTAAGTCCTTGAATATTTTATGATTTTATTTTAAAACACATATGAAGCTTCTTTTTATATTATTTCAGCTTGGTTTTATGCAAATTATCTAATTACTTCTAAGTTTTCTACTTCTTTTTCTAAGTAATTTGGTCCATTCGTGCTTTAATTTTAAGCTAAATGACTAAATATTTTTTAAGAATTTATTATTTTACTTAGTAATTTTATAAAAAATGGACTAAATTGAATTTATAATCAAATAAAGTGAGTAATTCATTACACAGTTTCTATTCTATACTTAGTCATTTTTCTGGTTTTGAACTTAAACATTTTTGTTTGAATTATCATAGTTGTTTCATTTTAAAACTTAGTTGTTAGATTTTTAAATTTGAAAGTGTTGACTATGAATTTTTGATTCTTACACATAGGTGATTAACCTTTACCCAAAACCACATGGTACTTTATGATAGCTCTTTATGGCCCACTCCATTTGAAAAATCTTTTGACATTTAGCCGATTCATCAAAGAGTTGCTCGAAGCCACATGGCATATTTTCATTGATCTATAGGTTTTAGCCTATTATTAAAAGAGTTTTTTGGAGAAATGTAGCATATTTCCACTATTCTACAAGAATTATTCTATTTTTAAATATTTTCCTGATAGGCTTCAAAGTCAACAAAGCTCTAGGTGAGTGAATCAACGAGATGTTAACAAGTGTCAAGATCTCGGTGACTTGTTGATCCCATGTAATAATTTCCAAGAAAAGATCCTCTAGGAGAGTAGACAAGAGATATTCTACCATGTGGAACCATCTTGATGATGTATTATTTAAGATATGTATATAAAAATTAATAATCCTAGAGTAAGTGGATGAGTAGGATGACACCATGTGGTGAAATATTATTGCTTCATATCCCTAAGGTAGTCCATGCAAGACCAATAATGTGTGAGAGATTTGTCTAAGTGAGATGATTCCACATGATGAAATATCACCTCTCATGATATAATTAGTCAACAGGCATAAAATCCCTTATTTTGAGCAAGATAGTGAAGAGAAGCCACTTGGTAATGACCCTACATAGAAAGGACAAGTTCATTACATAACCAGCAAAGCATGAACTTAAGTTTGATAGATGTCTAGACATAAAAACCGTAAAAAATATAATAATAGATTGTGTATATATTTATATTTAGGATCAAGTTGGAGTTGGATTTACTCACCAATAAATGATCTAAAATAGTGGATTTCAATGTGAATATGAGTAGAAACATTAATCAAAGTATTGCATGTGAGTTAGGATCAATTATAGAGCATAAAATACAAATGTATGCCTTAAAGAGGCATGTTTTCAACTATACAAATCTTGTGCATGCCACCAATTGGTTAGATATCTCAAGTTTCCTTCTTAATTATGTCTCTCAATTGTATTGATGATTTTGATCCAGGCAACAATTTAGGCAACAATTCGGGTGACAATTCCACCCCAATTTATGACAGAACTTCTGGGAGTCATAACTTTTGCACCGTAGCTCCAATTGAATCACCCTTTGAACCGTTGGAAAGATAAGAATGAGGAGAAAATCTTGAAATGGCATAGAGCTTTGCTTAATGATTTTTTACCCCCAAAACCCCAATAGAATTACCTCAAATTTCAATTTTAATAGTGTAGTCTAAAAATAGTAAGTTTCTAAAAATAGTAATTCCTCAAATTCTATATTGTTTTAAATCTTGGAAGTCAAACCACTTAATCTCCCTTGATATTGGTGACCTTCCACATCCTCCCCATGCTTTCAAAATTTGTATAAATGAAGAGGTAACCTAAAATGTGAAGACAAACATCTCTTCCCAGAGATAAGCATATATTTGTATTGTGATCTTGAGTAATACTACATCTCTTCTCAGAGAATTCATTGTTACTATGTTATTTCTATGCTATTGAGATATTTATCAACCAAAACTTCTTAGTTTTAGATCAATGGTATCAGAGCGGTTTGTCTTGAGAGTGTATGATCCTGAGGATGAGCTCAGGCTACAAGAAGCTTGGGTGGGAAACAACAGAGCTTCCAAATTTTCCACCTATTTGCTCTAAATGAATTCAAATGGTGGATGAAACTGAGACATATGATCCTTTCAAGGAAATGGTGAATGAAGCCCTCCAATGGCAATAAGCACAAATGCTGCAACAATTTGCCCAAATTCTTTAAACACTTCCGATGGGAAATCCTGGCTCCATGGCTCCACTTCCTTGCTCCTCATCTAGGGAACGTCCTTTTAGTGCCCCAACACCCTTCAAGGTCTAGGTAAATTTTGATATTCCTACATTTGAAGGCAAAATCAATGTTGATGTAGTAGAAAATTGGTTGGATCAACTGTCTTCCTACTTCTCTATGAATAAGTTCACCAATGGAGAAAAGATTACTTTTTCTCTTTTGAGATCAATATTGCCTCTGAAAAATTGGTGGGAAGTGTACAAAAAGAGGTTCAATATAGATGACATTGGCCTTGAGGTGGAACCTACCTAGGATGATTTTGTGGAAGCAGTGAAAGAAGAATACTATCCCATCAGAGCATATGATGATCTGTACATACAGTGGCAACAACTTCACCAAGGTAAGGACCAATCTATTCAAGATTACATAGACACTTTTCATTCTTTGTCTACAAGATTGGGCATTCAAGAAATTGAGAAACATAAGACTCTCAAATATCATGGTGGACTACAATGGTACATATGGGGGGAAATGGAACTCTTCAATTTGGAAACCCATGGTGAGGCATACAAATTCATAGTGAAGATTGAACAGAAGCATGGTAGAAAGAATACGAAGAGTCAACCCTCAAAATGGAAAAGTGACAAGGAAGGTCAAACATGAGGCCAAAATTGGAAGCAAAAGGAGTTTTAGGATAAAAAATCCAAGAAAGGGAAGGCTAGAAAATGGTGTGATTACCACAAAACTGGAACTCACTCCAAAGAAGAATGTCAAGACATCAAGTCATTTCTTTTTGAGTCACAATACTTGACATCTACTACTTTGCCTCATATACAACCCACAGTCAAAGAGGACAAAGAAGAAATTGCAGATGCTGAGCCTGACACCATTATTGCTTCATCATAGACCCATGAGGAAACACCAGATGATAAGGAAAGATTGTTCCACTCCAAATTATGGGTAAAAGGTAAGCCTCTGCATTTCATTCTTAATAGTGGGAGTCAAAAGAATTTAATCTCTGCTAAAGTTGTGAAAATTCTAAATCTATCCATGAAGCCTCATCCAAAGTCTTACAGTATTAGATGGTTGAGCCCAGGGAGAGACCTCTGTGTCACCCATCAGTGTCTTCTTTCATATTCTATAAAACCATTCCAAGATGAAGTCTTGTGTGATGTGGTCAATCTAGATGTTTGTGATGTACTCCTTGGTGAGCCATTGATGTATGAGTGACATGGCATCTATGAATCACAAACTCAAAGGATCACCCTCACTCTTGGAAAATGGTGCTATAGGGTACTAGAGGTACCACCTCCCACATCTATCTCCTTGATCAGTGATAAGCAATGCAAGAGATTGTTGGAGAAAATAAAGCAATTTGTTCTCATGGTGGTCAAGCCATAGAAATCCAAGAAGGTTGATGTTGCAGTCCTGACTACATAATCAACACAATAATAGAAGCAAATAGGATGAATCACAGAAGAATATGATGACTTATCAAGTCACCCATAGGAGTTCCACTGCATTTCCAGGTAAAACATTCTATCGATTAGATCCCAGGATCACCTTTGTCTAATAGTCTTGTGTATCGCAAATCAATTTTAGAGAATGATGAGATAAAAAGACAGATTCAAGAATTGATCCAAAAGGGTCACATCAGGCCAAACTCTTCACCTTATGGTAGCCCAATTGTCTTGGCATAGAAGAAAGATGGAACATGGAGGCTTTATATTGACTACCAAGCCCTAAATAAAATCTCTGTGAAGAATCACTATCCTCTCCCCAAGATTGATGACCTATTGGACTAGCTCCATGGTGTGAAGTTCTTCACCAAAATTAATCTCAAATCTAGTTATCACCAAATTCCCATTGATCCCACTAATGTCTGGAAGACTACATTCAAATCTAAGGAGGGGCTCTTTGAATGGTTGGTTATGCCTTTTGGCTTAACTAACTCACCTGTAACCTTCATGAGGATGATGGATGACATCTTACAACCCTTCACCAATTCATTTTTGGTTGTCTACTTAGATGACATACTCATCTATAGTAGAACATGGGAAGAACATTTGCAAAATGTTTTTAAGGTGCTTCAAACTCTTCGGGGGCACAAGTTGTATGCAAATCTTGACAAATGCACATTCGAGATGACAACAATTAAGTACCTCGGGTATGTTGTGAATGAGGAAGGTGTCCATGTTGATCCAAAATAGATTTGGGTTATTTGAGAATGGCCCATACCAAGGACCCTCACAAAGCTTCACAGCTTTTTGGGTCTTGCAAATTTCTACCATAGGTTTGTTCTTGGATTTTCACATGTTGCTTGGTCACTAACCCAAGTGACTAAAGGAGGAGCTAAAGATACATTTCAATGGGGTGAAATAAAACAAAGGGCATTTGAGAATTTGAAGAATAGACTCTGCTCAGCCCCTATTCTTGCCTTGCCAGATTTGCATCAACCTTTTGAGTTGATGATAGATGTATCTGAATATGTCATGGGAGCTGTCATCATGCAACATGGCCATCTTGTTACATATCATAATGAAACTTTCACTGATATAGTTAAGCAATATCTAACATATGATAAGGAGCTCTATGCCATTGTGCAAGCCTATAAACAATGGAAACTCTACATCTTGGGGAAAGAAACGGTCGCCCACACTGACCACAGACCATTGGAATTCATCCATATGCAAAGCAAAATCTGAAATGAGAGGCATCAAAAGTGGGCCACATATCTTCAGAAATTCCACCTAATTATCAAACACAAAAAGGGGAGCTCAAATATAGCTATAGATTGTCTGAGCCACCCACCAATTACTGCACTCATAACAATTCTAGACCTGTGCAGACATGAAACTACTACTTGGGGTGCTCTATATGAAGCAGATCCTACCTTTGCTAATACATATCAAGCACTTCCAAAAGGTAAACATGTTTCTAATTTCTATTTGAAAGATAATGTCCTCTATCATATGGGGCACACCTGTGTTCTAGTTGTAGAGTAACAAAATATGATATGGGAAGTACACTTCAATAGGACAATTGGACACTTTGGTATTGAAAAGACATTGGTAGTTCTTCAAAAACACTTCTACTAGCCCCATATACGAAAGGATGTGGAAAGATATCTCAAATATTTCACCCCATGTGTGATAGCCAAGTCAAAAAATAATAACCAAGGATTGTACATGTCATTGCCAAAACCAACCAGGCCTTGGGAATCTATCTCAATGGATTTTCTCTCAGGTTTTCCCACTTCAAAACATGGTAAGGACTATATTTTTGTGGTAGTTGATCATTTTTAAAAAATGGCTATCATGATCACTTGTAAGAAAAATATATCTACTATGGAAACTACTCAACTATATTTTAGTCATGTATGGCTCCATTTTGGTCTCCCCAAATCCATTGTCTCAGATCGAGATAGCAAGTTCTTGAGCATCTTCTGGTCCACTCTATGGAAGATGATGGATACTAAGTTGATGAATTCCATAGCCTTCCATCCACAGAATGATGGTCAAACAGAGGTGCTAAACCACTTGATTTTTCACATGATTTGGATGTATCACTCTAAACATCCACACACATGGGATGAGGGACTTCTTTTCATACAACATGGATATAATCGGGCACTACACAGCTCGACCAAACATAGTCCATTCCACGTATGTTTTGGGTTCCAACCCATGGCACCAGTTTATATAGTTATTCCATTTTCCACCATGGAATACACACCTCATGGAAGATCTAAGGCAGCAAAAGCAACAAAGTTTATTGAACAAATGAAACACATCCAACAACAAGTTCATGACATCTTAGAGAAGATGAATCACAAGTATAAGTAAGGCCATGACAAACACAGGATTGCACACCATTTTGCTATGGGTGACAAGGTTTGGTTGTAGCTTCATAAGGAATGACTTATTGGCACACACAGAAAGACTCAACCTCTATGATATGGTCCCTACACCATCACTAGAAGAGTTGGAGAAAATTCTTTTGAGTTGAACCTACCAGCCTACCTTGGTTTGCATCCAATATTCAATGTGGAGCTCCTCAAACCATATCACCCACCTCTCTTGGACACTTTAGTTGTAGTAGAATAACTTGACATTAATGAGCTTGATCCATAGAGTTTTTCTCCAGTGGAAGAGGATTAGATTGTGAATACCTGGATGAAGACAACAAGAGGACGCTCTATTCCACTTTATCAAGTGGTCAAAAGGGGCCAGCTTAGCCATCAAGGTGAGTGGCTCATAGAGAATCAAATCAAGAAACAACTACCACACTTGATGGGGAACATTGATGCAATGGGGACCATTGATTTTCAATGAGGGAGGAATGATCCATGCAACAATTTAGGTGACAATTCGGGTGACACTTCCACCCCAATTTATGACGAAACTTCCGGGAGCCATAACTTTTGCATCGTAGATCCAATTGACTTGTCGTTTGAACTGTTGGAAAGCTAAGAATGAGGAGAATATTGTGATATTGCATTGAGATTTTCTTAATGAATTTTGACACCTAAAAACCCAATGGAAGTGCCTTAAATTTCAATTTTAATAGTGCAGTCTAAAAATAGTAAGTTTCTAAAAATATTAATTCCTCAAATTTTGTATTGTTTTAAATCTTGGAAGTCAAACAACTTAATCTCCCTCAATATTGGTGACCTTCAACATCCTCCCCATGCTTTCAAAATGTGTATAAATGAAGAGGTAACCTAAAATGTGAAGATAAACATCTCTTCCCAGAGATAAGCATATATTTGTATTGCGATCTTGAGTAATACTACATCTCTTCTCAGAGAATTCATTGTTACTATGTTATTTCTATGCTATTGAGATATTTATCAACCAGAACTTCTGAGTTTTGGATCAGATTTCTTGTAATATTCCCAGTAGTGGGTGAATTTAACTTTGAAATCCTCATGCCTATGTGACTATATAATATTATATCTTTCATTTTAATAATATATGTATCCCTTATAATAGAGTATATTAGTGTAATATAATGGATGGTTCTATCTAGTTAAGCAAACTAGTCATTCCTTTCATGTATTCTTATACTTTCTAGATTAGCTTTCTAAGTTGAGTCTATTTAGAAGCCATGTCTGTAACTCACATAATCATATAATGAATCCTAATTTAACCCTTTATAATTTTATAGGCTTGGTCTTTAAATGTATATGATGACCATGTTTTCCTCATTGGTTCTTATACTTCATCCCATAAACTCTTACACCTTCCTTAGTTTGGGTTGTACTAGTTTTGGCTCAACTAAGGACTAGTTTATCTATGGATTTGTCTACTCAATGGAATCAGATTGGTATATATTATAAAGTGAGATCTTATTTTTATTTCTCCCTACCCTTCCCTCTTTTTTTATTTTTTATTAGTATGTTAGATTAAATTAATGTATCTTCTAATTTACAACCTAAATATAATTTCTATCTTGATTGCATGTTCTTGTCTATTGTTACTTATGCAGTGTTGAATCCATGAAATATATGTATATATTTGAATCAATTTTTTATTCATAACTAAATCACTATGTTGATTCTATATGTATTAGATCTTAATTTAAATGCATATTAAACTATCTAAAATACTCCAACAACTAGAAAAGGCCCCTTGAAATGGAATGGTCATAACAATCCACTAAGTGAAGATCAATGCACATATACCAAGTGGAATATACCTTGGAGAGTGGATATCTTAGGATCACCCCTAATTTTAGGAGGGAAAAGTGTGTCAATAAATTCCTCACCCATGATTGGTTGGTACTTTGTTCCAAAGGACCAATCAATAGGTACCATCTCAAAAAATCCCCCTATCATTATTATTTACACCACCCAACCCATTTATACCATGAAAACAATCAATTTTATTATCTCAATAAATGTAACCACTATGACCCAAATCATTATCTTTATAAAACCTTTGGAGAAACAAGCCTTTGTGTCAATAGTGGACACATTTCCAATTGCATCATATTCTAATCTCATTGTCATACATGGGCCTCCCTATAATATAGCTCATTCCACTTTCAAGTTTTAAAAGACCATAAAATATTTAATTTAAGCTCCATCATCTGTCAGCCAAGATCTAGTGGAAACTATGTATCCTACTACTCTTTTTGAAGCTCCATTTTTGACACCTCCAATGGTGATTACCCCTTCCCAAATGACTATTCTTCTCCACCACTTTTCACACCACATTTATCATAAGGATTTGCCCCCATAATTTTATGTACAAGCATTGTATTGGTTGGTCATGTTGACTCTATTCTTAGGGCTTCACCCAACACATCACTTTCTTCACTAACCTCATCCTATGCAACCTCAATGTCATAAGGTGGAGGAAATTGGATGAAAGGCATATAATTGGCCAAATACAAAAGGATAGGGATGGTAATAAATAAGGATTCTAAAGTGAAACTAGAATTTTAAAAAAAAAACACTAGGAAACTCAAGAGAGTAACCTAAAATAGGGGTTACAAAAGAAGGAATGCCCACCTTCCATGTAATTCAAGAATATTTGTTCACTCTGACAAGAAAGATAAAATAAATATTATTTTAAATAGATGAATTCATGGAGGACCATGAATTTATGGTCACTTCCACTAATGAAGTGGAAAATAAAATTTACTAGGGCATGAAATAAATGGTTCAAAAATTAGAAACCTAGACAAGGACTTCAGTGCCTAAAAATGTCACTTCAAAGGCTATGGTTTCACTTGAGTCATTTCCTTATCTCTTGGTATATTGTTTCCAAGAAAAGGAAAAGGGTGTTCCTTGAAAATAAAATGTAAATTTATACCTATACTATATTTCCATGTATTGGTCTAAGTTGGCACATTTGAAAAAAATTATCAAGAAGGACATGTTCCCACAATTAAATTTCATGACTCTATATGACATTAGGGCATGCCAAAATTGAATTATACATATAAATAAATCAAGACAAGATTGGGTAAAATAAATTAATGTCATAATTTATGCCATAAACAATGTCATCGACACTCTTATGTAATTGTTTCAAGGAGTTAAGATAGTTTCATTATTTAAACCAAATGGATGACTTGGTTTTTTTATGGAATTTTTTATCATATTAGATAATTTCATGACCAAATTTAAAAACAAATTCCAAGAGGCTTATAAAGATAGTAGTGAATAATTATTAGATTTTATGATTTTATGCCAAGGAAAAATTAGAGAGAGCTAAAATAATGAATAAAACCCTGCAAACCACTCATGCCAATCATGTATCCCAATTTGACAAAGAAAAGGTGTTATTCAGATCTCTTATGATTACTTTGTCTTTAATTGATAAATATTTCCAAGCATGTGTTAAGGCCATATAAGCTAAAAATGTTATCACTATTCCAATTAACACTCCTCTAAGTGGCACTCCTCATGTTATCACTCATCTAATTATCACTAATATAGGTGAAATTCCTCATGCAAGTTCAACACAAGTTGGTATTACTCTAGACACTTCTCAAGTTAGTACTTTGTCAAGTCCCTATGGAGAATAATGAAGAAGTATAAAAACTAGTTATCTATGTCCTTATTTGAATGTACTGACTATAGGCCTTGAAGCTTTGGCTCACATTTTAAAATCATTATGAAGTCACTCCCTATGACAACTAACATAGAGTGTGATTCTTCCATTGATGGGGTGATTCAACATATATTCCCCAAGGAATGAGAGGTTGGAGGAAAATACAAAAAAATGTTTGAAAGGTATCTATTTCAAATAATGTAAAAAGACCCTTGTTTTGTCAACTTGGTAAATTTTTGCATAGTGGGCATAGTCCCCTTTCCTTTTAATTGTAATTTATTTGTCTCTTATGTAATAGTGTTAGTTATTAAAACTTTATAATTATAGTTTGTGAGTGGGATTCCCTTCTTGTAAGAAGGATATCCTTAGATGCTATATATGGGTATTTGTTAGTTGTAGTTTAATGGAAAGAAGGAAATAATATGCATTCAAACAAAAAATAAACCAATGATAGAAATAAATAACAAAATGAAGGAGATGATAATATAAATGACCCAAATGATATTTATCATTAATTAAAATGGTCTACCTTCTTCTCCTTCTTACACTAATTTATAGGCTTTTTCCATTTCACATTCAACCTTTCCCTTAGTTCTTGGGATATATTATGTCATTTATTTATTTATTTTCTTAATACACATAATGATATCTAACTAAATCATACTCCCTTACCTGTGATAACACTCACCTAGACCAAATAGGTGTCTCTCCCTAAGACACATAAAGATGAAAAAAATCAATTTTTTTTACAATTTTACTCTATTACAAATGCATTTGAGGAAATATACATCAATACTACTTATACACTCCATGGCCTCTCATGTTGGATCTCCACTCCATACTCTAAAATACCCAAATACATTTAAAACTTTGAAAAAATTTCAATCACTTGTACTTCATATTAACCTATTACATTTTACTTAATTTTTTGGGTAAAACATGAAAAAAATCTAAAAATCACTTAGGAAATAATAAAGAGGATCCAAAGTGACTCTATACATCATGTCTTCACAAAATATCTTCTAGCTCCAAGTGGCAACATTTTCCCCCACTTTCTAACTGGCATTCCTATGAATTGATTTTTATATGGATTGACATGTGGGATATGAAGCTATCAATATTAATTTTTAACACTATTGATAAACAAATAGTCATTATAGTAATTTTTACCATTATCATTATGACTGATATTGCCATGATAGTTATTCATATGGTTAGGCCTTTATATCAAGGTGATTTACATGGCCACACATGCAATCAACATAGAAATAAACTATATCAATGATAATAATATTATTATGTAGCTATAAATAGATATGTGTGTGACATAATTGTTAGGGGAATCTAGTCATAGACACCATAGCCAATATCAGAGTCATTAATTCTTATATCAACATCTCACAATCTCTATGTGTGATTTAGATCCATACCTATTTGGACATCTAACATTATCAACTGATATAACAATTTTGAAAATTGGCACTTTGCATCTATGCCATGAGTATCCTTTCAAGCACCTAATGTGGACTGCATTTTAATCTAGTGGAATTTGGTAGCTAATGAAGTGCACAAACAAGTGGGTATAGTTGGAATGTAAACTACTTATAATTGTTAAAACATGTAAAAACAAAAAATAAACATTAGTTTATGGTAGAAATATCCCACATGGAGGGATGGTGACATGCTTTTCTCTCCAAAATATCATGCAACTTGTTACCTCTTTATCCCCATGTAATCAGGTACCTTTCTTATCAATGGTTTACCTTCTCAATGCCTTTCCTTTAAACTAGGGACTCAACAAGCCTACCACCATGCTCGACTACTCACAAATACACATTAAACTCAATAATTCATTAAATACTTGAAATGATAAAGTGACTAATTTGTTATAGTATGTACCATTATTTCAATAATAGCTATACAAGTTTCTCTATGACATGCCACAATCTACCCTTTCTCAACATTAATTTTTTATATCCATATTTCATGCCATATAGATAACCACATCTAAATCATTGTCACTTGAACACAAGTACTAATGATGTGAGGGGGATAGGAACGATGCACAATTAGAACAAAACAAACCTAGATATGACTAGAACTAAGCATGATCTACATGAAATAGTATCCAACCTAATGTATGGTAGATAATAAGGAAGTAAAAATATGAGTGGAGAATACATTGATAATGTAATTCATCCAAAACATAATGTAGGTATGTGGAATAATTCAAGGTCATTATTCAAGCACCAAATTAATGATATAGATTGAAATATACAAAACTATCCAATGACTAATGTGTTGTCATGTGCATTATCATTTGCAATGGCATTATTTTCATAGTTTCTCTTTATCATTGAGCCAAAGAATCTAATCTAAATGAACACCTTGTGAAGCTATAAATGATCATAGATTATTCTAATTGGTAATATGAAACTTTAGATGTAACAATAATAGATCTAATGAATCCATTGAGAATGCTAGCAGGATGATGCTCAACCCCAAAAAATCTTGTCAAGCCTGTATTTAAATGTAAATTTCTATTTTATTTTATACAAATTAAAAATTGATCTAAGCCCACATAAGGACCATTCCAATTAGTTTTCCAAACCACTAAAATTCTACACAAGAGTGGTTTCAATACCATACACACCAGCTATGATCAACAATACAAATGTATTTTCCATCTTTTTCTTCTCATTCTCCTCATTAATATATAAAATTCATTGATATATGTCTAAACCTTCCAAAATAATTCATCAAAATTTGGATAAAACTAGGTGGAGGACCATGGATGGTATAGCCATTTGCTACACCAACAAGCCATCCTATTACACATGATACACAATACTGAGCCAATCATATGGGAAGACTTCTTACATGTAGAAAAATAAAAATATATATCAACTAGAGACCCTTATTCATCCCAACAACAACACCATTTTTAGTTGTAGTTTAATGGAAAAAGGATATAATTTGCATTCACACAACAAATAAACTAGAGACAAAATTAAATAATAAAATGAAGGAGAAGACATTATAAATGACTTGAATGATATTTCTCATTAATTTAAATGCTCTACTTTCTTCTCCTTCTTACAATGATTTATAGACTTTTTCCATTTCTTTTTCAACCTTTCCCTTGATTCCTAGGAAATTTTATACCACTTGTTTGTTTATTTTCTTGATTCACATAATGACATATATAATTAAATCATACTCCATTACCCCTGATAACAGTATCTTTCATACTTTGTAAATAGTTGGTTTTTATTGGAAAAATTATATAACTTCATAAATTATGAGGAATGTTCATTACCTCTTCTTTATTTTTTGTGAAAGCCTTCCTCAATTCTCATTACATAATTATGGTATGAATCTCTATTAATTTAAGTGTGTTTAGTTAGGCTCAGTAAATTATTAACCTGATGAATATTTGCATATAGAGGGTATACATGAATGTGTTTTTTTAACAGTTTGTGTGGTTGTTCATCTTATGAAGTAACATTTCAAGGATCATGCCCATCAAAGATTCATATTCATACTCCTTACCATGTCTAGTTTAGCTTGACCATAACTATATTTACCTAAATAAAGGTAATTTTCAGCTAGACTCATAGATAGTCCATGAAAACAATAGTAACTACATAAATTTTAAGAATTTACTTTTATACCCTACCCTCCTTATATTTTGTGTTTATTTTATTTGACCCACTATTAGAATCAAAATTCATTATTGATATGTGTCATGGGAAGATTGGCAAATATCTCAATATATAGTGGAGTTTGCATGCAAGTTTTATCCCCACACATGGTAATAGTCATATGATATTAGATTCATTTATAATAGGCAACATAGGGGAGCCTTAAAATACAAGTTTTCCTTGATTATCTCTTATAATCGTTAAATAATAAGGATTTTATCCCATTTATTCTTACTTTTTTAGGTTTACATGAAACCCTCATCAATAGAGAGAAGGAAAAAATATAAAACTCAAAGGATGTCCCATCCTAAAACACTATAACATATATAGAGATCATAGACATTAACCTACCATTTGACCTTAGAACAACCTATATACCCTATACATATCACACTATCTAATCTAGACTTAGGTTTATTATTATTCCCACCACTATAGGCATATTAGGGGAAATACGGATTTAAAACGGGCCTTATAAGAACCCTATAAATAAGGTATTTATCTCTTATTTCATCAATTATATAAATAAAATTAAACAATAATAATTTAAACATATGAGTTAAGTGGGGGGTTTACACATTCAAAACCCTTAAAACACTCCACTCAATTTTTTTTATATTTCTTTATAGTCTCAATAATTCCTTAATTTTAATTTTTTATTTTTATTGTAATTTGGGCTTGGGCTTATTGAGGTCAACATACCCCCATTTCTAAAAAATGGGGACCCTTGTTTTAAATTGTACAAATTTGCACTTTAAAATTTAAAATTCACTTGATCAGAATACCACTAGCATGTTTGCACATTATTTTTATTTGAAAATCATCTACACCTAGTTCTCATTTGGATTGATTCACACATTTTTAATTGATCATTATTTTATCCCTTCTAATGGTGTTAATGATTGCTTCTTATGTTTAGGTATTACAGGTTCAATGGAATCTCATTTGGGAATGAGCATGCTTAGGGTTTTAGTGCTTTAATGTTAAATTGATCTTTTATCAACCTTCAGTTTGTCAAAGATGAATTGAATCTATTTTAAGTCATGTTAAATCCCTAGTCTAATGTTTTAACCTAGTTCCTTTTTGAATTAAATTCGAATTTGTGTGAGAATAATTTATGCAAGAACAATTATTTCTACCATGGACTTAGTTTAATTTTTATCCTAAGGCTTAGTCATGTTTTTTAACATGACCAAAATTTAGTCTAAAAATAGTATGCTTGGTCCCTTCATGTCCCATGACCCCTTGGTCTATTTTATTAATATCATGGTCTAGCTAATCACATGGTCCCTTTATTATGTTCTAAACTTATCTTAAGATTTAATCCTAAAGTTTTAATTCATGTTTATTAAAATTAATAAAAACCTTAGTCTTATGACTTTATCCTAAGTTCTATGTGTTTCCTGAACCCGAATTAAATTTTTTTATCAACCACAAGATGAATGGTAAATATTTGTCTAGGTTAGATTTATCTAATGGCATAAGTTAAGTAAAGACTTTAATATAGCCCCAAAAAAAGAGAGAAGGTGACAAGTGTTACCATCATGAGAACCCTATCAAATATTTGATGGTACATAAAAAAATATGATTTGATAGAGCATGATTAATCAATACAAGATAATCTGATAGTGTGAGATCGATGTTGAAAAGTCAATACCTAATGAAAAAATATGTAAATGATAAGTGGCACAACCATAGGTCACAAATTAAAACCTGAGCATCTTCTAAAGATTCACGGTATATATCTTTTCATACACATTCCAATAAATGAGTCATAAATCAAATAGCATGATCCAATCATTCAAGATCGAT
Organism: Torreya grandis; assembly: GCA_037957365.1. Classification (NCBI taxonomy): domain Eukaryota; kingdom Viridiplantae; phylum Streptophyta; class Pinopsida; order Cupressales; family Taxaceae; genus Torreya; species Torreya grandis. Next base: position 400,096 of record JARHVA010003068.1, read on the forward strand.
AAAATGTATTCATCTAGGTAAAGATGATTTGATAATGTGATATCAATGTTGAATTTTCAATGAAGCTCAGGATAGATGTAGAAGTGACAAGTGTCACAATCATGTGGAATATAACAAAGTAACTAATGACATTCAATTTATCAAATCGAGATCAATGAATCACATTGATCCGTGAAAATAGATCCAATGGTATGAAATAAAGGAGTCTTTTCAAAGAGTTCAAAACCAATGGAATGATGACACATGTCCAAAATGATAAATGGTCATATCTCAAATATTAATGAGTAAGATTCCATGATGATGCCACATCAATGCCAGATAATCTAGACATGATAGATACAAATATTTTGTGGGCTCAAAAAAGCAAAGGTATAAATACAATTATCTAAATACAATCTAATTCATGAATATCTCATAAGTTCAAATAGCTTCCACCATTAAAACACTGTAAAACCTTCCACCATTGATATATGTCTCCAGCTTCCAAAATAATTCATCAAAAATTGGATAAAACTAGGTGGAGGACCATGGATGGTATAGCCATTTGCTGCACCAACAAGCCATCCTATTACACATGATACACAATACTGAGCCAATCATATGGGAAGACTTCTTACATGTAGAAAAATTAAAAAATATATCAACTAGAGACCCTTATTCATCCCAACAACAACACCATTTTTAGTTGTAGTTTAATGGAAAAAGGATATAATATCCATTCACACAACAAATAAACTAGAGACAAAATTAAATAATAAAATGAAGGAGAAGACATTATAAATGACTTGAATGATATTTCTCATTAATTTAAATGCTCTACTTTCTTCTCCTTCTTACAATGATTTATAGACTTTTTCCATTTCTTTTTCAACCTTTCTCTTATTTATTAGGATATTTTATACCATTTGTTTGTTTATTTTCTTGATTCACATAATGACATATATAATTAAATCATACTCCATTACCCCTTCTAACAGTATCTTTCATACTTTGTAAATAGTTGGTTTTTATTGGAAAAATTATATAACTTCATAAATTATGAGGAATGTTCATTACCTCTTCTTTGTTTTTTGTGAAAGCCTTCCTCAATTCTCATTACATAATTATGGTATGAATCTCTATTAATTTAAGTGTGTTTAGTTAGGCTCAGTAAATTATTAACCTGATGAATATTTGCATATAGAGGGTATACATGAATGTGTTTTTTTAACAGTTTGTGTGGTTGTTCATCTTATGAAGTAACATTTCAAGGATCATGCCCATCAAAGATTCATATTCATACTCCTTACCATGTCTAGTTTAGCTTGACCATAACTATATTTACCTAAATAAAGGTAATTTTCAGCTAGACTCATAGATAGTCCATGAAAACAATAGTAACTACATAAATTTTAAGAATTTACTTTTATACCCTACCCTCCTTATATTTTGTGTTTATTTTATTTGACCCACTATTAGAATCAAAATTCATTATTGATATGTGTCATGGGAAGATTGGCAAAGATCTCAAGATATAGTGGAGTTTGCATGCAAGATTTATCCCCACACAAGGTAATAGTCATATGATATTAGATTCATTTATAATAGGCAACATAGGAGAGCCCTAAAATACAAGGTTTCCTTGATTATCTCTTATAATCCTTAAATAATAGGGATTTTATCCCATTTATTCTTAATTTTTTAGGTTTACATGAAACCCTCATCAATAGAGAGAAGGAAAAAATATAAAACTCAAAGGATGTCCCATCCTCAAACACTATAACATATATAGAGATCATAGACATTAACCTACCATTTGACCTTAGAACAACCTAGATACCCTATACATATCACACTATCTAATCCAGACTTAGGTTTATTATTATTCCCACCACTATAGGCATATTAGGGGAAATACGGATTTAAAACGGGCCTTATAAGAACCCTATAAATAAGGTATTTATCTCTTATTTCATCAATTATATAAATAAAATTAAAAAATAATAATTTAAACATATGAGTTAAGTTGGGGGGTTTACACATTCAAAACCCTTATAACACTCCACTCAATTATTTTTTTATTTTTTTATAGTCTCAATAATTCCTTAATTTTAATTTTTATTGTAATTTGGGATTATTGAGGTCAACATACCCCCATTTCTAAAAAAATGGGAACCCTTGTTTTAAATTGTACAAATTTGTACCTTAAAATTAAAAATTCACTTGATCAGAATACCACTAGCATGTTTGCACATTATTTTTATTTGAAAATCATCTACACCTGGTTCTCATTTGGATTGATTCACACATTTTTAATTGAGCATTATTTTATCACTTTTGATGGTGTTAATGATTGCTTCTTATGTTTAGGTATTATAGGTTCAACTGAATCTCATTTGGGAATGAGCATGCTTAGGGTTTTTGTGCTTTAATGTTAAATTGATCTTTTATCAACCTTCAGTGTGTCAAAGATGAATTGAATCTATTTTAAGTCATGTTAAATCCCTAGTCTAATGTTTTAACCTAGTTCCTTTTTGAATTAAATTCGAATTTGTGTGAGAATAATTTATGCAAGAACAATTATTTCTACCATGGACTTAGTTTAATTTTTATCCTAAGGCTTAGTCATGTTTTTTAACATGACCAAACTTTAGTCTAAAAATAGTATGCTTGGTCCCTTCATGTCCCATGACCCCTTGGTCTATTTTATTAATATCATGGTCTAGCTAATCACATGGTCCCTTTATTATGTTCTAAACATATCTTAAGATTTAATCCTAAAGTTTTAATTCATGTTTATTAAAATGAATAAAAACCTTAGTCTTATGACTTTATCCTAAGTTTTATGTGTTTCATGAACCCGAATTAAAAAAAATTATCAACCGCAAGATGAATGGTAAATATTTGTCTAGGTTAGATTTATCTAATGGCATAAGTTAAGTCATGACTTTAATAGAGCCCCAAAAAAAGAGAGAAGGTGACAAGTGTTACCATCATGAGAAACCTATCGAATATTTGATGGTACATAAAAAAATATGATTTGATAGAGCATGATTAATCAGTACAAGATAATCTAATAGTGTGAGATCGATGTTGAAAAGTCAATACCTAATGAAAAAATATGGAAATGATAAGTGGCACAACCATATGTCACAAATTAAAACCTGAGCATCTTCTAAAGATTCATGGTATATAGCTTTTCATACACATTCCAATAAATGAGTCATAAATCAAATAGCATGATCCAATCATTCAAGATCGGCAAAATGTATTCATCTAGGTAAAGATGATTTGATAATGTGATATCAATGTTGAATTTTCAATGAAGCTCAGGATAGATGTAGAAGTGATAAGTGTCACAATCATGTGAAATATAACAAAGTAACTAATAGCATTCAATTTATCAAATCGAGATCAATGAATCACATTGATCCGTGAAAATAGATCCAATGGTATGAAATAAAGGAGTCTTTTCAAAGAGTTCAAAACCAATGGAATGATGACACATGTCCAAAATGATAAATGGTCATATCTCAAATATTAATGAGTAAGATTCCATGATGATGCCACATCAATGCCAGATAATCTAGACATGATAGATACAAATATTTTGTGGGCTCAAAAAAGCAAAGGTATAAATACAATTATCTAAATACAATCTAATTCATGAATATCTCATAAGTTCAAATAGCTTCCACCATTAAAACACTGTAAAACCTTTAGGAAATCCCTAGCAAGTATGAAAACCCTAATTTGACCCTCTGCTCATTGTGATCCAGTTGAGGGAGATTGTATTGTCATTTTTGTAAAAATAATTTGATCCAGAATTGAATAATATACCACTAGTGAGCACTTTAATAAATTCACAGCCATGGAAACCCAAAAAGGTGTTTCAAGGGAAGATGTAGAGATCTATTTGACTTCAGATGTAGAAGGGAGGATTTTAAAGGACACACAATTTTATGCCATATCTCTAAATACAAGGGAGAATAATTGGTCAAGCTTATTTTAGACCATTGTGAACTAGTGGCCTATCACAAGAGAAGTGGAACAAAACATGTCTACAAAGAGGCTCTACTATGATATAGTTGTCATTCAAATGATGGGTCTCCATTATGCTACAATAAAAATTGAGGTAATAGATTATATAAACATTATGTCTCCTATTTTTAAAGATGTCAAAATAGATTAAGTCATGATTGTTCATGAGGGTAGTTTCAAGAAAATTTCTTAAATATCTCCTATAGATTTTGAAAATTATTACAAATTGCCTAAGCCCCAAGAATACCTAACCATAATCAATAATTGGGCCAAAGATAATGATTTTAAGAGCATCCTTTCCTTATGGGTATATTTTGGAAACCAAGTGTTTTTTACTTTAATAATAACATCCCCAATGTTTAATTTAGACCTAAAATAAGAATGATCATGATAATGATGAATATATTGTGTGGGAACTCAACCACTACATATGTAGATAAAATTTGGGTCCCCTTTGTCTACTTCATGGTTGACAAACAAGTCACCCCTCCTCTTGGTGAACTAATTAGCACTTATTTGAGTAAACACTTTTTTGTAATTAAGAAGAGGAGTAGATATCAATTCTACATGATGTCATATCTTTTAGATTCCCTCCTTTCTAAAATAAAGGTCCCCAAACTTATGGAATGGTATCTTGATAGGACATAAATTGTCTCATAGTACTACTCTAAATTACATATCTTTAAGCATAGGGATCACACCTAATTGATATGTGATTGTGTCCATCCTATCCTTAATGAGGTCATCATAGGGAGTAAAATTTGAGTCATCCCCCTAATAAACAAAATTATTGAGGTCATAGGGACATCTTGTTATATCCTAATTTCACAATCATCTAGATTGAGGGAACCCAATGCACCCCACTTAGATTACCAGTCCATGTGCCAAATAAGTTTGTAGATGAATAAGTAGTTTACCAAATCTATAATGGAATAGATGATCTTTGTAAGACCAAAGGAAGGGACTGCTTCACACCATCCCCATAACCATTGGTAGAACTATGTTTGCATCATGGGATAATATTGAGGCTTCTTCAAACCACAAGACCTCCTTAAATCTCCAAATTGATGAGTTAAGGTAGTGGGATCCACTTGGAAGAGTTATAGAACATTTTAAAGCTAAAGGAATCAATGTCCCTTATGATCACCATCTTGGTCCTTTTGACCCTGTATACAAAAAATCCTCCTCAATCTCTGAGGTCACCATTAGATTGAAAAGACACACCATCAATCCTGAATCTAGGATGAAAAGGGAGATAAAGGGAGATGATGATAGATGGTAGTTAGAAAAAAGGTATTACCATTTATTAAGTGTTACACCTTCTAGACCTCTACCATATTAGCTACAAATAGATTCTAGACTTGAGGCACAAATGAGTAAAGATCAAAAGAGAGAAGGCCTAGTGATATAACATCCTCTTCAATCCAAGTAGAGGAACAAAGATCACTAGTGGAGGAGGTTCACATATTAGCATTGGACCCAGATGAGACCATTGAAGATGCCCTCATAATTTTATCATTATCCTATGAGTCTAAAGAGGAAGAAATGGAGGAGACAAAGGAAGATAAGGGAAAGGAAGTGTTGGATCTAGTTCATATAGACACCCCTAAAAGAAAAGATAAATTGGCCATTCTTCCAATGAAGGCAAAGAATCCCAAGGTGACTTTCACTCATCCTTTGAGTGAATTTAACCTCTTTAGTGAAGAAAACATAATCTATCATCCAAACATTATATAATGGTTCATCTATGTAAAATTGTAAAGGGTACCAAGTGTACAACATCCATGGGATATGATGAAGGCCATTAATATCCCAGTTCATGAAATGGTCAAGCCATGGATCCTAGCTCTACAAAAGGAAGATGGAAGGGGGATTAATGCTCTAGGACAATAAAGTTGAGCACAAATTGAAACTCTATCTCTAAAGGTAACACAATCTTCAATGGGTGTCAAATTTGACCCAACAACTACCAATCTACAAAGGGTAACTAAGAAGAAGAACATGATTGGTGGAGAGGAATTCATTTTCCAAAAAGTGGAACATTTTTGTTAGATTAACTCCAATTGGAGGATAAAATAATGGTGAAGAACCAATACTTGAAGAAAATGTTCTTGGAATGGCTCAAGCTTAATCAGATAAATTGTAAAAAATGATCAAGGGTATCTTTCAATAGAAAAATAATTTGAAAAAAAAAGCCATCTTATCAATCCAAGAATACAGATTTAGGTAATTTGAAGACACCATGGCTAATTTTTTTAGCTCTTTAAATTCATTCAATACTAGGTAAGAGGCAATGAATAAACAAATCACCATGGCTATAGACCAAGTTGGCTAATGGCAGGATTTGAGCTGCCAAGTAAAGGATTTGATTAAAGTATTGCTTAAAAATCAAATCCTTGTGTTTAAGATAGTAATCCTAGCCCACCTAAAGATGGATATGGCTATATTAATTGGTAATATCAAGGCCCTGAACAACTAATATAAGTAGATGGAGGACATTTCTAAGGACCTTAAAAAATAATAATATAATATACTGCACATATTAAATAGCATGATCATAGAGCCCACCACACTTAGTCCATTGGGCCTCATCATTGATGAGGATTTCAAGTATAAAATTACTTAATTCATGCAAGAAGTGATGAATCAAAGATAAGGGAAAATAGGGTGATGTAATGGCATCCTATGATGACCTAAAGTTTGATCCATTTTTATTCTTAACTTGGTCTATAGGTGTTTTACAGTTGATATAGGTTATGAATAGTCCATATGAGAAGTCTACATTGTTTAAAGAGTCATAGAATTTGAATTAATGATTTTCCCACCAAAATTATTATTTTAAAATTTGAATATTGTTAAGTCTTGTCTAATGATTTTTATGCATTTTGAGGGAGTGGTAAGATGTCACAAGCATGCAGGGGGATGTAGACCCTATATAGGTTTTATAACATGTTCATGATTTAAAGGTTATGTTATTTATGTAGTCATATTATGTAAATTCATGAATGTGCAATGTAATCAAGGAGACCATTAAGAGGGATAGGATCAAGAAGTAGTTATGCCTTCTTTAGGCATTTTAGGATACAATTTTTGTTTAGTTAAGTTGATTAAATTTTAGTGGAGAGGATGTAAATGTATTGAAAAGATTTAGAATAAAGATATAATGAAGATTTTTTTAACCTTGATGTTGAAAATATGAAAAAAATGCAAAATATTTGAGGTTAATTTTATTGTTGTTACCAGTATGTGTGATTTGTTAATGAAGGAAAGAGAATGATACTAGTCTCCAAGCATGGTCTATGAATTCATGCTCAGGTGTATTTGATTAGTAAAATTCAAATAGACAAAGAAATGAATGAACCCTATGTAGTATGTCTACAAAATAGACCTTTTTTGGTGCATATTGATTAGTTTATTGATTATGATTGGTCAAATAGAGGACCAAATGAACTTGATAAAGGTATTACATTTTTATTGAGAGACTATGTACTTTCTATTTGAGAGAATAAGATTCAATAATTCATTATCAAGTGCTCTAAAACATATTCACAAGTGAATGAGAGACAATTTGGAATTTATTTAACCTTTATATTGATCAAGAACGTGATAGGAGGTTTCTAACATAGAAACATACCTATATGCATTCTATTCTTGACATAGTCAAGTAAGTTTGGAGTTAAAAATGATAGATAATGAATTAAACAATCGATTATTTTAATAGATAAAGTTGTATAGGGTCTTAAAAATTATAATAAAACTATTTGGAGTCTTTTAAATCCAATAAAACTCCTATTGAATTATTTATACTGTAGACTAAGACAGGGTATGGTAAAACCCTAAACTAAGCTTTATTGAATAATTCTTAATTTAACTAGTCAAAATTCATAAAATTTTGTATTAAGATATTTTTTATCATATAAAAATGTATTTTAATGTTTTTAAGGTTGTTCCATACCTTTTATTAAGGTTTTGAATCAAATGTGTGTAGATAGGGTCAAAAAAAGACCTAAGAGACCTAGAAAAAAGAAACAATGAGCAAGTTGAGATTGGAAAAGGGACTTAAAGATTGAGTTTAGGATTGTAAATTTGGATACATAAATAACAAAATAAATGGTATTATAATAAATTTTTATATCTCAAATATGTGAAGGAAAAAACTATACAAATCAAAGAAAGCCCAAAACTAGGGCTATAAGGACTAAGGGAAATGTATAGAAAGTTGTGTAAGGAAAGAGATGAGGCCTAGAGAGTGTTGATGAAGTGGATAATAGATTTAGAGGGGTTTATTTATATATATTTAACCAAGATAAGGACTTGGAAAACCTAAAAAATAATAGATGATATTTGAACCATTATGTGAGGAATAAAACCATAGACCATTGTCAAAGGAAGTGAGTGTGAAATAATGTGAAGAATGTCTCCTTGGTAAATGATCTACATCATTTTGGTGTTAGAGCTTAGGGAAGTATTTTTTGGATTGTTGAAAGGATTAATTTTTTTTTTATAAGTACATTATATGACATTTGATCAAAGATAGTGCACCATGGAGAGAGCTAATAGGAGTGAAGATAATTTGGTTGAGTAGATGGTAGACTAGGTGACCTAGTTGATTACTCCATTGGTGATGAGAATGGAAGCTATAGAGGATGTTTTAAAGGAGAGATAAAAAATATAAGAAATATATTATAGGAAGTAAGGTGAGGCAACACATTTTCAAACAAAAATGGATGAGAGAGAGAATAGAGAGATGGTTTAAGGGAGACCATACTATCATGAAGTGGCAGTTCAATAAGGCATGGGAAAAAACCATGAAAGGTAGACTATACCATTGTTCTATAGTATAATGATAAGGGAAGAAGGTCTAATGAGGTAAGGACCAAGATATATATTTTAGAGGAAATTTTGGAATTGACAAAGAGAAGGATAAAGGGTAGCAAAGTGTCTAAAGAATGTGAGTAGTAGTATGGAATAGAAAAGTGTTAGAGAGATGAATGAGGAGAAAGGACATGACAAGAATGAGTCACTACTCATGAGGAGGGTTTTATTGCATCAAAAACAAGGTAGGGAGACAATCCAAAGGATAAGCCTATTCAAAATCAGATGTAACTCAAGAGATATAGTATGTAATTTGGTTATTGATGGTGGTAGTACAAACAATATAGTTTCATTGGAGATGGTGTAGAAGTTGATATTGAAGAGGATGCCACATCCATAACCATACATGGTTTTATATGTTTAGATAGGAAATCAAATATTGGTAAGTCAATAGATTTGGGTTGATTTTTATATAGGAAGGTATAAATACCAAGATTTATGTGATATTTTACCTGTATATGTGTGTCATTTATTGCTAGGGAGTGTTAGCCATTTTTCACTCACAGGTTTTGCATCTTTAATTTTGGATAAGTGAAACATTTAGATGTTGTCTATCAAAGGAAGCCTTTGTTTTGTCCTTTGTAGTTTTTTCAAGGGTCACTTTCAAGCTTCCCAAAAGATCATTTCTCTTACGGATTGTCTCTTGAAGGATTTTTGAAGGAATTGTTTCAGACTTTTTATCCAAAATAATCTTTCTGAAGGGTTTTTTTATTTCAAAGGATTGGTCCACTTGAAAGTTTTTGAAGGTAAACTTTGCACTTTTTTGAAAGGCAATTCCACTTTTACAAAGGGCAATTCCATTTTTTTAAAGGGTCACTCCACTTTTTAGAAGGGAAATTTCAAGTTTCCAAAGGGTTTGTTCTTTGGGTTTGTTCTTTCTTTCAGAATTTTTTTCTTGGACAAAAAGTCTAAAAGAATACTCCTTTGTAACTTTTATAAAAGAATTATCCTTTGTAACTCTCTGAAGGAATTATTTTAGACTTTTTGTTTCTGACAAAAAGTTTGAAAGAATTGATCTTTGCAAACTTTTTTGAAGGAATTGTTTCAGACTTTTTGTCTGAAACAATCTTTTTGAAGGGTATATTACAAATTATTGAAGGGTTTTTTTCCTTCAAATTTTCCTTTATAAAAATTTTGAAGGGACACTTTTTAAAATCCTAAAGGCCCTTTTCCTTAAATAAAGGTCCACTTTCATTCTTTCTAAGGGCATCTTCCAAGGAAGGGTATAGTTCAAAGGTTCTAAAGGGTCTCTCTTTCAAAAAGTTGGTCACTTGCAAAAAGTCTAAAATGGAAATTCCATTCTTCTAAAGGGACACATGGGAAAAGTCTGAAGGGCCTTTACAAAATCTCTAAAGGGTCTCCTTTCAAGCCAAATACCCTAAAACCAAGGTCTCGAAGGAGCATTCTCAACAAAAATGTCCTTTGGGAAAATTCATGTAGTGTCCATAGAAAGATTATTGAATGGCATGTTTGAGCATTATAAAGGGTAAATACACTCCTATGGAATCTATAGAAAGATTATTGAAGGGCATTTTTGAGTAGTCAAAAGGGTATATACACTTGTGGAGAGTACATAGAAAGATGGGTCCAAAGAGAATAGAAGGCAGTACGTAGAAAGATGATTTTAAGAACATCAAACTTCTAACTCAAAAAATAGACATTGGCATTGAAAATAGTGGATCCCTAGGCAACTCAATGGTCCTCAATCAAATGTTCAAGGATTTAAAATTAGATCCAAGGCTCAAGTCCTTCATCCATCAAAGCAGTGAGAGGGCCCATATCACCATTGATCAAATAGGATCTGTGTCATTTTTTAATGACCAATCAAAAAAGGACAAAGCTAAACAAAATGAAAGTGACAAATATATAATAGGTGGATAACCACTTTTATGCCATGACTCAACCCAAGAATATCTTGATTCTACTAAACATAAACAGTGCAGGAGGATCTTTGAGAGAACAAGCCAATGTGTAACCACTAGAAATGATATGGATTAATCAAATGGTTGGAATGAACATCCCATGTAAAGATGGTTGTAGCTAAATATGGAGACTTACAACTAATTGATTACTCTCTTTATCACCAAAGGTCTCCCCCTCTCACTTCCTCTCTGCTATACATATATATATGGCCCTTTGGCTACTAAAAAGATAACCACACAGTGTATGGTGAAGCCTTAGTGGAATGATATCACATTTTGTATTTAATAATTAAGTATTAGTCTATTTTATTTCAAGTTTTAGAAATTTTATAAGTATATAAGAGACGTATAGTGATAGAAAGTGATGGTTTTCATCCTTCTATCCTTTGTCCTTCATGCCTAAGAAAGAGTTTTGGATCTAACTGGTCATATTGAGTGTGTTTAAGTGTATTGAATTTTTGCATGTGTATTACTATTCTGAAATGTGAAAAAATTTCCTTTCAGTTCATTCACCTTGTGTCATTTTATGCATCTCACCTCTATGTTGAAATACTTATTGTAGAATCCTTGGAGCTTGGGAATGGTCTATGGGTTTTGTTGTATTGTGCACTAGAATATGATATTAATATGGAAAATAATCTTGGTGTATCACCATCATTAGAGTAGGTTTTCTTTTTCTACAATTTCTAACTCTTTTTCCTTTAAGAAATCTGGTTTAGACATAAGTGGTTCTACAAAGACACATTCAGAGAGCTAGCCCTTTTTAATCTAGAGACTAATTTCATACATAGGTATACCCACATGCCTAGAAATGTCCCAACATTTCCTAAATATATAATATGATTGAACACTCTCTTCTAGGGTACAATATTTGGAGACAATAGTTTTGGCATGCCTAGTGGGTCAAATTATTTACATGTCAAGCTGAATGTTGGTCTTGACAAGCTTAGGATTGTAGAAATATCCTTAATCCAACATTTGGTGACTCCATAAGGTAATAATATCTAGTTATAGATCAAGTTTTCCAAATTATACTTCATGCTCCTCACTTGGTCATCTAGGACTTTTGATCAAGCCCCTCTAGCTAAAGCTCTTCTTGAAGAACAATGCCCTAAACCATTCCTAGTGCTTAGAGATCCCTACCAAGGGGGTTTTGGAGAAGAAGAAGAAGTTGATGAAGTTGGAGAAACAATAAATAAAGAGGAAATAAGATAAATGGATATGAAACAACCTTTCCCATCCTTTAACACCCAAAATCCCACTGACCTTCCTACATAAGGCCCTATTCCTCCCAATGCTACCAAGAGTCTCCCTAGTTTCAATGGAGAGGGTCTTATTACCCCATTTGAGCATATTAGGGAAATTTCAAATTTATGTAACTTTCATAATGTCACCTGAGCCAACATAGCCATTAGATTGCTTACTATGTCTCTAAAAGGCAAAGCACTTGACTGGTATAAGACTTTAGATGGTGGTTGTATTACAAGTTGGTATGGCTTTGGGAAAATTTTGGTGACTATATTTGAGAATAAGAGTGACCACACTTAAATTCTCCATTATCTAAATTTGATAAAGAGAGGTCCTAATGAATCCATGGGAGATGTTAATGAAAGGTTTCAAAGGACTTGGCATAGGTTGCTGCTTTCATGAGACCTCTTCCTAGCTTTGTTTTCCCCACTTATCTTAAGGAGATTGGTAATAATGTGGTAGTGATGTTATATTCAATGGGAGGATTCACTCTATTAGATGCATATGAGATAGATATAGAAACAAAGAATAACTTAATATAGGCTAGAAAAATACCTCCAAGATTTTATATGCCTTTGCTATCTCATAGCTCAGTTGAAGCTCCAAGCATAGAAAAAGTTCCTAATGCTAATGTCAAGTAAATAACCTTTCTAAAGAAGATGGATAATTTTGTGTATAAAGATGAAGAGATTCGATCGTTACGAGCTCAGCTCAAGTAAGCTCAGTTCCAAACAAGTACTCCACTTAACCATCAATACTATCCATAACAAGGCTATAAAATTCCACCCTAATAAAAATACCAGGGAAGAGGACATGGTTATCAAGGTTTCAATAGGCATTCCAATTCCTATAATCATAATCCTACTCCTTCCATGAAGGCTATTGTCCCAGTACATTCTAACTTGATCTAAGGGGAGGATCATTTGGATAGATGGGGACAACCTCAAGGTTAGTTTGTGTATGATGGTGGAGAAGATAGCCAATATTTGGTGGCATAAGAAGAAACTACTCCTTACATGACATCAGAAGAAGTGGATCCCAATCAAATTAATATCCATGGAGAAGGTAGCAGCCAAAGTGTAGGTATGATGAATTTTCAAGAAAAGTATGACTACATGTTGAATCAAAGCACATCAATTTCAACTAACACAAGAGCTAAGAAGAGAGCTCTGGGAGATTTTCTAGGAGTTCATGTAACTCCAATTGATGCATCTCTAAGGCCACAAGGTGTGACTCCTAATGTAATTCCTACTACAATTCATGTTCTTTAGTAAAATCAGAATGCATGTAGGATTGTCAAACCTATAGCACAATAGGTTCAAACTTCCCCATTATCTTCAAGAATGAAATAAAAGGTGAATACTTCCCCTATAAACATTTTTTATTCTTTAAATAATGCCAAGACAAGCATATCTCTTTGGGAATCTTGCATATGCCTGGTCAAAAGGAGCTATTACAAGAATAGCTAGCGACCATTCATGTAGCCCTTTAAACATCAAAAAACAATAGTTGGGACCTTACCAATTTTCCATGTCATGTCTTAGAGACCTCTATAAAATTTGAAAATATTTCACCCTTCTACCTCACACTCATTATGGGAGACAAATTGGTTCACAATTGTATTGTAGATAGTGGAGATAGTACCACTATCATGCATAAGTTGGTGGCTAATAAATTAGGATTTATGTATGAACCACATAGTAAAGGTGTGTTGCATCTTGATAGGACTCCAACCAAGATAGTGGGATTGGTTAGAGGTCTAAAATTCTTCCTACATTATTGTCCAGTCTTCCCAATTTTACAACACATTATGGTGGTAGACCTTCCACCTCATTTTATTATCTACTTGTCAAGGGAATTCATGGATAAGATAAGAGGGTAACTTTATTTTATATATTTTAAAACAATATATGGAACCAAGGTGACTATAAGGACTCATCCCTTAGCAAGGTTTCATATTGATCCATACATGGAGACAAACTAAAATTAGAATTGTCTAATTAGCAAAGAATAAGGTGTCATAGATGGTGAAGCCTCCTTCCGCCTTGAAGGTATTTTTCATATTTTCCTTTATAAGTACAACACAAAAATGCATGGACTTGATCCATATACTTTCATAGAAGAGATGATTTGGGAGTTTACTATATGCAAAAAAAAATATGCTTCTATTCCTTCACTCACCAATGAAGATCATGAACTTGATAGGATATGGTAAATGTTATTTGATAGCTCAAGAAGTAAATTAGGTGTAGGATCTAGTGTTATGTTATTTTATCCATAAAAAAATAAATACTACTCATATATATTTCATTTTAGCTGCACTTATAATGTGTTAAAATATGAAGGCCTAGTTCATGGCCTCCAATGGGCAAATAAGAGAGGGATGAAGAATATGAAGGTTTGTGGAGATAGTGAATTGGTCATCCATCAATTGAGAAGTCAAGATAAAAATAATTATCCCTTTACTTAAATCCTAAAATCATAGGGTATGGGACCTAATTCTAGACTTTGATGCCTTCAACATAGAACCCATATCGAGGGGTTCAAATAAATGTGTTGATAGATCGGTTGCCATAGGAGCATAGTTTGACACAACTGTTGATATAGGGAAGGAGAAGGATCAATATCATATAAATATCATTGTTAAGCCTTATATTATAGATAATGGAGTATCATGGAAAGTGTTTCAAATTAATGAACACATTACACACTTCTTTAAAAATGAGGTAGGATTCTCCTTAAGGAATCAAAAGAGACTGCATGACCAATATGAAGAACAAGTTATTCAACTAAAGAAAAACAAGATACCTAAGGGGATGATTAATTTGGAGAGTTTTTTTAATGAATATGATAAAAATAAGAAATAAAAAGTTAGCATGTCAACAAAAGAGGATAACTATGAGAGATTCATGATTTATAAGGACAAACTCCTAAAAATTGGTAAGGTATGTTCTTTGTCTAAGAGGCAGGCCTTTATTAAATTATGTAAAAAGTTCCATGACATATTTTATTGGGAATACAAATATTTGAAAGGGTTTGATCCAATTTTATCTCATCACATAAATGAGTTAGAACTTGGAGCTAAATCAATTAGGTAGAAATAAAGGGTTATTAATCCCAAGATAGAGGAACTCATGAAGAAAGAGCTGACCAAGTTAATTGAGTCTAGGATTATCTTTCCTATCAAATACCCAACTTTGGTGGCTAATATTTTACCTGAATAAAAGAAGAATGGAGAGATCAAATTTTTTGTGTATTTTTGAGATCTGAACAATGTGTCTCTTAAGGATCATTATCCACTACCTTCCATGGAACAAATTTTGCAAGTTGTTTCAGGTTCTCAACGCTTCTCACTTCTTGATGTTTATTCAAGTTATAATCAAATAGTAGTGAATGAATATGATCAATTAAAGACAAATTTCACTATAAAATAGGTAACCTTTGCCTAAAATAAGATGCCATTTGTTTTATCTAATGCTAGAGCTACATTTCAAATGGAAATGGACACATATTTTAAAGGTTTGATCAATAATTTTATGCTTGTGTATCTTGATGATATAAATATTTTTTTTAAGGATGATACTAATAATATGAAACATCTAAGGTAGGTATTTTATAAATATAAGGAGTATGGAATGTCCCTTAATCCAAAAAAGTGCATCTTTGTTTTCCATGAAGGTAAGCTATTGGGTCATATTGTCTTGAAATAAGGCTTGTATATTGACCTTGAGAGGATTGAGGCTATTAGAGGATTGTCTTTGCCTCAACACAAGAAAGGACTAAAAATATTCTTGGGGAAAATAAACTTTGTAAAAAGGTTTATCCCAGGGTTTGTGACTATGGTAAAACCTATCACAGCCATGCTCAAGAAGAACCAAGATTTTTCTTGGACAAAAGAAGATAAGAGTAGTTTTGAGGAAATCAAGCAAGAAATTGAAAAATATCCTAGTATCTTAAACCCAATCTTTTCAAATGATTTCATAATATATACCTTTTCTAACCTTAATACAATCTCAACTATGTTTATTCAAAAGAATGATGAAGAGGTAGAATAACCAATTGCATTATTCAACCAACGATTGGAAGAGTATGAGATTAGGTACACATTTGTTGAGAATAAAGATCTAATAGTGATAAGAGGATTGAATAAATTTAGACACATGTTCTCAAACAACAATTACATGTCATGGTTTCTCATCCTATCACCAAAGAGTTTCTCCTAAGCAAATACCTTAATGAAAAGAGAGCTAGGTAGATTACAAAGGTAATGGAGTATGATGTGGATATTAAGGTTACAAACTTGGTAAGAGGAAAAGGGTTATGTGAGAATTTAGCTTCATATTTCCAAGATCCAAAGTAAGAATTATTGATCAACCAGGTTTAATCCCAACTAGTTGATCACATACAAGTTCAAAGTTGGACACAAGACATCATTAGTTTTATTCAAAATGATGAGTGCCCCAACGGTTTGAATATGTCTCAAAGGAGTTATTTTAGATTTTAGACCATTCCTTACTATATTGTATATGGTGTTCTCTTTATAAAATATGTAAATGGTGTGATGTTAAGGTGTATTAACAATGATCAGTTTGATATGCTACTAGAAAAGTTTCACAATGGTGCAAATGGAGAGTGTTTCTCTCCTAGGATGATTGATACAAAGATAATGAGAGATATTTATTATTGGCCTAGTATTTTTAAGGAATATTACCACTAGACTAAAAAATTCCCTCAATGTACCTTCTTTTTAGGAAAATAGAATCTTGCAACCCTTCCATTAAATTCTATCCAAGTAGACAAGCCTTTCATGTAATGTGGTCTTGATTTAATTGGTATGATCAACCCTCCATCATGTGCTAGGCAAAAATGGATATTGAATGCTACTAACTACTTCACAAGGTGGGTAAAGGTTGTTGATTTGAGGGAGACAAATGAAAATATAATATTGGAGTTCTATGAGAGCATTATAACAAGGTTTGGAGTTCCCCATGTTATCATTTTTTATAATTCACCTACTTTCATAAGTGCTAATAATTTTAATTGGGAAAATAGGAATGGAGTTTACTTGAGCACCTCATCTAAATATTACCCTCAAGGTATTGTATTGGTTGAGTCTACTACCAAGAACCTCATCAAGATCATCAAGAGGACATTGGAGAATAATCAAATAGCATGGCACAAGTTAAAGACAACCTAATGAGCTAATAAGATTACTCCTAAAAATTTAATTGGTAATTCTCCCTTTGTGCTTATTTATGGGAGAGAGGCTAGGTTGTCCATATCTCAAGAACTCCCTACTCTAGAACTTGCACAATAGCTAGAACTACTTGAAAATACTCCAATGGAGGTTATATTGATAGAACTAAAGCAACTACAAGAAGCAAAAGATAATGCACATAAGACCATGGAACACCACCAAGTGCTTATGAAGAAGTCATTCAACAAGAGATCAAGTGTAAGAGTATTCAAGGAGGGTTAATTGGTCTTGAAATGGGATGAGGATAGATAAAAACTAGGAAAACATATAAATTTTTACACTTTGTGGAGTGATCCTTACATCATTAACAGGTGCAAGCAAAAGAACTCTTTCTAGCTGACCAAGATGAATGGAAAAGAATTTCCTACACCTATTAATGGGATATATATAAAGTTATGATATTAGTCTTTTCAAGTATATTTTATAAATATTAGTTTAGGTGTGTGTTTCTTTTATTTTGTTGTTGTGTTCCCTAAGTGTTTTGTATCATAAGTGTGTTTCCTTCCTTTTGTTTGGTGTGTGTCTCTGCCTTGTGCATGTGAATCAATCCAGTTTGTGATTTTTGAACCAAGGTATATTCAAGTCATTTTGAGTGCCTATATTCATGACTCCATGCCCAATGGAAGGATTTAGGTAACTATTTTTAGGCATAGCAGGCATGCCTCCCCTTTGAATCACCAAAAATGTTAGCCATTTTTCACTCCCAGGTTTACATCTTTCATTTTGGCTAAGTGCGTCATTCAAATGTTTTCTATCATAGGAACCCTTTATTTGGTACTTTTCACTTTTTTGAAGTGTCACCTTCAAGCTTCTTGAAGGATTAGTTCTCTTATGAATTGTCTCTTGCAGGATTTCCAAAGGAATTATTTCATACTTTTAGTCCAAAAAAATCTTTTTGAAGGGTTAGTTATTTCAAAGTATTGGTCCACATCAAAGTTTCCAAAGGGAAACTTTTCAATTTTTTGAAGATAAATTCCACTTTTTTTAAGGGCAATTCCACTTTTCTGAAGGCTCACTCCACTTTTTTGAAGGGCAATTTTGAGTTTTTGAAGGGTTTGTTATTTCTTTCAGACTTTTTATTTCAGATAAAAAGTCTAAAAGAATTCTCCTTTACAAATTTTATAAAATAATTCTCCTTTGAAACTCTCCAAAGGAATTCTTTAGGACTTTTTGTTTCAGACAAAGAGTTTGAAAGAATTGATCTTTACAAACTTTTCTAAAGGAATTGTTTCAAACATTTTGTTTGAAACAATCTTTCCGAAGGGTATATTACAAATTATCGAAGGGTATTTTTCTTTCAAAGTGTCCTTAAAAAAATTATAAAGGGACACTTTCAAAAATCTTGAAGTCCCTTTTCCTCAAAGAAAGGTCCACTCTCATTATTTTGAAGGACATCTTCCAAAGAAGGATATAGTTCAAAGGTTCTTAAGGGTCTCTCTTTCAAGAAAGTGGTCACTTGAAAAAAGTTTGAAAGGCCAATTCCATTATTTCGAAGGGACACTTGGGAAAATTTTGAAGGGACTTTTCAAAATATTTTAAGGGTCCCCTTTCAAGAAAAATTCCTTAAAACTAAGGTCCTAAAAGAGCATTCTTGGCAAAAATGCCCTTCGAGAAAAGTTGTGCAGAGTCTATAGAAGGATTACCAAAGGGAATGTTTGAGTAGTTCAAAGGGTATAGACACTCATTTAGAGTCCATAGAAGGATTTTAAAATGGCATGTTTGATCAATCCAAAGGGTATAGAAACTTGTAGAGAGTCTATAGAAATATGGGTCTAAAGATAATAGA
The DNA here is from genome assembly GCA_037957365.1 of Torreya grandis. NCBI lineage: Eukaryota > Viridiplantae > Streptophyta > Pinopsida > Cupressales > Taxaceae > Torreya > Torreya grandis. The sequence goes on from JARHVA010003068.1 coordinate 419,204, forward strand.
AGGGAGTTTGTAGAAAGATGGTTACACAAATGTCAAACTTCTACCTCAACATTTAGTTATTGGCATTAAAAATATTGGATCCCTAGGTAACTCTATCGTCATCAATCAAATTCTCAAGAATTTACAAGCAAATCCAAAATCTCACATCCTTCATCCATTGAATCAATGAGAGGGCCCATATCACCATTGATCAACTAGGATCCATGTCATTTTGTAAGGACCAATCAAAGAAGAAGGACAAACCCAAACAAAATGAAAGTGAAAAATCTAAAATAGGTGGATAACCACTTTGATGTCATGACTCATCCCAATAATATCTTTTAGACACCTAAAACTGGTTGTTGATAACCTCCAATTAGGCTTTTGGCTAGTTTCCACTTGAAATGCACAATTTGGCCTAAAATAACTAAAACACGCAAAATGATGTGAAAATAATATATTCAAATGCCAATTTTGGCTAGGATATCCCTAAAAGGGGCAATTTAATTTATGGGAAAACTAACTTTGATCAATTCATTTTGATTCAAAATGCCAAAATTGAAATTACATGCTCTGGACTACTCTTTTTTATCAAATCTCTTACACAAGACTTAGGCCTTTTTTATTTTATTGGTATCATACTAAATGGGATTATGAATCCAATACATCTAATGTGGACTTGTAATTCTAATCCAATAAAATTTAGGACTAATAACAAGGCATTTTGATCAATCTGATTAATTTGTGCATAAAGTGTTTAATCATGTTTAAGAGCTAATTAACCCAAATCAAGGCATAATCAAGAATTCCATGGAGACTTGTTAAATACTTTGTTTTGGAAATAAATATTGAATATCTACATTATCAAGTGACCTCATTTCTTGGGAAGACATCCCTAGGCCATAAATGCCAGAAATATCAAGATTCATACCTCCCATGTCTCATCAATGCATTCCATGATGCCCTCCATGCCTCTTAAATTTACCCTTCTTCTAATTCCTTGATGAGGATAATTACAAAATTAATTCCAAAAATTGAATTAATCCTCAACCAAACATCTCAATATTTATATGGATGGTTGAGGTTGATTTTGATCAAATCCAAAAATATATAAATATGAGGCCTCATAACATCATCTCTAAGCTTAATTTATGCAAAGTTATAATGCAGGATTAGTTCCAAAAGCTTCATGCAACTAGTGTTACCATACCAAATTGACTCTAATCCAAGCCAAGCCATAATCCAAAGGTGTCAAAGAGAGATGGAGATTGTCAAGCTTCCATTGCCAAGGACTTCATGAGCACAAGTCGAGCAAGCCACCACAACAAGACTTTTGGAGCATCCAAGGAAGGTAAAAGAGTTTTCTTTTGCATTTTGGTTGTGTGTTTCATTCATGATTTTTAACTAAGCTCTCCCTAGTGTCTAGGCCTAGAGATTTTATGCTATTAGTGTGTTTATTTCATCTTGTTTCTATTTTGGAACTAATACCATACTAACCATCCTCTCGAGTCAAATTCCTAGATCACATAATGGCACACCCGATGGGACTAGATGTATCCTACACATGAAGGAGATCCATTTATAAATTTAAAATATTTATTTGAGATCCTGAAACTCTTGAAAATCTATTTTCTAAGTTTATTTTGTCATTTTTGGTTGCCATAGTTTTTACACAGTAACTGATGTCGATAGAAATATCGACATCATTTACTTGGCTTAACCGACATTGATCAATAGAACTGACATCGATTAGATATCGATTGGCTATAACTGATGTCAATGGTATTGAAAAATATTAGTCACTATGTTTTTCCAAAAACATAAACCTGAGACCTACTTTTTCAAATTTTATTGTTTCAAATTCAAAAGGGCTTTAAAGCTAAATGACATGTTAACAATTTTACTACAAGACCAAGTGGGATTTTTTCTCAAAACATGTTTACATCGCTTTTGAATTCTTAAAATTTGATTAGGAACTTTTTTTTGGATGTTTAATAAAGAATTTATGTATTTTTGGTGAATGTTTTTCAAATTTTATAACTAAGGCCAAAGGGTCAAATGAACACCACCAAACATTTCATTTGGGTTTTAAAATTGAACACACTTATCAATTATTATTTGAAATAGTTGTTTAGTTGGATTTTTTTTGGCAAAAAGAGGAATCTTGAATGTATGATCTTCCATTTTTCCCCTATAGGGAACCCTTGGAATCAAAATCACCATTCCTATTGCAAGTAGCCTAGTCCAAGGCTTAGAAAGAAAGTCATCTAAAGCACTCCCCAAAAACTAGTCAAAGTTTGGGTGATCTTGAAAATGACCCTAAAGTATTTGTACTTTAATTTTTTATTTATTTATGAATCTTGGCTTAGGAGGAGGACTTCATCACCTCCCACAAGTTATTTACGGAAGCTTTGACCCAGGGTTTCAACTCTTGACATTGACTTCAATTGACTCCTTTAGAGTTACACATGGGACGTAGTGGCACTTTAGACATCACACTACACTAAGAAAACAACAAGATGTAGTGGTTGTAAAAAGGACTAGACCTTTTTGCAACAAGCCAAGTGATACAAATCCAAAATCTATGCTTTTCTTTTGCATTATCTGGCATGAAAATCATTGTAAAATTAATTCCCCTAGAACATTTAGAAACTTGTTAGATCTTAGACAAATCCCCACTTGTCGTGGAAGTATTATTGGTGCAAGGTGCACCTCAAGGTCCATGTCATATTAGTATCATTTAAGATAGGGGGTGTAAAAACCCTACTATATAATGCACATTTACTTTTAGATTAACACTTAAAATTCTCTCAAATGATGTATATTGACAGATTCTAACAATTCCAAGCAACCTTTTCAGTTTAGGATCTAAGGGAAATTAATTAGTTGGTATTGTACTAGATAAAAGTCTTGTTTGGATTCAAAACTTGGTGTAAACAAAAAATCCAAACCAAACACATAGTCCAAAGTTTCCTTTGAACAAAGAGGTGTTATGATGCCCACATGAGATCATCCATTTTCCTTATTCAAAGTTCATCAAAAGCTTGAGAGTCATATAATCCACTTTAGCACAATTATGCTATCCAATTGAGTCTAGACCTTTGCTAACATTATTTAAGTCCTTCACTTATAATCTAAATTCAAAATTATGCCTTTACAAGTTCATAGGGTTGATGTGTTAAGTGGGTTCGTCATTTACACTAAACTTGAGGGAACTTGGGTTTAATTTCCAATTTGGGTTGAAGGCCATTTAAGACTCATAATCATTGTCCTCACTTGATAGACTTAAGCCATTTTGTGCTAAACACTTGCACTTTAATTCTATATACCACAAAATTTTGAGTCAATAAAGGTGTTGTTATGCTGTCAAAATTGTGGAAAAATGTCTTTACCTTAAAGAGTCTTTGAAACAAACTTTTTTTTATCATACCTTTTGGGTAGTATAGCATCGTTACGCTACGTAAATCATTTCAAACTATGTTTCATAGACATTCTTGCATAGAGTTTCAAATTTGTTCCTACTTTTTTAGACCAATCTAAGTGTACTCTTTTGATCCTTTATCTAAAGCACAGTTACACTATTCACCTTTGTCTAGCCTATTTGTCAAAAGAACCAAGTCTTATACCACTATTTGTGAGAAAATAAACTATGGGTAAAAATGCCTTTTGTTTCATACCTTATACCTAGTTGATCAATTTCATGTCCAATAATTGAAGTCCTAGTGTGCTAAAAGTGTTTCAAATCCATTAGTTTAAAACTTTCATCTATTTTTCAAAAGTCTAGATTTTGACGTTGTTTGGCCAAGAGTCCTAGCACATGACTTGTTTGAGACTAGATTTTGATGCCACATTTGGCCAAAAGACCTACAAAATTTTAAATTCCTAGATTAGACTAATTTTAAACACTTCAACCTTAGAGTTTGGCATTTTGATTTTTGATCCATTTACTTGTTTACCTTTGTGTGAATAGTGAAATGTTAGATACTTCACTCTAGCTTGTTTCCTCACAAGTATTTTCATAAACCTTTTGATCCTTTTGATAAATCTAGACCAAGTTGAAGTCATCATTTTTTTTAGATTCTATCCTTCTTAGAGTTTATAAAACTCTTTGACTTTTTATCACAAAGCATTGACTATGGATCCCAACATGTACTCCTACACTCATAATGGACTCATGTACAATCCAGGGATTAGTAATGTAGTTGTGTGGGAAGAAATGGTGCAAGACCCATATGAAGATATAGCATTGATTATGAGATGGAGTCTTATCCCTCTTATAATATTTAATTAGGGGCATAAATCCAAGATTCGTTGGCTAACTATCTAGTTAACACACCACCTTACACATAATAGGATGAGAAACAAACCATGCAATACTTAATTACAATACCCATAATGGATGAACCAGTATTACAATAGTCATACTGTACAAATAAAGCTTCCATATATGATCCATTTTTGTGTGAGTGACATTTATTAGAGAATAAAGATGAGATTTTGGTTAGGACCATAGAGGTAGGGGCTAAGTTTCCAGTAGACTTCCCCATGAAAATTTACCAAGTCTAGTAAGAGTGCCCCATAATATCAATCACGATCAATAGGCTTCTTCTAGAAATCCTATGGCTCTAGTCCAAACAATGTACTAAGACCCCAATATATCCAATCAAGGAAAAAACATCATAGAAGATTACTTTAACCAAATGCAAATAGCATACCAAACCTACTTGAATTTAGCACTTGATTTCAATTAGATAAACATGGTGAGTAATCCCCTCATTGACCTAGTACCTTTAATAGGAGTTTTGATGGAATTAACTAGATAAGAAAATTTGAGTTTTAACCCATTTGTGAAAACCACTTTGATAGATAACTTGATACATATGCCAATTATTGAAGAAGTGTCTTCAGCTTCTACACTAAATAGTGAGGCAAATATAGTGGATAATGTGCAAACAATGTCTAATCTTGATCAAAGTGGTATTAACACACAAACAACTAGCTAATAATGTGTGCCTATAGTTAATCCCATGAGTAGATCATCATACCAAGGAATAGGAGTTTTTATACCCTAGCCTCAACCAACCACTTCCTCAAGTGTACAACCTACATGATTAGATAATCAAACAATGGCTAATGTTATGCCTCAATGATAGAATGTGATGAATCCTACTCCCCCCCAACAAGTAGCGAGTGGTATTACAAAATAATAGACACAATCTAGTGTATCAATGCAATAGAGTATGAGTACATTACCACCTCAATCAAGGGAAAGAAATATTCCACCTCACCAGATAATGACAAAGACAACTCTTTAGTCACAGACTAATATGCCAATTCTAAACCATGTAATGACTAATCAACAACATGTAAATATTGGTCAGTGATAGATGTTGAATCTACAAAGTGATTTCACTTCCTCACAAGGATTCTTGCAACAAGGAGGTCCTCATATTTCTCAAGTACCTACTAGACAACCATTGGTTCAAAATGTGCCACAAATCTAGAGATAAGGTCTTGGTCCACAAGTTTCCACTGAATAAAAAGGTTCAATTAATTAGTAGCATGTCCTTCAACCACAATAGGCAAAATACAGCTATATCCCTCCATCCTAGCCACAAATTCCACTAGGTCAAACCTTTATCATCAACCCAAACTAAAATATCACTCAACCAAATGTGCAATTTCAAGTACATCCCAATCCACGTATGCATATTCCTGGTCCATTCCCCAACCAAGCCAATGTACCCTAATAGGTGTCTCCATCATACCCTAGTCAAAGTGTTCCACTTGTGACCTCCCAACCACCTATCCAAACCCAAATTCTCCCTCAAACCAATATCCCCTCTAGTTTCCTATCCCAAGAATTACAATAGATGAAGGATGTAATTGATGCTATTTAGGTAGGGAAGAAAACTAAAAGGTTCAAACAAGATGATGTATGTTTTTATCTATTTAATATGGAGTATTTATAGATACTATTTCCTCTAGGATATGAACCACCCAAATTTGATAAATACAAAGGGAAAGGTGACCCTAAGGCTCATTTGACCAAATTCTTTATCACATGTCAACTAGTGGCATATAATGATATATACCTTTTACTTTTGTTTCCAAGGAGCTTGGATGGACAAGCCTTGGAGTGGTTTTTGAAGTTTCCTAAGAATTCAATAACAGACTTTGATGATCTTTTTGATAAATTTGTACAATACTTTTCCTATAATCTTGAGCATAAGATTTCATTTGTAGACCTGACACAAGCAAAGCAAAAAGTTGGGGAGAGTTTTTCAAGTTATTTATGGCAATGGAGAGCCCTTGAAATCCATTTCATCCATATTTTACTAGATAAAAAATTAGTTGATGTGTTTACTAAAAGTTTGGATAGTGAGATAGCCGATCATCTAGAACTACAATGTGCACATATGTTCAAAGAGATCATTGATAAAGGTTTATTGATCAAGCAAGTGTTCATCAATAAAGGGGTCATCAAGATTAATTAAACTACTCAAAATAAATATACCAATCATGGAAATGAACAACATCTCAATCAAATAAAATCATTGCAACTAGCATAGGCCAATAATCAAGAAATACTAAAGCATTTCAACCACAATAGGAATGTTATGGGAAATGGAGTAACTAAATCTCATCATGGCCAAACTATGTAGACATCATCTACACCACCTTTTTAGCTTAATCATACCTAGAAACCTCTCCAACCAATGTTTCAAGCATAAAAACTAAGACTTGTACAACAAATACAACAACCTTTACCATTACAAACCCCTCTTCCTAGAAGAATTGTCCCTACATGTCGTGTCTTTAGTGACCTAGGAGAACCTATTAAGTATATATTTCACAAGCTTACTACCACTAATATGATTATTTATCCCATACCAAAACATTATCTACAAGGCATTCCTTACCCTGATTGGTCCATGAAAACAAATTTTATGACTATCATGGAGCCAACAAGCATAATCTATGAAGATGTGTCCAAATCAAGAATTTAATTTAAAATATGTTGGAGAATAGGGAGAGAAAACTAGATAATGGTACTTCCACTTCCAATCAAACTCTTGGGATCTATCAAAACCCTTTTCCTTGACATAAAAATTGAAAATAGCAAAACAATTAGCAACAACAATGGCCAGTGCAACAACAAAATCAATAGTATCAGAATCAAAGGCCAAACTAATAGAATCAACAAAATTAATAGCAAAATCCATAATGATAGAAAAATGGACAAAACCAAGGTCAGAATCATAACAACCAACAAACCTACCATGTAGGTGCACATGAATATAACAGGGTTGTAGGTCATATTGTAGGGGGTAGCATTATTACCATCTCTATTAATCATATACCAAGCACTAATTAGCCTAGACCATTGCTAAATAATAATATTCAACCAAATCACATAGATAATACTTATTTGACCTAGGAGTGTATATAGGCAAACCAACAAACTAGGACTTTCACTTTTGCATATTATAGTGACAAGTCATTCTTGTCATGTGACCACATGTAAGTGCACCAACAATTGAGATTTGTCCTATCTATTCCTACACCATTTCCAACATCAGTTAGAAATAATGGTCTAATATTTAATCTTGATTATATAATCACAACTTGGAAGTTGAAGATTACTATCCCATGCCCACAACCATCTGCCACTTTGCCTATCATCCAACCAACCATTTAGCCTTGAAATAAACCATTCACTTCTGACTAGGACAAGAAGTTTGATATTTTGTAATAATTACAGAAGACACTGACATAAATTTATATTTTATATTTTATATGGACATTAGTAATCCATAAAAACATCTTGAATGATTTTTTAACCCAATCTATTATTGCTAGTGACATATCCCCTGTTAACTTTCAAGCTTTGGATAGACACCTAGCTCCAACCCAACAAGTCACATTCAACGAAAGTGATATGTCTTCTTGGCTTGTTCCATAATAACCTATTGTACATAAAATTTTATATCAGATGGCATAAAGTGAAACATGTCCTTATCGATAATGGATCTAGCCTCAACATAGTGTCTCTCAAGTTCATCAAGCTTCTTGGGTACATGATGATAGATATCTAGCCATAAATAATAACTATCAAAGCTTATGATAATCATGAAAGAGAATCACAAGGCACCATTAGTTTCCCAGATATCATTGGGCCTTTGACCCATGATACACTTTCTCATGTGTTGGACCTTGAGTTATCATACAATATGCTTCTAGGTAGGCCTTGGTTACATGAGATTCATGCAGTCCCATCAACACTGCACCAATGTATCATGTTTTCCTACTCAGGGATGAAAGTGAATATTCCAAGAGATTTATATCCATATGAACATTACAAGCATCTTGAGGTTGAGTTTCAAAGCTATAATTATCAGTACGACATGAATCCAAGTTTCAATTAGGATAAAGGAAAGGCTATACTTATTGATCTTTTACCAAATAATTGCATAGATCCTAATACCTTTGATTCCCTTTCCCACATACCACCTCCTAAATCTTATAATTATTCCACCATTTTAGATAATAGACTGAGAGAATATTTTACCCATGACATATTTCGCATTTCCAATCTTCCTTAGAATCTAAAAACCTTTGGGTGACCTAAGGTCATCCCACATATGCATTGGCAATGAAATAACCAAGATAAGGGACATGTCACATTTATAACAACATCTGGCCTAGGACTTGACCCTCTTGAAGGGAAAAAATCATGGTTATATAATTATGACCAAGTTGATTTTTATAAAAATGCAAAGTACACTATTCCCAATAGGATCATGGAGCATCACAATTATGAAGGAAGAGGCCTCAGACTGAATCAACAAGGAACCATCGAGCCAATTTTGATGACTAATAATGAAAGACCTTATGGACTTAGATTTAAACTACTTAGGGGTGACCCCACATATCATATTCATACTCCATCACCAATGACTAGTGATGATGATGCCAACAATGAAGTAGAATCTGATCATAGCGTCACTTTTGATGACCTAGCTAAAACCAACTTGTTTGATAACAATGTCATTTATACTCTTACCTAAATCATTCATCATAATACATTGCCATTATATTATCCCCAACTGATAGATTAGGACCAACAAGAATCCAGTCTACCAGTTGATGAGTTCTAGAATGAGGAGGTATTTTGTGATTTCTTCTGCCTTAGAGATAATGTTCCATTGGGAGATCACAAATCAGGATTCTCAATCATATTGGATTCTATAGCCTATTTTGGAGAGTGAGTGAACACCCTTAGCTAAAAAAAAAGTAAAACATTGAGGTCACAAAGTGAAAACCTCTTTGAGACACTTTTTGACTAGGGAAAAAGTAAAGATAAAGGCCAATCTAGTGGTGAAAACCTATTCTAGGCACCATTAGATGGGGGTGTTCATTCTTTTTCAAATTTAGACCAAGAGACTACCAATGATGAACTTGCCTGTGGATTTGAGTTTAGTTTTGAGTGAAAATAAGTATTTGATCAAATTCTCCAAGAATTTTTGACTATTTTTGTTACATGACCAAATCTCTTATTAGAAGACTTAGATTCATCATGTTTAGGAGAAGTTGAAGATTAAGTCCTAACAGAGGACCCTAACACAGTCCAATAGTTCAAGTCACTACCTACTATCCTAGAAGATGGTTTGACCCTCCTAGTCAAAGATACAATAGAGGTAAACATCAGGACTCTATCAGACCTAAAATAGATAAAATTAGGTGCATCCCTCACTGAGGAGGAATGTTGCATTTTTACAACTCTATTGAAAGAGTTTGTGGATATATTTGCATGGGCCTATTCTAACTTGTAAGGATTAGACCCCACCTTGGTTCTACACCACCTTATGTTTAATCATGATGCCAAACTAGTAAAACAAAATCTCTATAAGATGTATCCTTGCATTGCTATATTAGTAAAGAAAGAGTTGGAAAAACTCTTAGAAGTAGGATGTATCTAATCCATTGACTACTCTAAATGGATCTCTAATGTCATACCTATTAACAAAAATCTTGAAGGAATTAGAATTTGTATTAATTTTAGGACATCAACAAATCTTGTCCTAAAGATGATTTTCCCTTGCCTAATATCGACATGATTTTCAACTCCACAGTAGGTTATGAAATGTTTTCACTCATGGATGGATTTTTAGGATATAATCAGATTAGAATAGCACTAAAAGTTCAACATAAAATAGTGTTCACCACTCCATGGGGAACATTTTGCTATCAGGTGATGCCATTTGGCCTTAAGAATGTAGGAGCTACATATCAAAGAGCCATGACTATCATATTCTATGATATTATTGAAGACTATGTTGATGACATATTAAGAAAATCCAAGACTGGAGCCGACCATCCATTAGTGCTACGTAAGATATTTAAAATATTATGAGAGTACAAAGTCAAACTAAATCCAAATAAATATGTGTTTGGTGTAACTTCAAGAAAATTACTAGGCTTCATCATGTCTCATAGAGGTATTGAAGTTGATCTAGCTAAAGTCCATGCTATAATCGAGATGCTACCACTAACCAATTTGAAGTAACTCTATAGTTTGTAGGGTTAGATCTAGTCAATCAGATGCTTCATATCTTAGTTAGGATATAACTACCATCCATTTATGCATCTTTTAAAGAAAGGAGTTGCATTCCACTAGGATTATCACTACCATATAGCTTTTCAATAGCTCAAAGATTATCTTGTCAATCATCCTATTTTATTACCTCTTATGTCAGGAAAGCCATTCTTGTTATACCTATCAGCTACTGATCATGCCCTATGGGCACTCTTGGCTCAAAATTATGATAATGGGAATGAGCATGTTGTATATTACTTAAGCCATACCTTGGCTACATATGAACATAACTATGCACTTGTTGAAAAAGCTTGTCTAGCCATGGTTTTCATAGCTCAAAAACTGCATCATTACATGTTGAATAATAAAACCATAGTCATTTCAAAGGTATATCTGCTCAAGTATCTAATATATAAAATAGCTTTGCAAGGTATAATGGCTAAATGGATCATGATTTTAGTGAGCTTGACATAGAGTATGTCAATCAAAAATTAGTCAAAGGACAAGTTCTTGTAGATCAACTTGTTGAAGCACCTCTCATAGACACACAACCACTAAATTTTTAATTCCTTGATGAATCCATCATGGCCATCATGGACACACCCCTTGAGGAGTTGCCCCATAGGCTATACTTTGATGGTCCATTCACTGCACATGGATCAGGGGTAGGCCCATTGTTTATTAAACCGCAAGGGGATATAATCCCTAAATCCTTTAGAATCATCTTTCATTATATAAACAACATGGCTAAGTATAAATCACTTATTGTATGACTTCAATAAATAGTGCATTGGAATATATCTCCTCTTGAAGTTTATGGTGATTCTCAGTTAATCATTAATCAGGTTATGAATCATTTTTAGACCAAAGATAACAAGTTGGTTCCATATAAAACCATGGTCGACACTCTTAAGAAACAAATTACCAACATTCATTTTGAGCACATACCAAGGGCTAGTAACAAAACTATAGATGCCATGGCTACTATTAGCTCACTGATTTGACAAATAGATAAAGTTAGAGAGTATCAATTCCTTATCAAAAATTTGTCAACACCAACTCATGAACCTTTAATCATTGTCATGATTTATGATAGTATAGGTCATAATTCTATCTAGTAATCAGACCTTTATAACTACCTTCATGACCAAGTTCTTCGACCTAACTTATCTCAAAATAAACTAAAGCCTTCATTCATCATTCTACTTGTTACACTCTACTTGGATCCACTCTTTACTATCATAGTTTTGATGGAACTCTATTTCATTGTTTAACTTTGACAAAGTCTACATTAGTGTTAAGAGAAGTTCACAAAGGAGTATGTGGATCCCATTCTAGTGGGATAGTCCTATCAAAAAATATCTTATGTACTAGTTATTATTTGCCCATAATGGATGTAGATGCCACTACATAGGTAAAGAAATATGACAAATGTCAATAACATGCTAATTATATTCATGCCCCAGCAAAAAATTTGAAACTGATGTTGACACCATGGCCATTTTATACATGGTGACTTGACCTCATTGGGAAGATTAACCCCACTTCATCTGATGGCCATAAACATATCTTTACCACCACCAAACATTTCACTAAGTAGGTTGAAGTTATACCCCTCACTTACGTGACTAGAAATAAAATTTCCAAATATATCTTCAATCATCTCATCTATCACTATGGTATCCCATCTAACATCATATCTAATAATGGAGGATCATTCAAAAACAAAGATGTAAATGAATTATGTACTAAATACAACATCACACAACACTTTTTTTATAGCATATTACCCTCAAGGTAATGGCTAGGCTGAGACATCCAACAAAACCCTTGTCAACATTCTCAAAAAGATTTTAAATGATGTCAATCATGATTGGCACCTCCATATATTCCCTACCCTTTGGGCATACCATACCAATCATCATACCCCCATAGGAGCCAATTCATACTCACTTGTTTATGGTACTAAAGCCATCCTTCCCATTGAGGATGAATTGCCTTCACTATGCATCTCTTTCAAGTATTTCTTAGATGATCATGACTATTAAGTAGCTCACCTGCAAGAGCTAGATCTACTAGATGAGAAACATATGACTATGCTCAAAAATATTCAAGCATACCAGAAACAACTCAAAGGCCACTATAATCAACATGTGAAGTATCAAACATTTGAACTTGGTGATCTTGTTCTCAAAGAAAACAAAAATAATACCATGGTTGAGAAGAAACATAAAGAGAAATTCAAACCAAACTAGATAGGGCCTTTCATCATCACTGTAGATTATGGATCATGAGCATATAGGCTTGTTATGCTAGATGGTGATGAACTTCTAGAGCCCATGAATATTATTCATCTCAAGTGATATTATGCTTGAACGTTAAGGCATATTATCTATAAGGAAAATTTTAGTTATGCCTTCTTATCACTATTCTTCTTTGTACACATACCATTCTTATCTATCCTCTTTACCATATCCACTTTCCATTTTTGACCTGTCGATCTAGTGTGTTCTGAAGCCTAGCCTATTTGACCTTATTTTTTATCATTCATTATGTAGTTTCAACATCAAGGTATCTAATTAGTTCATTAGTTTATTCAAGAACTTAAGATAGAGATCATATTTGGGGATAGTGTGATAGAAGTTTTGATAGTTGCATCCTTCATTTGTTAGCCCTTTCTTATCACCAATCTTGATTCTAATTATAACTACCTTTGGGAAAATTAGTACCATTGATTTATGCTATTGTGTCTTAGTTATAACCACCTATGGGAAAACTAGGGGCAATACTAAGCCTTGATGTACCAACTTGCCACTTCTTATGCCATACTATGTCTTTTTACCACCTATGCCTATTTTGTTTGAATTGGCTGCCATACTAGTTAAATTCCTCCACTATCAGGGTAGAACTATAGTGAATTGAGCTCCTATTCTAGAATTATATAGGTACTCAATACTTATTGAGGTCAGCTCCATCACCCTTTTCCTAATGCTCTCTCCATTTTTTGAGCCACCTAAGCCATACTCTTGCCATTTTGCAAGAAACCTTAGCCACACTCTCACCATTTTGTGAGCCTGAACCATTTAGTGTCTCATCATTCTTGATTGAGTTACAACACTCTAAAACACTTCCAAAAACATCTGAAAATTGGTAGGAAAGAAAAAACACATTTACCACTTCTTTATTTTAAGGATTATATGAACCCTTACTAAGTTAAAAGCAAATCGCTCATCATTTAGTTTCCCCATCCTTTTTGGCCTTTTTCTCTCATGCACTTTCCATTTTGCAAGATCATTCCTATTCTTCTATCACATCCATTCTATTTGTTTTCCTTAGTTATCACATTCTTCCCATTCCCTAAGAGAACTACATTTAGCCTGAAGTTTTATTAGATATTATATCCATGAAACTATGTAGGTAGTGTCCACTTGCCTAGTGCATATGGAGACAACTCAAGCACCCCTTTCCTTTTCTTCTATTCCCCCATTTAGTTTGTTTGTTGAGTTGTCGCTTATTTTCTAGGGGCAATGTTTGTAGGTTTTTTTTTAATTTTTGATTATTTTGTTTGTTTAATTTTAACACTATTACCTTGATTTGGTTTATGTGTGTTCATTGGATAATTCCTTGCCCACACTTATATTTGAATCCATCCATATTCATATGTTTACATTGTCATCATGGTTTCTATCATTGGTTCATTGTTTTATATTGAGTATTGGATTGTGAGAGTCAGTCCTTATGCATATTTTGGCCAAGTCTTTATGGTGTTCTATCATATAGGCTACCATCACATGCTACAATAAACCTCAAATTCAAGAATTCTATTTAGCAATGGCAGCATCTCTTCAACATCGACATTTTAATTCACTCCCAATCATATCCCAAATAGAGTAATTAACCATGAAATAATTTCAACCTTTATTAGTTCAAATGAGCATCTCCCTACTAGTAGGTTGTTCCAGTTCATCATTACCCTCTATGTTAATTTATCATCATCCTCAGCCAAGTTTATCATGTTTTTCATAATTGAGGTCCAATTATTATAACCTCTTATGGCTAAATCATTGTACACCATACCACCTATATTTCTCAATGATTATAACCGCCTTTAGGTAAATCATTATGTTATCACCATTTTACTTCTTCTACCCATATAGGGGCATGTTACTATCTTGTTTTTCTATATAAACTGGGGTAGTTCCATCTTCTCAATGATTATAACCTCCTTTTGGAAAATCATTGTGTTATCATATTGTGTTGCCACTATCGGGGTATAATACTTATAACCACCTTTGGGAAAATCATTGCACACCGTCCCACTTATATTATCAATGATTTTGACTACTTTTAATATATCATTGTGTTTTTCACCCCATTTTTTTGGTCCTCTCATTTCACTTCTTATCGAGGGACCGTTTGCTGACCTACTTATGCTAACCATTCTCTTAAGGGGGCATCATATAGTTAGTTTATCATCATTGTAGTTGTAGGCATAGATGACCTTTTCATTCTTTGAAAATATGTTACTTTGCTTATATCTTGCAACACCTTCCCAAATAGGGGCAAACTGTAGACACCTAAAACTGGCAACTAATAACCTCCAATTAGGCTTTTCGCTAGTTTTCACCTAAAATGCATAATTTGGCCTAAAAATACTAAAACATGAAAAATGATGTGAAAATGATATATTCAAATGATGATTTTGGATAGGGTATGCCTAAATGTGGAAATGAAATTTATGGGCCAACTAACTTTGATTACTTTATTTTGAGTCAAAATGCCAAAATTGCACCTGCGTGCTCTAGACTACTCTTTCCTATCAAATATTTTGCACAAGACTCAGGCCTTTGTTATTTATTATTGGAAACATATTAAATGGTAATACTCAACTAACACATCAAATTTGGACTTCCAATTCCAATCTAGTCAAATTTCATACCAATAACAAGGCATTCTAATCAATTTGAGTAATTTGTTCATAAAGTGTTTAATCATGTTTAAGAGATAATTAACCCAAATCAAGGCCTAATCAAGAATTCCATGGAGACTTTTTGAATACTTTGTTTTGTAAATGAATATTAAATATATACATCATTAAGTGACCTTATTTCTTAGAAAGACATCCCTAGGCCATAAATGCCACAAATATAAAGATTCATGCCTCCCATGCCTCATCAATGCCTTCCATGATGTCCTCCATGCATCTTAAATTTCCCCATCTTCCAATGCCATGATAAGGATAATTACAAACTTAATTACAAAAATTGAATTAATACTCAACCACACATATCAATCTTGAGATGGATGGTTGAGGTTGATTCTAATCAAATCCAAAATCTATAAATAAGAGACCTCATAATATCATTTCTAAGCTTAATTTATGCAAAATTATAATGTAAGATTGGTTTTAAAAGCTTCATGCAACTAGTGTTACCATGAAAAATTGATTATATGCCAAGCCAAGCCACAAGCCAAAGATGTCAAGGAGAGATGGAGGTTGTCAAGCTTCCATTGCCAAGGACTTCATGAGCACAAGCCAAACAAGTCACCACAAATAGCATTTTGGAGCATCCAACAAAGGTAAAAGAGTTTTATTTTACATTTTAGTTGTGTGTTTCATTCAAGATTGTTAACTAAGCTCTCCCTAGTGTCTAGGCCTAGAGATGTTATGATATTAGTGTGTTTATTTCATCTTTTTTTCATTTTGGAACTAACACCATACTAACCATCCTCTCTTAGTCAAATTCCTAGATCACATATCTTGATTCCATTAATTTCAAATGTTGGAGGAGCATCTTCGAGAGAGCAGGCCAAATGTGTAACTATTAGAGATGACATAGATTAATCAAATCGATAGAATGAACATCCCTTGCAAAGATAGTTGTAATTGAATATTGAGACTTCTAACTAGTTGATTCCTTTCTTTGGTGCTAAAGGTCTCCCCCTCTCACTTCCTCTCTGCTATATATACGACCCTTTAGCTAGTGAAACGATAACCACACAGTGTATGGTGGAGCCCTACTAGAATGATATCACATTTTGCCTTTAAGCATTAATTACTAGTCTATTTTCTTTCAAGTGAAACAATTGTCTGAGTATGTAAGAGATGTATAGTGATAACATATGATGGCTTTCATCCTTCTATCCTTTTTACTTCATGCCTGAGCAAGAGTTTTGAATGTAACTATTCATAGAGAGTATGTCTAAGTGTATTGAGTTTTTGTATGTGTATTACTATTTTTAAATGTGCAAAGTTTGCCTTTCAATTTATTTTTCTTATGTCATTTTACACATCTCACCTTTGTGTTGAAATATTTGTGCTAGAATCCTTGAAGCTTGGGAATGATCTATGTGTTTTGCTGTATTATACACTAGAATATGATATTCATGTGGAAGATAATCTTGGTGTATCACCATTATTAGAGTAGGTTTTTCTTTTCTACTTTCTAACTTTTTTCCCTTCAATAAAACTAGTTATGACATAAGTGGATTTAAAGAGACACATTTAGGGAGCTAGCCCTTTTTAATCTAGAGGTTCATTTCCTACATAGGTATACCCACATGCCTATAAATGTCCAAATGTTTCCAAAATATGGAAGAGGATTGAGCACTCTATTCTAGGGTGCAAGATTTTTAGACAATAGGTAGACCATGGTAGTTTGATAAGCATGCCATACATGATGGGACAACAAACACATACACTATAAAGCATCTTGGGAAAACATATGTACTTATTCTATTGAAAGGTGATGAGGGAAGAAAGGATGAAAGAATCATGATGATGCAGTAGTGTTGGCATAAAATTATGAAAGGTTTAGGATTGGTTAAAGTACCAAAGTAAGAAAAGAAAGTGAGGAGTGAAGAATGTAAAGTGGTAGCAAATAGTTGTCAAATGAAGGAAGGTAAATCACCTAAAAGAGTGCTCTAAGAAGGAATTAGTCAAGGAAATCATGGTAGACAAGAATGTAAGAGATAAGATAGTAGGTTAGTATTTGAAATTATATCTTAGATGGAAAGGAGATGGTTTGGATATGACACCAAGCAAGTGAAGAAAAAGGAGGATAAAATGAACAAGAAAGAAGCTCAAGGGAGAGACATAGGGGCTCCAATTTTAGTTTATAATATGTTTTTTAGAGATGAAGGTGTAGGTAAGGAGAAAGAGGAAAATAAAACAAATATGTATATTCAACATAAAGTGGTTGAGGAAACTAAAGGAAACATGGTAGATGAAAATAATGTCAAAGAGATGGGAAATATGCAACAGGAACATGAACAAGAAAACTATGAAGGAGTGATAATCCAAGAAGATTAGAAATGTAATGAGAGTATGCATCCCTTTGATATGCAAGAGATTAAGGTAATTCAAGATGTTGAAGATGAATAATACAAAATTAAAAATCTACACAAGTGTGAGGTATACAATGGGCAAGCACAAGTTGTGCATGAGAAGGAATGGGCAGTACAAAGAACATTGATGAAGTAAGAAGAGTGAATATTAGTAAAAATTATTAAATATGGAGTTAAGGAGAAAATAAATAAGTATGTAGAGGAGAAATATTATATGATATATTCATGGCAAGGAGGAAATGGTAGTAAACATGTTTTTATTAACAATTTGGTTTTGTGTGTAGGTATGTTGTTGAAGGAGATGAATCCAAGAAGGCCTAAATGTGGGGCCCAAAATCATGTACACCTCTATTAAAGGTAAGTGAAGGAAAATACATTCAATAAGGAAGGTTAAATACATTCAAGAAGAAACATATACCAACTGGATGACTTAATACCTATTGCAAAGAATTCTCAGCTTGGTAGTATGATGCAGGGGCATCCCATGATGTCCCAAATTTTGATCCATTTTTGTTCTTAGCTTGGTCTATAGGTGTTTCATAGTTGTCCTAGGTCATGAATAGTCTATATGAGAAGTCTAGGTTTTTAAAAGAGGCATAAAATTTGAATTAATGATTTTCCCACCAAAAGTATGATTTAAAAATTTGAATACTGTTAAGTCTTGTCTAATGAGTTTTATGTATTTTGAGAGGGTGGCAAGATGCAACAAATATTTCAAGGGGATATAGACCCTATAAAATTATTATAACATGTTCATGATTCAAATTTTTTTTTATTTATGTAGTCATCTTATGTAAAATCATGAATGTGCAATGTAATCAAGGAGACCATTCAGAGGGATAGGATAAACAAGTAGTTATGCCTCTCTTTAGGCATTTTAGGAGATAATTTTTATTTATTTAAGTTGATTCTATTTGAGTGGAGAGAGTGGAAGTGTATTGAAAAGATTTGGAATAAATATATGGTGAATATTTTTTTAACCCTATTGTTTAAAGAATGAAAAAAATGCAAACTCTTTGAGGTCAATTTTATTGATGTTGCTAGTATATGTGATTCGTTAATGAAGGAAAGAGAATGATAATAGTTTCCAAGCATGGTATATGATTTGATGCTCAAGTGTATTATATTAGTAAACTTAAAAGAGATAATAAAGGAATGAAACCTATGTATAATTTCTAAAAATTAGACCTTTTTTGGTGCATATTGATTAGCTTACTAATTGTGATTGGTCAGACAGAGGACCAAATAAACTTGATAAAGGTATTTCATGTTTATTGAAATATTGTGTACTTATTGTTTGAAAGAATAAGATTCAATAAGTAACTATAAACTATTGTATAACATCTTCATAAGTGAATTAGAGACCATTAGACATTTCTTGAACCTTTATATTGATCAGGAATGTGATAAGGGGTTTTTATCCTAGTAACATACCTATATATAGTCTATTCTTGACATAGTCAAGTAAGTTTGGAGTTGGAAGTGATAGAAACTAAATTGGAAACTAGTTGATTGTGATATATAAATTTGTATAGGTTATAAAAAATTCTAATAAACCTAGTTGGATTCTTTGAAATGAAATAAAACTCCTCTAGTTGAATTCTTTATACTATCGATTGAGATAGGGTATGGTGAAAAATTAAACTAGGGTTTGTTGAATAATTCTTAATTTAATTAGTCAAAATTCATAAAATTTTGTATGTATATATGGTTTCTTGTATAAAAATTATTTTTATGGTTTCAAGTTTGTTCCATACCTTTTGGTATGGTTTTGAATCAAATGTGTGTGAACAAGGTCAATAAAAGACCTAGGAGACCTAAAACAAGGAAACAATGAGCAATTTGAGATTGGAAAAGGGACTTAAATATTGAGTTTAGGATTGTAACTTTGGAGATAGAAATAAAATAATAAATTTTATCATAATCAAGTGTCAAATCTCATATAGGTGTAGTTTCATATCGTACAAATCAAATAAATCTCAAAACCAGGGCTACAAGGACTATGGGAAATGTATGGAAAGTTGTGTAAGAAAAGAGTTGAGGATTAGAGAGTGTTGATAAAGTGGTTAATATATTGAGATAGGCTTAATCAGATATATTTACCCAAGATAAAGAATTGGTAAACCTCAAAAATAATATATGATCCTTGAAGTATTGTGTGAAGAATATAACCATAGACCATTGTCAAAGGAAGTGAGTGTGAAATAAGGTCAAGTATGTTTTATTGGTATATTATCTACATCATAGGGGTTGATAACAAGAATATCATGGGCCTCTTCTTATCATCAGAGGAAAATATAGAAGAATTTAGGAAAATCAATCAATCATTAGAAAGAGATGAGAATGATCTCAAGAGTCTAGATGACCAAGAAAAGGAACTCATAATGAGGCCTATTGTTGACCTCGAGCTTATCAATGAGTAGCATTATAGAATGAAGATCCTATAGGGAAGGAAAAATACTATGATAGTTTAAGGGTCTAAAATTCAAGCTAGCTGATTTAGGATATTCTATTATATAGAGATATTGTATATTTTTGAAAATAAAATATTCTTTTGTAAATGCATGTGCAACTTGTAAAGCACATAGCCTATAGGTTAGTTATTTTTAGAATGTATAAAAGGTTCTCAAAGAATTGTAAAAGGACAATTGTCCTTAATATTTGACATGACTAAATGACATACCTCATCAATGGTCTATATAAAGAGGTATTGTCAATTATAGAGGAGGGAGAGTTTTGAGGCAAAATAATTTTCTAATATTTGAGGAAATTAATACAAAGAAAGGATTTATGAAAAGTTTGTCCATATTTTCTTGTGTAAATTGCTATCATGGTTTCTCTCTCATTTGTTTGGTCTTATTTTCAAATTTTAATGGTTCTTATGAATTTTTGATGTACATATTTAAATGTAGAGTTGTTAATTTGTGTTTATGTTAGATTAGTTGGAATTTCTTAGGTTTACTTCATTTGCTTTGATCTTCTTGAATCTGGGCTAATGTTATTTTCTTATAGGGGTGAAATTCTTAAATTAAATCATGTTCTTATGTGAATCTTTACATACTTTCCTTAGATGTTTTCCTGATGTGTGATAGGATTTGAGCTTATGATACTTCACATTGCACATTGGTTAAATTCATGCTCATATGAAATTGGAACTTTGTCATAATGTTTGAAATAGAGTTCAACAACATCTCTCTTTTCTACCCTACCCTTAATTTTTCTCATTTTTTCATCAATTCACCTTAGATTAGCTTCATTATGAACACTCATCTTAGTTTAGATTTATACTTAGATCTTGAGCATAATTCACTTCAAATAGCATAGGCTATCTTCAAAATCAAAGATTAACTATCAAGCCATGGTGGCTCCCAACCACCAACCAATATAAATTTGTGAAATAGTCTACTTGTTCTACCTCTTTCCACCAAAGATAATAGGATTATCATAACCTATAACTCATGCATTAAATTATATAAATTTAAAAATGAGTAGTGTTTCTTAAACACTAAGAACCACCTATGATACACTTCTAGGCATCAATAGGGAATGCATTTTTCTGGTGCTAGAATGAGGGCTAGTTAAATCTTTAAAAACTTGTAACATATTTGCTAATTTTGGTGAATTATGTTCAAATTTTGATGTATTATTTACATATTTATGTTTATTTTAGCATATTTGTGTAAATATCATTAATCTTAATGGTTTTAGACCAATGTTAATGCTTATCATGACAAAAATAGATATTATTTGAAAATATATAACAAATTATGGTAAAAATGGCTTGAGATCTATGTATCCAAGATGTTTAAGGTTAGTAATAGCTATTTTATTCAAATATTTAATGGATATTTTTAAATTTGAGTTTATATGAGCTTGAAAAGTGTAAAGATCATTCATACTTACGTGTTTGGACATATATTTGATCTAAATTAGTTAAAGATTGATGTTATTTGTCATTAGTTATACATATTTGTGAAAAAAAATCTTAGTTTGTAATTTTTATCATTATTCTTTGTAAAGATAAGATTTACACATCATATTTCAAATAGGCTTCAAGGCTTTCAAGCTGGAATTGCCAAAGATAAGGACCAAGTCACATTTAGAGACAAGGGTTACTCTTCTTTCATTAGAAGTTTATAGGAGAGATAAGAGAGAAAAAGGTAAGCATAGACTCTAAAATTCTCTACCAAGTTCACCAGTTCAGAGTGTTCCTATGTTCAATCCCTATCAAGATATGGCTTAGCTGGGTGGTTATTCAAATAATGTGTCATGTGTGGTACATGACCTTCCTCATAATACTAAAAAGTATTTGCCTAATTTTAGTCCTAATAGTGTTTTAAATATTGAATAACATTATAAGTTTCAACACTGATTTAAGACTTTTGAACTTTATTCATAGAGATCTAGTATGCAAATTATTTATATTTACTTTCAATGATGTTGCATATGAATAGTTATTAAACCTTCCTAAAAAATTTATACCCAACTATAATGATTTTAATAATTTATTTATTTATTATTTGGGAGAAATCATAAGTCCTTATGTCCTTTACCAGTAGTTTACCATAGTCAAAATAGACTCAAATAAGCCTATAAGATCCTTTTGTGCCAGATTCTAGAAAATGTTCAGCAGGACCACAACCCCTTACAGGCTTGATGAGGCCTTAGACTTAGAGAGATACAAGGATGCCTTGGATCCCATGAATTTTATCTTTCTCAAAAGATATAATTAAGTCATTAATACACTATCCCTATATTATGTTGAGTGTGTGATCATTAATGATCAAATGCAAAGTGAAGGTTAAATGACATACACTATTCCCAAAATTAATCCAATTTTATATATTTTGAATGTCATTCCTAATGACAATAAAAATATGCCTACCTTAAATTAGCTTCCAGTTCTAAACCAATTACCTTTAAGTCATGCATATCTTTCTAAAACCTAGGATTCTTGAGTAATGTTAATAGTGGATCTCATCCACAAGACTAGAGAGCCTTGATGCCTGTAGCCACTAAAAATACCAAAGTGCATAATTCAATTGTTCTAAAGAGTGAGAATGAATCTATCTTAAATATGGTTCAAAATCTAATCACTTACTTCCTTCAATTACAAAATTA
Source organism: Torreya grandis (assembly GCA_037957365.1). Classification (NCBI taxonomy): domain Eukaryota; kingdom Viridiplantae; phylum Streptophyta; class Pinopsida; order Cupressales; family Taxaceae; genus Torreya; species Torreya grandis. The sequence continues at coordinate 442,251 of JARHVA010003068.1, forward strand.
GGTTAGTAATATTGGGGAAAGATGTAACTAGAACTTCTCTTTCCAAAGATTTAACAGGCCTTCAAATAGATTCCAAAATAAAAACATCCATAATAATGAGTCATCTAATAATAAGAATGTGCTTGATATAAATATTAGTGATATAACTTTGCCTGATTATTGTAGAGTTCATTATAATTTAAAGCATGGTGAATTAGATTATCTAGAATTTTGCAATGCTTTTGAAGCTTTTCAAGAAGAGTTAGATACTTTTGAAGTTGTACCTAATAAAGATAATGGTGTAGGTACCTCAAGCTATTCAAGGTCATCTAAATCTTCTAATTCAACTCTCATGGTGGAGACATTTGAGTTCCCATTTCAAGAAGAGAATGATCCTGAGGATATTACTAAAGAGATCCATGGTTTGTAGAAATATCTGAAGAAGACATATCCTCTAAGGAACAAGGAGCAAAAACAACCTTTGAATACCTAAACTCCACCAAGTAACTTAGACACCCCTCCTGATACCACATCAAACAACAATCTAGAGCCTCCTAAAGGAAGTGATTTAAAAAATAATACTGATACATCTCATTCTTCCAATAGGACTAGATATAATATAGTGGAGGACATGAAAAAGATAAAGGCTAACATTAATTCTCATAAATTGACTTATATTATTGAGAAAAGGGATTTGTTATTAGAGTATTTATATAAGAATATTGGTAAGTCTTAAAAGACTACACATGCTAATGTTGCAATACACAAAAATAAGGTAGATATTCCACCTTTCCTACTTATATCTAGGATCTTTGGTAAGAATTTGCATAATTGTTTGTTAGACTTTGGTGCATCTAAAAATTTTATTCCTAAAGGTATTTATGAAAAACTTGGTTTGATTACCATTAAATCTGATAGATTTTTAATTCAATTAGATAAATCAAGAGTTAAATTAATTAGTGAATTGTTGAATGTTCACATGTAAATTTATTATGAAACAAGGATCCAATAGTTCATTGACATCTAAGTGGTATACATCCCTGATGCATATGGAATGCTTCTAAGTAGAGACTAGACCAGATCTCTAAATGGTTACATGTCAACAAACTATTAACACCTGTGGTTACCTTGAAAAGGGGTTCTGAACAAGAATACAATAGATAGGGAACCCAAAATGAAGCATATGATCACCAAGTATAATGCAACCAATGAGAGGGTTAACATGGTTACATGTTTACACTCTTGACACCCCAAAGTTATGTAACTCCAAAAATTCTCATGCTATACATGAATTATGGAAACTATACTTTGATGGTGCTAGATGCAAATCAAGTTCTAGACTAAGAGTGGTATTATTCAATCCCATTGGAAAGGAATACAATTCCTCTTTAAAACTCCAATTCCCATGCCCTAACAATCTTGTAGAGTATGAAGCAATTATTATTGGTTACAATTTACAATTAAACATAAGGTCAAGGAAATATTAGTTTTTGGTGATTTTAAACTAGTAGTTGATCAGGTTAAGATTAAATACCAATGTAAATTGTCATACCTTAATAAGTATAAATTTATATTCTGAGACTTAATTGAATGTTCTGATGCTTTCAACATTATGTCAATTATTAGGGAGAAAAACAAGGTTGCTAGTTAACTTGCTTCAACTACATCTAAACTTATACCCAATAAAGGTCACAAGTAATAAATTCTTACCATTGTATTAGTCCCATGCCCCTCAATACTAGATAATGTCAACCACTTTCAAGTATTTAGTGATGATCAATAGATCATAGACTTCATGACTAGCACATGAGTATTTGAGGCTTACATCATTTATTAAGTCAATGAGAATGCCCTTGATGATGACAAAGTTTAAGTCAAGCTTAATGACAAGGTCATTTAGTTGAATGATAATAAGATCCCCAAAGGAATGATAGCCTTAGAGAAAATGTTTGATTCATATGGACTAATTGAAGCTATCAAGATTCCTAAAGTAGATGAGAATGAATACAATGCAATTGACCTAGGTTCCCAAAATTAACCTCAACTGGTGAAAATTGGTACAAATTGATAAGCATTAAAATTGAGAGATCTAAATTTTTTATAACCAATTATAAAGATGTAATAGCATGGTCCTACAATGACTTAAAGATATTTGATCCTAGGGTCATAACCCACACCATACCATTGAAAGAAGCCTTCAAACCTTTTAGGTAGAAATAAAGGCCCTTCAACCCTATCCTAGAACCAATGATAATAAGGACATAAAAAAGTTACTATATGCTAAGACAGTGTTTCCCATTAGGCACTCTACTTAGGTAACCAATATGATACCAGTCAAGAAGAAGAATGGTGAAATGAAATTATGTATTGACTTTATAAATATGAATAGAGAATCTAGAAATGATAACTACCCCTACCTTATCTTGACCAAGTAATCCAAAAAAAATTTATTATGCTATGATGTCTTTTCTTGATGTATTTTTAGGGTATAATCAAGTGCTAGTGAACAAGGAAGATAGGATGAAGACTGCATTTACTACTAAGTGGGGCATTTTTGACTACAAGAGAATGCCCTTTGTATTAATCAACGTAGGTGAAACTTCTCAAATAAATATGGAGCATGCATTCCAATCCATATTAATTAAGTGCATTATTATATACATGGATGATCTGACCATGTTTTCAAAAAATAAGGATGATCACATTATGTACTTGTAGTAGGTTTTTAAAAAGTGTAAAAGGTATGGGATTTCTCTCAACCCAAAGAAAAACATATTTTGTGTAACTAAGGGAAATATATTATGACATGGCATAACCAAGGAGGGGATATCTATAGACCCAGATAGAATAAATGCAATATCAAAGATGGAATTCCCTAATAGTAGGAAGGAATTGAAATCTTAATTTTGAAAAATCAACTTTGTGAGAAAGTTCATTTATGCTTTTGCATAGATTATGAAGCCATTAAATGATGTGTTAAATAAATATGTCAATATAACATCGAATGAGGAGACTAAGCAATATTTTAGATACATCAAAGAATCAATCAGACAAGATCTTATACTGATAAGTTCAAATTTCACTAAAGATTTCTATCTTTATTCCTTTGCCTTTGATCATGTAATAGCTACTATTCTAATTCAGAAGATAGATAAGTGTGATCACCCCATTGATTTCATGATTAATAACCTTAAGAATGATGATTTGAACTATTCTTTGATTGAAAGACAATAATTTATTTTAGTCAAGGTAGTGAAGAAATTTAGTCAATATATCCTTAGAAATAAGATACATGCAATATTGTCAAACCCTACCATTAAGCTAATGTTGGGTCAATATGAACTTGGATAAAGGAGAGGTAAGTGGATGTATTTCCTTAAATAATATGATCTAGAGATGAAGACTTCCAAGTTGGTAAGATGCAAAGGTTTAATTTAGTTAATTGATAATATTAATCCCAAACTGAGTGTTATGCATGTTAATCAACAAAACATTCAATCCAATGATTGGTATGATCCCATTGTTCATTTTCTAATCAATGGCTAATATTTTTAAGGATTAAGTAGAGAACAAAATACAGATTTAAGGCTCAAGTAATCACACTTCTTGATCAAAGATGGAGTGATTTATAGAAATAAATTTGAAGGCATCTACCTAAGATGTGTCTCTAAAGGAGAAGCAACTGAGATATTGAGCACTTTCCATGAGAAGATAGGAAGTGGAAATCCATATAGAAGGACCAAAACCCACAAGATCCTTAGGGATGGTTACTACTATCTTACTATCTTCAAATATTCTAACAAGCATGTGAGAGAGTTTCATTTATGTCAAATTTTCAACACTAAGGATCCCAAAGAAGCCATGCCATTAAATTTAGTCATGACTAATAAGCCTTTTACCTAATGGGGACTTGATTTTGTGGGGGTTATCAACCCTAATTCCAAAAATGGTCATAAGTATGTTTTAACTACCACTAGCTACTACACAAGATGAATTGAAGTAATGGCAACCAACAAATATAGGACCAAAGAAGTAATCAAACTCTTAGAAGAAAATATATGCATGAGGTTTGGCATACTAGTATCTCTAGTTTGTGATAATGGATCCACCTTTATATATATTCAAATGACTAAGTGGGCATATAAAAACCATATTGTTCTCAAATTCTCACAAAACTATTACCCCCAAAGCAATGGGGTATCTGAATTAAAAAATAAGAACTTGATGAAGGCCTTAAAGATGTCTATAGCTGATAAACCCAGAACATGGCACAAGCTACTTAAGTATTCCCTTTGGGTAAATAGAACTAGAGTCAAGCGATATCTCAATGCATCACCATTCTTGTTGGTATATGATCAAGAACCTATATTTCCCATAATAGTTAAGATACAAACATATAATTTCATGCAAGAGTACATAGAAGAGGAACAATAATTCACAAGTTCAAGATTTCTTAACATCATACAGATGGAAGATACAAGAGAGGAGGCTTTTCGCAATTTTAGTAGGCATAAAACCATAGTGAATAGGTGGTTTGATAAATGTTCAAAGATAAAGGTGTTTAGATAAAGAGACCTAGTTATTCTCTCCTCAAAACCAAAAATAAAGCATGGGAAGTTCACACCTTTATGGATTGGTCCATACCAAATTATTGAGACCCTAAGAGATAACACCTTCAAACTAAAAGACTTGTAAGGAGTAGAGTTTACATTGTGAACCAATGGGTAATACCTCAGTCATTATTTCTCTATTGTTCCATTGAAAGTCTTCATGGAATAAGTTGTAAGACTAGTTAGAGTTAGTGGAGGTAGGATATATTAGTTTCCTTCTTGATCTTTCCTTCTTGTCCCTTATTTGTACATAGAGTTTATATCTATGTATTTGTTTATTTCCTTTTCTCTCTATTTGTTTGCTTTATGCTTGGTGGGTTTCATTCTCTCTATTTTGTTCCTTACTTTAAATAAGTCTATTCCAAATATCCCTCAACTCAAGATTCATATGATTTCTCAAGAAACCTCATAGTTTAGGAATGTAGGTATGGCCCTTCAACATTGGTTGATCATGGATTGTTAAAATTTGAGATTGAAGTTATAGTTTAGAGGAATGGGTAAGGACTAATAAGTAGGTTAATTTTTAATTTAGATTATAATCCTTGTTCTAATCTAAGTTTTGTTCTAATAATAATTTCACATATAAGGTGAAAGCTTGAAATATTAGGACAAAGTCATGTTTGCACTTAAAAATCATTAATTATTTGGGACAAAGTTTACAGCCAAGGATGAATATTTGAAGATCAAACATTTGACCAAATCCTAAAAACTAGCTAGTCTAGTTCCTATCCTTTTCTACATAGTCAAAATATCTAAAAATATAAAAAATAATAGTTTATTGCAAAATTTAAGAATTTTTTGAGTAGAGGTGATTCTAGTAATCTCCATCAAGGCTATGGATGCTATACTAGTATTATAGTAAGGCCTTGAGTGGAGATACAAGTGTCTTTATCAAGGATATAGATGCCTAGCTGGTAACATAGCAATGCTCAAGTCTTACTTGAGCTAGATCATGATTCTTGATGAACATCTAAATATGTTATAATTTAATGTCAATGGTCAAGGTCATGAGTCTAGAAGATGTTCTCTAAATACTATGGTAATCAGTAAGTGGAATCAAATCATACACACATCATGGCTATGTTATGATGTTTAATCCTAATTTTGCATGTGAAAAACTTATTCTAACCATAAATTGATCTTAATAATGGTGCCTGATCAAGTAGAATAAGTAGCTTAGTTATTAGTCTAAACTAGTCTCTGAATTCTAACATATTACTATGTTCTCCTAAAAGCTTCTATTTTTTGAGGTGAACATACCCTCATTTCTAAAAAAAGGGGGCCATTGTTTTAAATTGTGTAATTTTGTAACTTAAAATTGAAAATTCACTTGATCAAAGTACCACTAGCATGTCTACCAATTATTATTATTTTAAAATCATTCACACCTAGTTCTCATTTGGATTGATTAACACATTTTCAAGTGATCATTGTTTTCCCCCTTCTAATGTTGATAATGATTGTTCCTTACATTTATGTATTGTAGGTTCAATGGAATCTCATTTGGGAATGAGCACACTTAGGGTTTTTGTGCTTCAATGTTAAATTGATCTTTTATTAACCTTTAGTTTATTAAGGACTAATTTAATCTATTTTAAGTCATGTTAAAGCTAGAGTCTAATGTTTTAACCTAGGTCCATTTTGAATTAAATTCAAATTTGCATGGAAACAATTTATGTTAGAATAATTATTTGTGCCATGGACTTAGTTTAATTTTTTATCCTACAGCTTAGTCATGTTTTTCAACACAACCAAACCTTAGTCTAAAAATCTTATGCTTGGTCCCTTCATGTCTCGTGACCCCTTGTATCCCCAAAATAATTTTCAAGACTTTAATGGAGCCCTAAAACAAGGTGATAAGTTTCACCATTGTGGGAACCCTATCAAATATATAATGGTACACAACAAAAGATGATGTGATAGAGTGTCATTGATCAACCAAAGATGACCTGATGGTACAAGATTGACATTGAAAAATTAGGGCCCAATCAGTGAATGGGGTCATAAATTAAAACCTAATCATCTTCCAAATATTTATGGGACATGGCCTCACATATACATTCTAATTGATGGTATAAGAAGAAAAGAACATGATCTAATCTTTCAAGATCAACAAAACATGTTTGTCTAGGAACAGATGATCTGATGGTACAATCAACTTATACATTTCAATAAAGCTTAGGAAAAATGCAAAAGTGACAAGTGTCATAACCATGGGGAATATAACAAAGTAGTCAATGACATTCAATTTAACAGATTGAGATCAATGAACCGTATTAATCCATGTAAATAGATCTAATGATGTAAAATAAAAGAGACTTTTCAAAGAGTTTAGACCTAATGGAATGATGACACATATCTAAAACCACAAATGGGCATATCTAAAATATTAATGAGTAGTATTCTATGGTTATGTCACATAAATTTCACATAAACTAGACATGAAAGATTAAAAGATCTTGTGGACTCAAAAAATCAAAGTTATAAATACAAAGATCTAAACACAATCTAAGACATAAAACTCATATAAGTTCAAATAATTACCACCATTAAATCACTGTAAAACCTTCAAGAAATCCCTAGCAAGTAAAAAAACACTAATTGAACCATATGGTCATTGTAATCATGCTAAGGTAGATTGGATTGTCATTTGTGTAAAGATAATTCGATCTAGAATTGAACTACAGACCACTAGTGATCAATTTAACAAATTCACAGCCATGGTAACCTTAAAAGGTGTTTCAATGGAATATTTAGATCTCTATTTTAACTCATATTTATAAGGGAGTAATGTCAAGGACATAATATTATGTCATATCTCTAAATACAAGGTACAACAATTGATCAAGCTTATTTTAGACCATTGAGAACTAGCAACCCATCATAATAGAAGAGGAGAACATGTCTACAAAGAGGCTCTACTAAAACATTAGTTTTCATTAAAATAATGGGTCTCCATTATGTTATAACAAAATTTGAGGTACTACATTGTATAATCATTCTCTCTCATGTCTTTAAAGATGGAAAAATAGATAAGGGCATGATTGTTCATGAGGGTAGTTTCAAGAAAATTGCTTACATCTCTCCCACATATTTTGAAAATTATTAAAAACTACTTAATCCCCAAGTAGAATTAACAATAATCAATAATTAGACCAAATATAATGATTTGAAGAGCATCCTTTCCTTGTGGCTGTATTCTTGAAACTAGGTGTTTTCTGACTTCAATAAAAATATCCCCATTGATCAATTCAGACTTAGAATAAGAATGATCATGACAAGGATGAATATATTATGTGGGAACTCAACCAATACATATTCAGATAAAATTTGGGTCCCTTTTGTCTATTTCATGGTTGAGAAACAAGTCACCCCTCCTCTTGGTGAAGTAATCAACACTTGTTTGAATAGATAATTTTCTACTATTAAGAAGAGGAGTATGGCTCAATTCTACATGATGTCATATATTTTTTATGATCTCTTTGCTACAAAAAAGATCCCAAAACTTAGGTAATGGTCACCTGATAGGACATAAATTGTCTCACAATCCTACTCTAAATTACATATCATTAAGTATAGTGATCACATCCAATTCATATGTGATTGTGTTTATCCTACCCTTAATAAGGCCATCATAGGGAGCCCAATGATGAGATTCATCCCCATAATAAAGAAAACTACTGAATCCATAGTGAACATCTAGTTATATCCTAATTTTATCATCATCATGATTGAGGGAACTCAAGGCACCCCACTTAGATTACCAGTCTATGTGCTAAATAAGCTTGTAGAGCAATAAGTAGTTTACCAAATCTATAATGGAATAGATGGTCTTTATAAGATCATAAGGAAGGGACTACTTCACACCCTCCCCATGAACATTAGTATAACTATGATTGAATCATGGGATAATATTGATTCTTTTTCAAAAAAGAGGACCTCCTTCAATCTTCAAATTAATGAGCTAAGGTAGTGGGATCCACTTGGAAGAATTAAAGAAAATTTAAAGCTAAAGGAATAAATGTCCCTTATGATCATCAACCTAGTCCTTTTAACCCCACATACACAAAATCATATTCATTCTTTGAGGTCACCATTAGATTAAAAAGACACAACATCAATCATGAATCTAGGATGCAAAGGGAACAAAAAGGAGATGATGGTAGATAAGAGATAGGGATAAAGCAAAACCATTTGTTAAGTGGTACACCTTTTAGACCTCCACTACGTCACCTATAAATAGATTCCAGACCTAAGGCACAAATTGAGTAAAGACCAAAAGAAAGAAGGCCTGGTGAGATAAAATCCTCTTCAGCCAAGAAGAGGAACAAATATCACAAGTGGAGTAGGTTCACATAGTAGCATTGGACCCTGATAAGACCATTAAAGATACCCAGAAAATTATATCATTATCCTATGAGTTTGAAGATGAATAAATGGAGTAGACAAAATAAGAAATTGGGAAGGAAGTGTTGGATCTAGTTCCTATAGACACCCCTAAAAGAAAAATCCAAATTAGCCATTGTTCTAGTGAAGGCAAAGAAGCCCAAGGTGAATTTCACTCCTCCTTTGAGTGAGGTTAACCTATTTAGTGAAGAAAACTTAATTCATGGTCCAACCATTCTAGAGTGGTTCATCTATGGAACATTACAAAGGGTACCAAGTGCACAACATCCATGGGCTATGTTGAAGGCCATCAATATCTTAGTTCATAAAGATGTTAAGTCATGGATTCTAGCTCTACAAAAGGAAGATGAAAGGAGGATGGCTACTTGAGGAGAATCAAGTGGAGAAAAAATGGAAACTCCAGGTCTAAAGGTAACATAATCTTTAGTGGGTGTCAAATTTAACCCAACAACTACCAATTTATAGAGGGTAACTGAGAAGAAGGCCATGATTGGTAAAGAGGAGTTCACTTTCCAAAAAGTGGAACCTTTTTTTAGATTAACTCTAGTTGGAGGACAAAAGCCTAGAGAAGACCCAATATTTGAATAAAATGTTATTGAAATATCTCAAACTCAGTTAGATCAATTGAAAATAATGATCAAGGGCATCTTGTAACAGAACAAGAACTTGAAATAACAAGCCATCTTGTCAATTCAAGAAGATAGATTCAAGTAATTTGAGGACACCATGGCTAATTTTTTCAACTCTTTAAAGTCATCCAAGACTAAGAAAGAGGTAGTGAATAAAAATGTACCATGGCAATAGGCCAGGTTGGCCAATGGCAGGATTTGAGCTACTAAGTGAAGGATTTGATGAAAGTCTTGACTAAAAATCAAATCCTTGAGTTTAGGATAGTCAACCCAATCCACCTAAATATGGCTATGGCTATATTAATTGACAAGATCAAGGCCCTAAGTAGCTGGTCCAAGTAGATGGAGAACACTTTTAAGGACCTCAAATAGTAATAATATAATATGTTGCACATATTTTATATCTTGATCAAAGATCCCACCACACTCATTCCATTGAGCCTTTCATTGATGAGGAGTTCAAGCACAAAACTACTCAATTCATGTGACAAGTGAGGAATCAAATACAAGGGAAAATAGGGGATGATAACAAGAAGATAATGGGCCTAATTTTATCATTAGAGGAAAAGATAGGAGATGCTAGGAATGCCAAGCAAGCATTAGAAAGAGCTGAGCGGGATATCAAGAGCCTAGAAGACCAAGAAAAGGAACTCTTCATGAGGCCTATTGTTGACCTCTAGCTTATCAATGAGAAACATTATAGAATGAAGATCCTATAGGGAAGGTAAAATATTGTGGTATTTTAAGGGTATAAAATTCAAGCTAGTTGACTTAGGATATTCTATTATATAGACACATTGTATATTTTTGAAAATAGAATATTCTTTTTGTAAAGGCATGTGAAACTTATAAAGCACATTACCTATAGGTTAGTCATTTTAAAAATGTCTAAAATATTCTCAAAGAATTTTAAAATTATGGTTGTCCTTAATATTTGACATGACTAACTGGCATACCTCATGAATGGTCAATATAAAGAGGTATTGTCAATTATAGAGGAGGGATATTTTTGAGCTAAAACAATTTTGTAACTTTTGAGCAAATTAATAGAAAGCAAGGAGTTCTGCAAAGTTTGTCCATATTTTCTTATGTGAATTGCTATCATGGTTTTTCTCTCATTTTTCTGGTATCATTTTCAAATTTGAATGGTTTTTATGAGTTTTAGATGTGCTTCTTTAAATTCAGAGTTGTTAATTTATGATAATGTTAGATTTGTTGAAAGTTTTTAGGTTTACTTTTCTTTCTTCACTTTTTTTACATCTGGGATAATCATATTTAATTGTAGGGGTGAAATATTTAAATTAAATAATGTTCTTATTTACATCTTTATATACTTTCCTTAGATGTTTGGCTAATGTGTGATAGGATTCGAGCTTATGCTACTTCACGTTGCACATTGGTTAAATGATTGTTTAGATAAAATTATAAATTTGTTATAATGTTTGAAATAGAGATCAGCAATATCTCTCTTTTCTACCATACCCTTTCTTTTACTCTTGTTTTCATCAATTCACCTTAGATTAGCTTCATTGTGAATACTCATCATAGTTTAGCCTTAAACTTAGATCTTAAGCATAATTCACTTCAAAAAAACATAGGATATCTTCAAAATCAAAGATTAACTATTAGGGCATGGTGGGTCCCAACCACCAACCAATATAAATTTGTGAAATAGTCTACTTTTTCTACCTCTATTCCATCATGGATAATAGGATTATCACAACCTATAACTCATGCATTAGATTCTCTAATTTAAGAAATGAGTAGTGTTTCTTAAGAACTAAGAACCACCTATGACACACTTTCATACATGAATAGGGCTCTCATTTCATTTATTAAATTTTGACCTATATTAGGGGATTTTTATGTCATTTGTAGTGGTAAACATAGGTTTCCTGGTAATGTAGGATTATAATAGTTGATATCATGATGTGTGGGTGCTCTCTATATTTTGATGATTTACTAGAATGGCATATACTATCATAGGGACTTACTATAGGTTTAGATTCAACATAACATATCGATCTAATTAGTGTTTGAGGCTCTCTTCACAATATATTTTAAATTATGTTTTGAAGTGTACTCAGTATGACATATTGATATAAATAGTGTGTAAAAGTCTCTAAAATATTTACCAAATTTTTGTGTACCTCTTCAAAATCCATTTTATAGTACACTAGTTGAAGTAGGTTCAATGTTCTATATTGACCCAAATGATGATGACTAGTCAATAAAATCTTTGTTGGGTGTTAGAAGGTCTCTTTATGACCCAATTTTCATGATTGAAGTTTGGACATGATGACAAAAGTATCCTAAGTGTTAGAAGTAATGAGAAGGGGATGTGGGAGTGGAAAATTCCTACCAAAAGAGACCTTAAAAACTTAGGGAAGCTATGCAAATGCCCTAAATCAAACAAATAATATGCTTCATGGTAGGGTGTTTACAAGGTCTATGGATAAGAAGGAGATATTTGAGATTAGAGTAAGGAGTTTTTATGAGATGAAGAGAACCCTTAATTGGTGGGATTTATTTTGGTTTGTGGTGGTTTTTGTTATTGGTGTAAGAGAATTTGCTATCATTGGTTTGAAAGTCAAAGTGTAAGTTGGCCTTGTGATCATATTGTCATATGTTATATCAAGAGTCTCTACTATATGTTCTATGTTTTTTTGTACTAAATTTGTTGTGGAAATTCTAGTGGCATGTGTTCTTCATCATCTTTATCTTATTTTATACTTTAAAATGAATATCCATAGTAGACAAATACTTATTTTTAAATTTACAATCCACTTTACATGTATCACTTATAAAGGTAGTGAACTCTAAAATAGAACTATACCAAAGCCTATAGGAAGTACTACCCACACCAAAGGCTTAGCGAATTTGCAATAAATATTTTCTCTCCAAGTCCTCAAATTGAATTCAAAAAACTATAAATAATAAACAATAAGGGCCCATTTATTTCAATGTTGGGAGTGTTTCCTACCAATTATTAAAGTTTTTTTACTTATTTGATCTTTTATGGGTAAATATAATGGGCTCATAATCTCTCTATAGAGTAAGTATTGAACATATTATTATCAAATTTTGCCTATTCAAATGGTTACTTTATGGTTAGAATCTATTCTTCAACATGGTAGTCATTACGAATACATATTTATAATTTATTATAAATATTTTTAATGGTTGTATTTCATGTATCTTCTCTCTACATGTTTATGAATGTACAATAAAATTTACTTGTAAAAATATTATCAATGTTGAGTTATCCATTCCCTACTATTGATGCCTAAATGTGTATCATAAATGCCCAAAGTGTTTAAAACACTTCTCATTTTAGAATTCCTAAGAACTCAAGACATGAGTTGTAGGGTATGATAATCCTATTATATTTTATCGAATAGAGGCAAATAAAGTGGACTATTTCACAATATTTATAATGTTTGGTGGTTGGGAGCCACTGTGGCTAGATAGCAGATCCATGCAAAATATGAAGTATCTACGATAAGACTAGTGAATTATGATCAAGAACTAATCTAAGATGGATATTTACAATGAAAATTAAACTAGATTGAATTGGTTAAAAAAGATCAAAAGGAAGGGTAGGGTAGAAAAGAGATGTTGATCTTCATTCCAAATATTATGACAAAGCTATCAAATATCACCCAAGCATGTACTTAACAAATGTATAACATGAAGTAAGATAAAATCAAATCATATTACATGTTAGGCAAGCTTCTAAGGAAGGTGGAAATAATGCAAATAAGAACCAATTTCAATTTAAATATGTACCCTATAGGCAAATGACATTATACCAAATGCAAGAAGAGTAAGAAAACAAAATGAACCTAAGAAATCTCAGTCAACATAACATTAGCACAAGTTAATATATCTATATCTAGATGTACACACCAAGAATTAATAAGAACCATTAAAATATATAAGTTAGAACAAACAAGTGAGAGAGAAACCATAATAATAAATGACACAAATGAATATGGACAATCTTTGCATAATTCTTCAGTTGTATTAGTTTCTCAAAAGTTTACAAAGTGATTTTGGTTCTAATAACTCTCCCATTTTACAAATGGAAATAATCCTTTTATATAATTCAAGGAACTATGTCAGATAATCATATCTAATTACAAGTGTACAGGTGTAGGGAAAACTATCCTTTCTATAAAAAAATTAGAATAAACTAAACTTTTGCAAGTGGATTTCCCTATAGGCAATGTGATTACAAGTTTCACATGGCTTTACAAAAAATAATTTTATATTTTCAAAATATTACAAAGTTATACAAAAATAATATTCCTAACTAAATTGAGGTCCCTGAGTTCATGTAACTACCTATTTTTGCTAAAGAATATTCATCATATAGTGTTGATAATTGATGAATTGGAGGTCAATAATAGGCTTTAGGAAGAGATCTTTTTCATGATTCTCTAGGTCCTTGAGGTTCTTCTTAATCTTATCTATTACTTTCTTAATTCCCTTGGCATTTCCCATTTTTTTTTAAATGACAGAAGTAGGCCCATGATCTTCTTGTTGTCATTTTCTATCTAGCCTTGCCCTTCATTTGTCACTTCCTACATAAGATGAAAGGGCTTAAACTCCTCATTATTTATAATACCTAATGAGATAAGTTAAGTGGGTTCTTTGATCAAATTGTATAGGATGTGAGACATTCCATCTTTCTACTATTTGAATTCCTTGGCCAAGTCTTCTATCTACTTAGACTAGTTGTTTAGGGCTTGGATCTTGTCTACCAATATGGACATGGCCATATTCAAGCATGATAATTTGATAGTCCTAAAGTTAGGGACTAGGTTTTTGGTTAAGGCCTTGATTAAGTCTTTTACTTGATAGCTTAAATCCTACCATTGGCCAACTTGGCTTGTAGCCTTAGTGATTTTCTTCTCTATTGTTCCCTACCTAGTTCTAACTATATTCAAAGAGTTGAAAAGGTCAGTCATCGTGTCCTCAAACATCATGAATATATCTCCATAGATTGATAATATAATTTCTTTAAAATTCTTTTTGTGTTAGAATAATCCCTTAATCATGGTTTATAACTATTAAGATTGGGCCTAGGCTACATCAAGAATATTTTCTTTTAATATCATATCTTCTCCTAGATTTTAGCCTTTAATAAGGGTCAAATTTTGAATGGATCTATATTTTAGAGGTTGAATTCTTCACCTATTACTATGGCCTTATTTTCAATCATTTTATCTAGACTGACAGTCTCTAGATTGAATTCAAATCCCACTAATGATTAATTCACTTTTGGAGGCTCTAGATTTTCTATTTGTATGTCACTTGGCTCTTTTGGAGCCATCATCCTTTGTTATTATTATTTTTTCAAATCCATAATCTATGGATTAAGCTCATCACAGATATTTATATTGATAGACTTTGTTATTTCCTAAGGATGGTGCAGAGTAGGAAATTTATATAATTTTCCATATAAAAACCATTTAGGAATGGTTAGACCATGATTTGGGTTTTCATCATTGAAAAATTTGACCTCACTTAAAGGATGAGTGAAGGTCAACTTGGGTTTCTTGCCTCCCCCTGTAATCAAATCTAGATCATCTTTTCTCTTTAGGGTACCCACTGGAACTAAGTCCAAGGCTAATTCTTTCCACTTTTCTTTCTCTATCCCTTCAATTTGAGCTTCTTCTTCATCAAATTCATAGTTACTAACTAGCATATTCAAAGCATCATCCACTATCTCCTCAGGGTTTAATGTTATTATGTCAATTCTTTCAATCTATGGTTTTGGTTCTACTACTTAGGATGAGAAAGATGCATTATCCTTAGGTATCCTCTCTTTTATTTGTGGCTAAGTTGGAGGATGATCAAAATATAGATCTCCTAGAAAACGTTATTATCCTTTCCCTAGCTATAATATATATCACTTGGCTTCTGCTCTCTTAACAATCTAGCCTTTGGTTTGACATTAAATTTCTTTATTATCCCCAAGACTCCATGAAATGAAGAGGCCTTAGTGTACATGGGGTAATAAGGTTCAAATTAATTACCATAAATCATACTGATCCCCTTTGCCTTTAAATGTTTCTCAACCCTTTCATGGGGATCCTAGTGCCTTAGCTCATCTAGTTATAAATTGAAGGAGATTCTAAGTTTAGAGGTAGCCTCTATATTCTCCCATTGTTGAAACATAGCCCTTCTAATGGTTATGGGTAGGATATGAATCAATCCCTTCCTATTGGTTTTACATAAGCCATATATCCATTATATATCTGATAGGTCACTTCCTACTCTGTTAACTTTATTAGCACATAAATTGGTAGCCTAAGGGGTTGGTTCAGGGATCCTTCAATCCTGATGATTATGAAATTAGGATAGATCCATATATCTACTCAGACAGGTGATAATAACCTCCCCAAGAGGAAAAGTGAGTTATCTCTCAACCATAAAATATATCAAGGGCACCTATATTAAATCCACATAAGTGGTGTTCAAATTTCCACATAGCCTTTTCATCAAGGTCATAATCATCCTGATCCTAGGTCTGAATTGGATAATTAGGATGTTTCCATTGAAGTTTGAGAATACTTGATTCCTAAATACATCCATTAGGTAAGGATGGTCTTTAGGTTATTTTCCTTAGCCTAATTATTTATGCTTGTCATGTTTACTTAGGGATTATGTAGCTTATAATAATTTTCAAGGCCAAAGGAAAAATATATGAAATGTTCCTAACGCTATGTTCATGAAATATCATGTCTTTATCAATTTTACAATATTTAAATATGGGAGATAAAACATTAATACAATGCAATACCTCTAGTTTGGCTACAACAAATTGAAGACTAGTCATCCAGATGGCCACAATGTCATAATATCTCCTTTTGATAAACATGTTCTTCTCCTCTCTAGAAATGATTGGTTTCTATTGGATTATCTGAAATATTTAGGACTAGTTGCTGTCCTCTATGTTTAGATCCATTACATCAAACTATGTCTCCTTGAAGATCCTCCCCTCTATGTCTGAATTTAGATGGACTTCCACATGTTCTCTATGTCTTCAAGCTGCCATGATTATGAGTTTGATAAATTTATCACTAGTGTTCTATAGTTTGATTTTGGATTCAATTTCCTTTTCTCAGATGCTTATTCAAATCTCTTAGACTTGAATATGATTAATTTAGGATCAAATTATAGCTTTTATAGATGTTAGGGCTTTTTAGTAGGTCTTTCTAGAGCTTTAATGGTAATGGAATTTTGCAATTAAGTGAGCTTTGTGAATTATATATCATTTATATCCTTGTATTTATATTTTTTCCTTTCTAAGCCCACACAATATTTTTTTTTGCCTCTTTCTACCCATGTGGCATAATTATGGCATCTATGTGGCATTTTTATGGTAGACTTGCTCATTAATATTTAAAAAACTAGTCATTTCCTTTTAAAATATTCTTTGATTTTGGATTCAATTTCCTTTACTCAGATGATTATTCAAATATCTTAGACTCGACTATGATTAATTTAGGATCAAATTAGAGATTTTATAGATGTTAGGGCTTTTCAGTAGGTCTTTCTAGAGCTTTAATGGTAATGGACTTTAGCACTTAAGTGAGATTTGTGCCTTAAATATCATTTAGATGCTTATATTTATATTTTTTCCTTTCTAAGCCCACAAAATATTTTTTTGCCTCTTTCTACCCATGTGGCATAATTATGGCATCTATGTGGAATTTTCATGGTAGACTTGCTCATTAATATTTAAAAAACTAGTCATTGCCTTTTAAAATATTCTTTTATTTTGCACCATTAGATATCCTTGCATAGATCAATGTTGGTCATTGATCTTGATCCCTTTAGTTGAATGTCATTGGTCATTATATGTATTTGGCTCTAAGGTTATACCACTTGGCAGTCCTGAGGACCTTCTGAGCTCCACACCCTATCAGTTCTATAAGATCACATTATTTTTTCACAAGGCCATATCGGGTTTACTTTCAAGGTCTTTAGATTTTTAGCATTGATTATGCACCATTAGATCTGATGGGTATGAATCAACATGGATCATTAATCTTTAGAAGATACATGAGCTTTAATTTGTATTAATCCCCAAGGTTATGACATTTGGCAGTCCCATGGTCCTTTTGAGCTCTATACTCTATTAGTCTTGTCAGTTAACACATTCTCACCATGTGGTGGTCTCACTTTTGCTCAGAGATTTATTGAAAAGTCTACCCTCATATTACATCATCTAATCATCATCATCCAAACAAACATGGATCATTGAATTAGGATCTGAGGGATGTACCACCATTGGATACTCAAAAGTATTTTGTTGAGAAGATGACACTTGTCACCCTCTCACTCATCCTACATCCCTTTTGAATTTTTGACTCATCTTATGTCATTTGATTAATCTCATCCAAGTGAATGAAGATCATTAATCATGCAAAGATGCATAATGTTTAAGTAAGGGTTGGGACACATAAAGAACTTAGGTTAAAGACTTTTAGACTATGATTTTATTTTATATTAATAAACACAAAATAAAACTTAGCTAAAATGTTTAAGCTAAGATTAGAACATAATAAAATAGGGGACCCCATGACTAATAATAAAAGGACTTAACATAAGGTTTTTAACCTAAATTTTTATTGTATTAATAAATAAACCAAAAATTTAAGGTAAAATCTTTAAGCTCAGTTTTTTAGCAATAGGACCCTTTGAATAAAAGTTATGGCATAAGGTTTTATTGTATTAATAAATACAATTAAAACCTTAGGGTAAAACCTGAGGCTAGTTTTATATAATAAAAAGGGAGAATTTTAATCTTGATATTTATCTCACATCTTTGGATCTTGACCATCTGAGTGAATGTAGATCATCGATCATGATCTAAGCAATCAAACATGATTGGTCTCATTGATCAAGGCTATTGAGTTTTTTAATTTATCTCATACTATCTAATTAACTTGGTCCATTTAGACATGTGTTCTCAATCCTTAGGGTAAAATCTTAGGCTAGGTCTAAAAAATAAAAAGGGATATTTTTAGTCTTAATATTGATCTTGTGTCATTGGATCTTGGCCATCTGAGTGAATGTGGATCATTGATCTTGATTCATGGGGTTGAGGAAGATCAGTCTTGTAGATTATAATTATTGGCTCATTGGGCCCAAATTACACCATCTAATTGACTTTGATCGAGTAAATGTGGGTCACTGATCTTATAAATAAGCACAATGTTTATGTCAGGATTCAAAGGTATATGGAACTTAGGATAAAATTTTAGGACTAAGGTCTTTTTTATGATAATGAATAATAATTTAGGACTAAGATTTCAGTCTAAGTTATAACAAAAAGACATTGCATTATTTATACCAAGCTTAGGAACATAATAAAAGGAACCTACAATGATAAGAGTAGACCATTCTAAAATGAAAGGAATAAGGGACTTGGGACATAAAGAGAACCGAGCATATAATTTTTAGACTAATGTTAGGTTATGTTTAAAAACATGACCAAGACTTAGTTAAATAATTATACTAAGTCCATAGAATTTTTGAAGTATTCCAACGTAAATTATTCTTGCCAAATTTGAATTTGCTCCAAAAGAACCTATGCTAGTGTTTCTTGAATGAGGGTTTCAAAAATCTTTAAACATGGATTTAATTTGACTTTTTATAGACTAAAGGCTATTAGAAGACTAGATCAAGATAAAACCATAAAATTATGAACCCCAAACATTATCTATTCCAAATGAAACCCATTAGACTATAAGCTTAAACAAGAAGATCCATTATTAGCAATATTAGGCAAGATTAAACTAGACACATGTAAAAAATAAAACAACTACATTGTGGGGTAGATAATCTTCAAATACAAATAATTTGTAAACATGATAGTGATATTTTGATCAAGTGAATTTTAAATTTTAAGGCACAAATTTGGACAATTTGACACAAGGGTCCCCATTTTTTAGAAATGGGGGTATTTTGGCCTCAACAAATGGTAAATTCTTTGGGAAACATAGAAATATGTTAGAATTCAAAGACTCTGGTTCAAAAAAATAACTAGATTGCTTATTCCACTTGGTCAGTACCGTTATCAATATCAGTTCATAGTTAAAACAAGTCATGTACCTACAGAATTAGGATCAAACATCAAAACCTAACCATGTTGTGTGTATGCTTCAATTCTACTTACTATTTGCCATGGGATTTAGGGAACAACTTCCAATTTTCATGCCATTAATAATTAATATTGAATTATATCATATTTATATATCCATTAATTACCATGTTTTAGCTTAGGGAAGGCTTGGCCATTGCCCTACTACTAGCCAAGAATCCATAGCCTTGATAGAGATGCCTTTAGATCTACTCAAGGTCTTGATTCACTACTAGCTAGGAATTCATAGCCCTGATGGAGATTACCAAAATCACCTTTTGTGTGGAAAGCTATTGATTTCGTAATAACCTCTTGTTTTTGTATTTTTTGGATTATTTTGACTTTCTATCAAAAGTTGGGAACCAGGTTAACCAGGTTTATGAATTTGGTCAAATGTTTGATCTTTAAACAATCACTGATGGTTGTAACATTTATCCTTGACAAGGATGTTTATTAAGTAAAAGCATGATTTCATTATAATAATTTAAGCTTTCATCCTACATGCGAAATTCTTCTTAAAATCAAGTTTTAGATCAAAATAATGTGTAAGATCTTATGAAAATGTTAACCTATCCACTAGACCTTACTAGTTTCTCCAAACTATAACACACAGCTTACATTTCAAATCCATGGTTAACACTTGCTTAAGGTTCATACCTATATTCCTAAACTTGTGAACTAGAAGGAACTTGAACTTAGTTTGTATCTAATCTTTTGAAGAGAAGTCCTTACTAGTTTCTACCAGAGTATCTTCAAGTTCACTTTCTTCTTCAAATGGAAAATCAAAGGCCTCTATCATGAAACCTTAAGATGTCCTTCCAAATCTAGATGTTCCTAAAGTATTGTCTTGGTTAGGCACAATTTCAATTGTATCCCTTTCACCTTTAGATGCTTCAAAAACCTTACAATGATCATCCAAATCTATATCATAGAAACTCAAGTATATGCTTTTAGATGATCCATTATTGTTATTATTATGAGACATATTTGAAGGCCTATTGAACCTTTGAGATGCATATTTTATTTTAGAGCCTTCCCATATATTTCCTACTTGTTTTTGTAACTGAAGAAAGTTAGTGCTCAATTTTTCAACCATTCTTAATATCAAGTCATTTGAATTTTTTGGTGCCTCAAGCTCATAAATTGGAGAATTACTACTAGTTTTGGGCATTAGAGTTCCATTA
The DNA here is from genome assembly GCA_037957365.1 of Torreya grandis. Lineage (NCBI taxonomy): Eukaryota > Viridiplantae > Streptophyta > Pinopsida > Cupressales > Taxaceae > Torreya > Torreya grandis. Next base: position 463,219 of record JARHVA010003068.1, read on the forward strand.
TTTTTTGGATGAATCCCATTATAAATGTTATTTAAGATCCTTGATTTTTGGCTAGGATACATATGACTCAATATTAATTGGTTCCAAACTAGAGGCTAGTTCAGAGTAGGTATATTCTGGTTGGCATTCGAGATGGAGTATGCCATTTGACCCTAGGATTGCATTTGGTCATTAATGATCATAACTTCAGCATAAACTAATGATAATGTATTGATAAATTTTTTAGATATTTTCAAAACCATAGAGTTCATGAGGTCTAAGGCATCCTTGTAAATCTCCAAAGTCAAATCCACATTGGGTTTATATGGCACCATGATCATGCTAAGCATATTTTGGAACATAGATTTAAAGGCTCTTATGGTGTCATTAAAATCCCTCTTAATTTGGATGAACTATTGGTAAAGGGTGCATGGACTATTAATTTTTCAAAATTCATCAATGAAAATATTATTAAATTCATTCCAACTAGTCATGTAATTATCAGGTAGGTTGAGAAAACAATCATATGCAGCATCTCTAAAAGTGAATGTGAATAATATAAATGTTAATATTCATGAAATAAATTTAAAATTATCAAATTAGCCTTGAATGATTTAATATCCTATTCATTAGTGAAAACATTATTGATATTAAAATAAGGAAAATACCTTTCAGGGTTTCTTGGTAAGTCATGTACCTAACCAGGGACATTGATAGAAGAACCACCTAGCCAAAACATACCTTGAACACATGAGCACCTTGACTTATTGAAATTGGTTGAGACCTTGAAATTTTACACTTACATTGGTATCACTTCTATAAATTTTGATTTGTGACCTTGAAACCTATTTAAAATATGATGCATCAAACCAATATTTTCAAAGTATAGTGATTAATTTTGCAGGTTAAGCAAGTTTTACATAAATACATATACAACACAATTATATTTAACTAAATAAGATCAAATATACATCTATATTGATGAATGACAGGGATATTTACACTTATGAGATTGAATACACTCAAATTTGTAATGAACCATTAAATCTTTGTAAAAAAATGATATATCTAACCTTAAATATGGGGAATACATAGAGCACGAACTACCTTTAACTGGATATCCATGGATCTTTAAAGAATATTTATCTTTGGCTAAATTAATCCCAAATATTGGTCTAAAACCATAAATATCAATTATCTTTAAACAATTGTGAAAAGGATCACTCAAATATGTAAATAATACACCATTCTTTGATCAAAACACACTAGAATCAGCAAATATTTTACAAATCCACAAAGATCTAGCTAAATTCCCTCTTTTTAGAGCCATCAAACCTTTGTCTATTGATGCCTAAATGTGTATCATATATTCCCAAAGTGTTTAATAACACTTCTCATTTTAGAATTCCTAATAACTTAGTACATGAGTTACAGGTTGTGATAAACTTGTTATCTTTGATAGGCAAACAAGTGGACTGTTTCACAATATTTATGATGTTTGGTAGTTGGGCCCCACCATGGACAAATAGTATATCTATGTAAATTATGAATTATCTATACTAATAATAGTGAATTATGATCAAGAACTAATATAAGGAATAATATAAGATGGATATTTACAATGGCAATTAAATTAGAGTGAATTGTTTAAAAAGGAGAAAAAGGAAGGGTGGGGTAGAAAAGAGATGTTGTTGATCTTCATTAAAAATATAATGAAAAAGTTAAATATCATCTAGGCATGTAATTAACTAATGTATAACATGAAGTAGCATAATATTAAATCCTATTACACATCAAGCAATTTTTTAAGGAAGGTCAAAATAATGTAAATAAGAATTAGGTTCAATTTAAAGATTTACCTTGCAAGAAAACAAAATTATCCCAAATGCAAGAAGAGTAAGAAAATTAAATGAACCCAAGAACTTTCAATAAACATAACATTAGCACAAATTAATAGCTATGCATTTAGATGTACACACTAGGAATTCATAATAACCATTCAAATTTGGAAGTTAGAATAAACAAGTGAGAGAGAAACCATAATAACAAATGACACAAATGAATATAGACAATATTTTAAAACTTCCTCAATTTTATTAGTTTCTCAAAATTTTACAATGTGATTTTAGTTCTAATAACTCTCCCCTTTTACAAATAATAGTACTCCTTTTATAAAATTTAAGGAAGTAATCAAAAATTCATATTTAATTACAAGTGTAGAAGTGTAAGGAAAACTGTACTTTCTACAAAAGTTTTAAAATACACTAAAATTTTTCGAGTGGACTAACCTATACACAATGTGTTTACAAGTTACACATGCCTTTAAAAAAATAATATTTTATTTTCAAAATATTACAAAGTTCTAAAAAAAAAATATTCCTAACTAACTTGAGCTCCCTAAGTTGATGTAGCTCCCTGTATTTTCTAAAGAATATTCATCCTATAGTGTTACTCATTGATGAACTATAGGTCAATAATAGGATTTAGTAAGATCTATTTTCCATGATTCTCTAGGTCCCTAATGTTCTTCTCAAGCTTATATATTGCTTTCTTGATGCCCTTGGCATTTCCCATTTTTCCTTTAGATGACAGAAAGAGGCCCATGATCTTCTTGTTGTCATGTATTGTTTGGCCTTCCCCTTGGTTTCTCACGTCCTGCATAAAATAAAAGGTTATATGCTTGAAATATTAATTAGTTATAATACCTAATAAGATGAGTGAATTCGGTTCTTTGATCAAACTATCTAGCATGTTAAAAATTCCATCTTCCTATTATTTGAAGTCCTTAGCTAAGTCTTCCATTTAATTGGATAAGTTTCTTAGGGCTTGGATCTTGTCTATCAATATGGCCATGGCCATATTTAGGTGTGCTAAGATGATAGACCTAAAGTAAGGGACTAGGTTTTTGGTTGAGGCCTTGATCAAGTCTTTGAATTGATAGCTTGAAGCCTACCATTGGTCAACTTGGACTATAGCCTTAGTGATTTACTTATCCATTATTTCCTGCCTAGTTTTGAATGTCTTAAAAGAGTTGAAAAGGTCGGTCATGATGTCCTCAAAATTCATGAATCTTTCTTCATGGATTGATAAGACAATAACTTCCTTCAAATTCATGTTTTATTACAGGAGGCCATTGATCATAGTTTGAAATTATAGAGATTGGGCCTAGGATACGTTAAGGATATTTTATTTGAATATCCTATCTTTTCCTATATTTTGGCCTTCAACAAGGTTTAGACCTATAAATGGATCTATATTTTGGAGGGTGAATTCCTCACCTCTGACTATGGACTTATTCTCAATCACTCTTTCTAGACTAGTAGTCTCTAGATTAAACTAAATTCCCGCTAATGATTAAGTCTCTTTTGGAGGCTCTGGAGTTTCTAATTGTGTGCCACTTGGCTCTCTTAGATCCATCATCCTTTATTCTTATTATTTTTAAAAATCCATAATCTATGGCTTAATCTCATCATGCACAATTATATTGATAGACTTTGTTATTGCCTAAGGATGGTGCAGAGTAGGAACTTTCTACAATTTTCCATATAAAAACCATTCAAGAATGGTTGCACCATGAATTAGGTTTTCATCACTTAAAAGGTTGACCTCACTCAAAGGATGAGTTAAGGTTAACTTGGGTTTCTTAGCTCCTACTGGAATAAAATATAACTCAACTTTTATTTTTGGGGTACCCATTAGAACTAAGTCCAAGGCCAATTCCTTCCCATTTTATTTCTCTATCCCTTCAATTTTAGCTTCTTCTTCTTAATTATATTCATAGGCATTGGCTAGTATCTCCAAATCATCCTCCACTATCGCCTTGAGGTCTAATGTTATTATGTCAATTCCTTCAATATGTGATTTTAGTTCTACTTCCTAGGTTGAGGAAGATGCAATCTCCTTAGTTCTCCTCACTTCTATTTGTGGCTAAGTTGGAGGATTTCTAGAAGATGAACCTCCTATAAAATGGTATTGTCTTAACCCTAGCTACCAAATATCATCACTTGGCTTCTTCTTTCTTAGCAATCTAGCTTCTAGTTTGATATTGAATTTATTCAATTTCCCAAAGACTTCATGAAATGAAGAGGCCTTAGTTTACATGGGGTTATACGGTCCAGGATGATGCTCATAGTTCATATTGATCCCATTTGCCTTTAAATGTTTCTCAACCCTGTCATCAGGGTCTTAGTGTCTTATCTCATCTAGTTATAAATTGAAGGAGGTTCTATTTCTAGAGGTAGCCTCTACATTGTTTAATTGTTTAAACATAGTCCTTTAAATGGTTATGGTTAGGATATGAATCAATCCCTTCCTATTGGTTTTACATAAGCCATCTACCCCATTGTATATTTGATAATCTACTTCCTACTCTGATAGCTTGATTGACACATGAATTGGTAGCCTGAGGGGTTGGTTCAGGGCTCCTTCAATCCTAATGATTGTGTAATCAAGATAGATCCATATATCTCCCATGAATTCAATAATATTATTAGTTAGGGGTTGACCTTCATCATTGGTATACCTATTATGGCTTCAACTAAGGCTAGATAGACATAATCACATATGAATTATATGTGATATTAGTACTTAAAAATGTGTAATTTAGAATAGTATTGGGTGATTGTCTGGGTTCCCTCAAGTGACCACTCTTTGATGCTAGGAATCTTGGTGGTGAAAAGTAGGATATCCAAAAAGTATGACATCATATAAAATTGACTCTTGGTCATCTTATTTATTCTAGAGAATTATTTGCTCAGACAGGTGATAATAACCTCCCCAAGTGGAGTGAGTTCTCTCTCATCCATTAAATATATCAAGGGCACCCAGATTAAATCCACAGAATTGGTGGTCATATTTTCACATAGCCTATTCATCAAGGTCATAATCATCATGATATCAAGTCTAAATTGGATAATTGGGATGTTTCTACTAAATTCTAAGAATACTTGATTCTTAGAATACAGCCACAAGGTAAGGATGGTATTTAATCATTTTCTTGAGCCCAAATATTTATGGTGGTCACATTTTTTTGGGGATTAGGTAGTGTATAATAATTCTCAAAGGCCAAAGGATAAATATATGCAACCTTCCTAAATATATGTTCATGAACTATAATTCATTTATCAAAATTATAGTCTTTAAATATGGGAGAGATAACATCAATACAATTCAGTAGCTCTGGTTTGGCTGCAATAAAATGAATACCAATCATCTGGATGGCCATAATGTCATAATATCTCCTTTTCCTAGACATGTTCTCTTTCTCGTATCTAGAAATGGTTGGTTGCTCTTAGATTGTAGAGAATAGTTGGGACCATTTGTTTAGATCCATTACATCAAACTATGTGTCCTTAAAGATCCTCCCTTCCACATCCAAAGTTAGATAAAATTCTACATCTTCTTTGTGTCTTCAAGCTGCCATGATTGTGAGTTTGATAAATTACTCCTTAGTGGTCTATAGTTTGATTTTGGATTCAATTGCATTTGCTCAGATGATGATTTAAATCTCTTAGTCCCTACTATGATTAATTTAGGATTAAATTAGGGGTTTTATAGACATTAGGGCTTTTTATTACATCTTTTTAGAGATTTAATGACAATGGCCTCTTTCACTTAAATGAGCTTTGTGCCTTAAAATTCATACAAATCCTTGTATTTATATTTTTGACTTTCTAAGCCCACAAAATCTTTATTTTTGTTTCTTTATACCCATGTGGCATCATTGTGGAATCTATGTGGCATTTTCATGGTAGACATGCTCACTAAGATTTAAAAAATTGATCGTTGCCTTTTAAAATCTACTTTTATTTCACACCATCAAATCTCCTTACATAGATCAACATTGGTCATTGATATTGATCCCTTTAGTTGAATGTCATTGGTCATTATATGTATTTGGATTCAAGGTTGTGCTACTTGGCAATCCTACAAGCCTTCTGAGCTCTACACCTTATTATTTCTATAAGCTCACATGCTTTCGCCATGTGCCCATCTTAAGTTAACTTGTAAGGTCTTTGAATTTTTAATGTTGATTATGCACCATTGGATCTTATGTATATGAATTAATGTGGACCATTTATATTTGGTAAATGCATGAGATTTAATATTTATGAGACCCCAATTTTGTGCCATTTGGTAGCCTTTTGGTCCTTCTAAGTTATGTACTCTAATAGTTATACTAGTTAACATGTTCTCTCCATGTGGCGGTATCACTTTTTCTTGAAGGTCTATTGAAAAGTCTACCCTCATCCCATACCATCTTATCATCATCATCTAAACAATCATGAATCATTGGATTAGGATCAAAGGGATGTACCACCATTGGTTACTCAAAAGTCTTTTTTCCAAGAATCTAACACTTGTCACCCTCTTGCTCGTCATAGGACCCATTTTATGTTTTGACTCATCTCATGTAATTTTATAAATATCACCTAAGTGAATGAAAATTATTGATCCTAAAAAGATGCACAGTGTTTAAGTAAGGGTCAAGACACTTAATGGACTTAGGTTAAAGACTTTTGGACCATGGTTTTATTTTAGGTTAATAAACATGAAATAAAACATAGGATAGAATGTTTAAGCTAAGCCTAGAAAATAATGAAAGTGGGGACCCCATGACTAATAATAAAAGGACTTAACATAAGGTTTTTAACATAAGGTTTTATCATATTAATAAATATGCCAAAACTTTAGGGTAAAATATCTAAGCTATGTTTTATAGAAATAGGATCCTTTGAATAAAATTCATGGAATACAATTATATCCTAAGGTTTTATTCTATTAATAAATAAAATTGAAACTTTAGGGTAAAATATTAGGCTATGTCTATATAATAAAAGAGAGCATTTTAGTATTAATATTGATCTCACATAGTTGGATCTTGGCCATCCAAATGAATGTAGATCATTGATCCTTATCTAGGCAGTCAAATGTGATTGGTCCCATCAATCAAGGCTCTTGACTTTTCAATCTTGCATAATTTAATTAACTTGGTCCAATGAGATGCGGGTCATCTATCTTTAAGTTAAAATATTAGGTTAGGTCTATATAATAAAAAAAGAACCTTTTAGTCCTGATATAAATCTCACGTCATTACATCTTGGTCATTTAAGTGAATGCAAATCATTGATATTGATCTATAGGGTTGATCGAGATTGGTCCCAAAGATTAAAAAAAAATTCTTGTTGGTCCCATATTGCACCATCTAATTAACTTTGCTTGAGTAAACATGGGTCGTTAATCCTAGAAACAAACACAATATTTTAGTTAGTACTCAAAGGTATATGGAACTTAGGATAAAATATTAAGACTAAGGTCTTGTTTATGTTAATGAATAAGACTTTTAGAATAATATTTTAGTCTAAGTTATAAAAAAGTGCCATTTATTATTTAGACCAAGCTTAGGAATATAATAAAAGGACCCTGTAACGATAAAGTTAGATCATGATAAGGTGAAAGGTAGTAAGGGACTTGGCACATAAAGGGGACTGAGCATATAGTTTTTAGAATAAGGTTATGTTGTGTTTTAAAAAATGACCAAGCTTTAGTATAAAAATTATAATAATTCCATAGCATTTTTAATGTTTTCCTTCATAAATTAATCCCAGCAATTTTGAATTTGGTCTAAAAGAACATGTGCTAGGGTTTCTTGAATAAGGGTTTCAAGAAGCTTTAAACATGGATTTAATTTGAATTTCTATAGACCAAAGGCTAGTAGAAGACCATATTGAAATAAAACCATAAAATTATAAACCCCAAACATTGTCTATTACAAATGAACCCCATTATACTTATAAGCTAAAAAAATAAGATCCTTTGTTAGCAATATTAGTCAAGATTAAACTAGAGCCATGAACAAAAGAAACTAATTACACTATGGTGTGGATGATATTAAAATAAAAATAATTTAAAAACATGATAGTGATTTTTTGATCAAGTGAATTTTAAATTTTAAGGCATAAATTTTCACAATTTAACACAAGGGTCCCCATTATTCAAAAATGGGGGTATGTTGACCTCAACACTTGCCATCTTTAAAACTTAGCTAAGATATTAGGGGTAAGTTATTAGTTATAAGGTATGTGTTGTCACCAAATATTTCACCCTAGAGAAGGTTGATAAATCCTAATATAATATTTGGGAAACATTGGAATACCTATATGCATGTGGGCCTATAGTAGAGGTAAACCTCTAGGTTTAAGGTCCAGCTCCCTGAATTGATATTTAAGTGTTTTTCACCTACAAAAATTAATTACATATAGGAAAAGAAATAAAAGTAAGAATTAAAATAAAATATTATAGGGGAGATACACCATAATTGTTTCCACAATGTTACCATACTACCTTCACTAAGAAACAAGACCTACAATACTAGCTCCAAAGTCTTAGGATGTTCTAACATTAGTATTTCAATACAGAGGTGATATGCATGAGATAACTCAAGGTAATTGGACCATATGTAAAATTATATAATATAATGACAATTTAAAACTTTAAAAGATATAGACACACTATCTACACTCCATATGATTTGTTATAATGAGAACTTCTTACACCAAACATGAAAGGATAAGGAGAAGTAAGGATAGAAGCTTATCACTAGAACTCACCATTAAACACTTAACACACTTATACAATATGTTTTCTGAACTCAAATAAATATTTCATGTATTATTTAGAGGAAAATTACAACATCAAAATATCAAGGCTTCACCATACATGGTGTGGAATTTTGATATAAGAGCCAACATGGCTATTACTTATAGAATGTGAGAGATGAGAGAGAGAATGAAGTTCAAGAGTCAAAAGAATAAGTGTAAAACTAAGGTGTAGAGGGGGAGAGAGGGAGAGAGAGAGAGGCGGGGGGGGGGGGGGGGGGGGAGAGAGAGAGAGAGAGAGAGAGAGAGAGAGAGAGAGAGAGAGAGAGAGAGAGAGAGAGAGAGAGAGAGAGAGAGAGAGAGAGAGAGAGAGAGTTTAATATGAATTATAATGTAATAATAAATATACCATGAAATTTTTATTTGGACGTATGTCTCTCCAATCATGAAAACTCTTCAAATCTAGCATAGGACTCTTCAATTGCCTGTTTGGAAAATGCCTTCATCATTGACTTCTCTTGAGCATCCCAAAGCAAAATAAGAATAATAAAAAAATATTAAATATTATGGGGGTTAATAAAAATATAAAACATTCATTTTATGTTTCCATAATCATTTATATTCTTCTAGGCAAGTGTTCTCACTATCTGTAGTCACTATCATCCTTATTTCACTCATTCCTCACACTTGTCACCAAGATGCCCATCAGTTGTTTAGTACAAACCATAAATGGGGTGTTATTAAAATTTTAAATATTCCTAATATCATTATATCCATCAGGTATACCTTAAAATCCTCCAAATTGGATTTATCACCTTATCACTTGGTGATCACCTTCCATTCACTATGTCAGTTTGGACTGCTTGAAGTGAAGGTGTTTACAAAAGTACCTGTGTGATTGAATAAATAAATAAATGAATATCATCAGTTAGGTTAGGTTCAATTTAGTCTCCCAAAGTGATCATCATCATTTTAAATTCTTATGTACTTGAAAAACATCAAAATTTGTTAAGAAAACTAGTTTTGTACCTTGTCCATATAAATAGGGTGTAAGCCAACTTGATTGGGAAAGATCTTGGGGAAGTCTTATACAAGTTACAATAACTTTATAAGTCATAATAGATCATTTGGATGTATTTTATTATTTTTCTTTCCTATTGGGTCATTAGTAAGGGTTTTGAAGGGTTTTAAGTGATTGACCCTTAAGGATTGTTCATAAAAATTTTATGTTGAACCTATGAAAAAATACACAAAAGGAAACTTTAGGACCCTATAAAATCATTTAAAACTATATGTACCTCAATTATAATTTTATATACAGATATGAGATTCCAAACTTAACCTCTTGTGTTTTTTCCTGCATTTTGTACACCTTGAGTTGTTCTTGAGCCAAGAAATAACCTATCTTTGATCTTTTATATAAACCAAAGTATTTTAATCACCTTATAACTCACCATGAAGGTCTTATAATTATTTTGAAACCTCATCTATCCATATAAGTGGTATTATATCCCATATAGACACTAAGCCTAGTCTAGGCCCAATAGGTCTGACTAGTGTTTCATTGATCATAACCACATTTCAGTGGTTTCCCAAGATTACAAGGCCTTATTTAGGGTTTTTAATTTATATAAAAAACTCACCTCACCATTTTTTATTTCCTTTAATACCTCCCACCTCACTTTCTTACTTCCTCATGTCAAACATGTAGGGCTTGTTTCTCTAGGAGTGTTCTCTGTCTGAGATAGAATAGAGGGCACTTCCCCTATTATCCCAAGAAAAATAATGATATGAGGAGATTTGGTAGGTCATGGGTATAATTTTTACAAATTATCAGGGTTTTATAACACTTTTATCATCCCAAACCATCATGAAACCCAAGACATACATTTTTAAAACTCACTGACTGTGCAAGGTTTGTAAGCATGGCTATAGGTTGCATGTTGGAACCCTCCATAATATGTTTTGAATTGATGAGCATCAGATGATATATATATCATAATTATTTATGTGTTCTTATACATTTCAACAGTCACAACTTCTATTAACTCCTCACATCTCTCCAAACTTAGGCCTAGTCTACAAATAGTGTACTATGTATTGATTGTAGGTGTGTTTCAAGATAATGGGGTTATGCCTATAGGTTTTCACCAATGAATAAAATTGTATATATTATAGGGTCTCATTAAATTCATAAAGATACCATATTATAGTCATTTATACCTATTCACACCATATCTATGTTAGGCCATCCTCTATACCACCATGTTCTAATGCACTATCATACTACAGTCCAACTATAGATGTCCATTTTGATATCAAAAAGGGTCTTGAAGATTAAATTTCAACTCTTGGACCTTGTGTTACACCTAATCAGACATATTTCAAGTTATTTTAACCAACCCCAATTTTTAAGTGTTTATGTTTGTAGGTTTCCATCTCTAGGTTCATGTCTTGAACTTGTAGGTACCAACAATCAGACTGTAGGTGAAATTTTTGAGGGAAAGGGTACCATATAAGTGATGAAGTATGTCAATACCATGTAATTTAACTATTATTAATTTAATTTAAACCACTAGTGTCCTTCTCACCTCAATAGGGTCACTTACCATGAAGATATGCATCTTATGATGCCACCTTGGACTCTGAGATCATTTTAAGTTTAGCATGTTGTAGAGAACACTGAAAACCTATAGTGAAAGAATTTTTACAATGGAGGAATCCTTTAAATAACCTCTTGTAACATAAAATAACTCTCTTTTTCAAGGTATTAACCCTAAATAAGGGCTACATGATAGGATCATTTAGTCCTATCTAGGCCTCCTAACATGAAACTATGAAAATATTAAAACAAGGCAACATCTCTATTTTAGAGTTTTTAAGGTAATGCATCCTTGAAACAACCTTCTTAACTTATGGTGGGATAAAAAAGGTGTATTTTTCACTTTATTTATCCTCCATGATTACCATGACATCTCCAACACTTCAAGACCTTAAGGAAAGTTCCAACCTATCTCAAACACTTTCTCTCCAATCTTCTTAGACCTTTGTGAAGACCTATAGGTGCATATATGGGTGTGAATAGGGTATTGAAGGTGTAACATTGATAATATGCATAATTTATGCACCTATAATCTATATTAGAACTTATACCAGTCTTCAAAATAATCTTTTTAACCTTGAATGAGTTTAAACCAATTCTAATGTCCTAATTCCAACATTCTTAGTCTCCTGTGGGGCACCTGTAGGTGTCCATCAATGATACAAGACTTTGTATAGAGTTTGAAATAATTGTCATAGTCTATTACATATCATTTGAATAAATTATCTTTATTTATTATTTTATAATAGTATGTTAAACCTCTTGCAACTCCTCATTACATCTCCATAAATGTTCTAAAAACTTTCATACACCTCATTCACCATGATTTTAAGTGAATATAAGTAGATAGATGACTATGTAAAATATATGGCTGTGTTACTCCCTTAATATTTTATTATTTGATACTAAAAATCCAAAATATACTGGTCACCATAACCCTTATGAGCATGAAAGATCAATACACTTTTAATTGAAACCACCATAGGAAAGGAAAACCTCTACAGTTGATGAACATGCATGCACTCCATTAGTGATCTCAAATTGAGATGTTTGGCTCATCAAATCACCTCCACACATGAAATAAAATATTTAAATCATGAAATAAGTACATATACATCTCTTATAAACATGCAAAATACTTGGGTTGTACGGATTTGCTCAAACAAGGAGAAAACCTATAAGGTGTAGAGATAAGCATGCAAAAAGAGGTGGTTAAGTTATAAATAATGGTTAACATATAAAAACTAGTTAATCCTTTAAATATTACCATGAAATTGAAGTGGAGTAAGTGTATTATCATCCTTCATATGTATTTTATCCAATTCCTTTCCTACTAACTGTACCATGAGAAAACCTATTGACCATTTTTCCATGCCTAGTGAAGTGATGGAAAGTGAAATGGTTCTAGGCCAATTTTAAGACTTTAAAAGAAAATAAAATGTATAAGTTAACTCATGTAATCTTAATATTCATTTTAAAACCTTCCACATGTTCCAAAACACTTGCATACGCTGTACAACTACCAAAACTTCTTCTTTTCTAACTATTTTCTTGATCTAACTTAATAACTACAAGTTTTTCAGTTAATACTAACATGAATGACAATAATATAACATGAGGTACATTGAGGAAAAATTTTGAACACTTTTATACCAAGTAAAACCATAAAACTTTCATAAATGGCTCAAATAGTGACTTTAAATGACATGAAGTGACCTACGACTAGATTTGACTATGACCAAGGTTAATAGCACATCAAATGACATCAACTAGGACCATGACACACCTTATTACATATTATAAGACCCCTATATAAAAAATTTTACTACATTGGGTTGACTTATTTTGACTTGTGGTTAAAATATTTAACAATATCTAAAATTATAGATAACTTCTTTACTATTATTTTGACATGTTTATCAAAATGCTAATATTAGACATATTAGTATATGTGAGCCCCCTTTAATAATAATAAGATAGGGTTTGTACCTTCCAATATAATTTACATTTACAATGTATATATCTAATTTAAAATAAACATATATACATAAATAAATATATTTCCTTTAAGATAAATATGTATATATATATATACACACATATACATAGCTTTCCTTTAAAATAAACATATATGCATAAAAAGAATGCATCTTGTTCATCCAATAATTGTCATTATACACAACAAATTTATTATTATTTTTCTTGTTAAATATTCCCCACACATCAATCCAAGCCTAAATTCATAATATACGATATTTAACTACAATCATCTAGGTTTGGATACATTCAATATCAAATCTATAAATTATTCTTGTAACTAATGGAAATGTAACAATAGTATTATTAACAGTAGATAATTTTTGATAAAAATTATGTAAGAAGTTTATGATAAATATTTCAAATCATAATATATGATCCATATAATGATAATAATGGTGATATATCACATATATGTTTGATTGGGATACCATCCAATCTTTTTGAATTTCATCAACTAATGCTCTTCAAGGCGTTCTTACTTCCCCCACATGGTTATTTGTATTACTACCTTAACCACATGGGTTGGGAACTTTAATTCATTGGATTTACCAATCATTTATTTTTAGTTATTTTTTAATTCATATTTTATGTAGTTTTTCATTGATCCTAGGGTCCTTTTTCCCTAGTAATTTTTATTGTAACTAGATGCATTCTCGAGTCCCATTGACCTACTTTTGGTCATTCGTAGACATTAATATAATTTATTTCTTTATTATTTTTTTATACATCTTTTGTCCAACCATTTGAGTTGAGCATGGTCATGATTCATATTTTTTATTTTATTATACAAAAAATAAGTGTTTTACTATCATATTTATTTTAAAATAGAAAGTTGTTTTTCAAGAAAAAGGGTCAATGTTAATAATAACTAGAATTGAATTGGTTAATTTATGTATCCAAAAGGGAACAAGGGAAACAATTAAGAGAGATAAATTATGTAGTATTTGAACAACCTTTTCCCCATTTTTCATGTTCCCAAATGATCATTTTATTTAAAGAAAAATAGCTTTTGATATATTTAGAGTTAGTCTATCACAACGCTCAAGTAGTATCCCACATTTGCTGAAATATCTAAGTTTTAACTTGGCTACAAAAAATATCTAGAAGAGGATATTTACCACTGGTAAAGGTCAAAAATATCAATATACTAAGGATTACATCTAATTAAAAATAATAATTCCCAAGCCCTATCAAGGTCAAAATCCTAATAGTTTCACCTATGCCTAGCCAAAAAGAAGGTTTTCCATATCCAATTGGGCCAATTTTTCACCCTATTCAATTAAATTTTGGCTCCAAATACGAAGCAACTTCTTCAATTTATATAAATTTATTTTAATCCAATATATTTGACATCAAACAACTAGAACCCTTGTTAAAATATATTTTTACTTACCAAATTATTTTATGCCCTTAGTTACCTTTAATATTTACCAGAGTTATTAAAAGGATGTTATGCAGAACAAAAAAATCTTTGTGAGATGTTTTTGATGAAATAAATCTTATAGTATTAGTATAAATATATCAAAGTTACAAGACTATCACAAAAAGGGTTGGTGGTAATAAGGCATGCCACAATGACACACAAGGCCTAGAATAGGAAACACAAACAAGGCAAAAAATCCAAGGAACAAAAAACTAGGCCATGCCTAGAAAAGCTCTAGTACATCAAAAAAGGAGACACTTAAGTATCAATATAAAAGATACTAGTAATTGAGGGGTCATGATTAGGAGGATCACCCCATCTATATCCTAGAGTATCTTTCCATGAAATAATAGGGTCCCATCAAGAATTGGTGGCTTTTTGATCATCCTTGTCATTCATGTTATTATATTACATATTGTGGCAGGGAAAAATATCCAAAACAAACTTGGGGAAGCCTTTATCTTCTAGTGTTTTCCTAACACCCTGTGAACTCTCAACTAGGACACTCCACTTATATTGGTCTATTGGAGGTGAGGATCCATACCCATGGTCTTATATAGGGAGTGGAGAAGGATATCCCCAACCTCTATGCTAGACCAGGTGAGGAGAAGGGTACCATGGTAGAGAACTAGTAGCATGGTTATGATAACACTAGCAAGAACAATTATAATAATGACCACCCCAAGGGAGAAACTTCCATGTTTTGGTGGTGAGTGATGAAAAGGATAAAGTAGGATGTGAGAAACATTTTAGAAGGCATCAACCAACTAAAAAGTTATCCACTATAGGTAATCCATCTCCATAGCCACTTTGTTAGTTTTTACTTGAATCTACAAAACCATATTGGAAATAACCATAGCCTTGTTATGTGTAAAAAATTCAATGTCAATAGGAACTTGGATAAAAAAGTTGAATTCATTTGTTTACATATCCAAAATATAATTTATACACTGAAGTCTTAATGGAATTGGGTGAATTAAGGGGGAATTTATAGTTTTTAATCCAAAAGAGTATGAAACTAGCTAAAGAGATCTAGGCTATAAGGTTAGAAGAAATCATATATTCAAACCCAACAACTTTAGGCCTTGAGATAGAACCAAAAAATGTGCATGAAAGTCTCTAGGTGCTCAAAAAAGGTCACTAGGTCTACAAGACCCATAAATGAATTAGCCTTATACCAATGGGAATCCCTTGGTGGAGCAAACACTTATCAAATTGTGCCAACTTAGACTCAACATATGTATCCCACACTATCTAAAATTGACTCCAAAAAATATAAAGGGAATATTAAATACTCCATCATCCATTATTATTATCAACCATAATTAAATGTGGTGAAATCCATTCATAGAATTTTTGAGTAGTGTAGTTCTTAAAACAAGTATCAACATACTATTTCTAGTCTTTCCACCAAGTGTGAGGAGAATTGATTATGATTTTGTGAAATAATTTCATTAGAAAAAATTCCATAATCTCTCCATGAAACTCTTTATTAATATTATAAAAATTGTATTTAACTTTGAATTCATTCTATGGGAGACAAACATGTCTTTATAAAAAAATTGTACTATACAAATTTTTCTATAGAATAATTTGAGGGAATGTATCCAAGTCACCTCATCAAGAGGTATGTCATGAAAGATAATGATAGGGGACCATTATAGTGAGTTTTTATTTATTGGGATACCATCCCATAACCCTAATCCACTCCATTTCATCCAAGGTTTGAATGTTTCCCAATATTTCTAGATACTTTTTATCACAAAGGACCCCATAACTTTCCTAGGCACAACAAGAGTGAGGAGGTTAGTAAAGTTGAGGCTTTTCCATCCTACCCACTTGTAAGGGGAATCTTGAGAAATATAATTGAAAATGAGAACCTTGTAATTTTAATTTCATTCAATAGCCTAGAAAATCCATTTGAAATAGATATCCAAGCCCTAATCATATATATCTATCAAGCCCATACCACCTACCTCCCAAGGAAGGTAGTAATAATCCTATTTCTCTATTTCCCATACAAATAGGCTCCTCTTGAAGAAAGGAGATGGTGGGAGGGTAATGAAATTTATTTTCTCAAGAGTAAGTATGAAGCATGGGAGGTTGATCAAGATCATATTTTTGGATCTTTGGGGTAATGGAATCATATAGGGGATCTTGAAGAAGAGGGAAAGATAAACTTTTGAAATTTTCTATATTATACTCTTTCCACTTGGATATTACTTCATCAAGGTTTGACACCTTTTTGTCCTTATGGAAAACAAGATATTGAGGGGTAAGTGGTGAAAGAAAGGAATAATAAGAAGGTTTAGCCTCTTGAATAGGCTCTTGACTGTAACTAGGAATCTCCATTAGCTCATATTGAACATGGTCAAGAATTTTATGATAATAAGGAACATAAGAAGGCTACTAAGGAATACCATATGGTTATTGAAACAAATGATCCAAATAATTTTTTTGCCTCTCATAAGCCCATACGTTTTCTAATACAAATCTACAAAACTTAAGCCTCTCCTCTAGATCATTAGACACATTATAAAAAAATTGCTCATTCACTTATTCATATTGGGAATATGAACTTACTTTTCTTTCATATGATAGAAATTTAAGCTCTATTTCATCCATTTTATCTTGGAGATAAGGTTACTCATGCACCACATCATATCCATATGGGAAAGGTGAATCTTTTATTTAAACTGATATGGCTCATAAGGAAGGTAAGACTCATGCTCTTAGTAATAAGGATCATGGGAAACTTGATAATGCTCATTATATCTCTAATAAAACTCTTAGTAAGGCTGATTAGGATCATAACAAGGTTCATATGGATCATGACAATTCTGGTGTGATCCATCATAGGGTTGATAAAGAGGTATAACATAGGGATTTACTTCATACATATCCATGAAAATGATCTTACTTGGAAACTACCTAGACTTTATAAGTAATGCTTAATCTTAGAATCGCCAAATTATTTATGAAAAACACTATTTCAATTGTAATTTCACCAAGACAAGCTCCAATGAATCCCACCAAGCATGTGAAAATAATTAGGGTTATATATTTGCACCCTAGTTGAGAAGAGGATTGTTCAACTCCTCTACTCAAATCTAGACCAACATGGACTGACCCTAGGCTATGGGTCACCTATCACAGGTTCAAACCTTTAGAAAAGGTCAACTTCCTTTTGGATCAAATAACTAAACTAAAAATTATTAGGAAAAAGGAGAGAGAAATAGGTAACAAATCATGAAAACATTTAAAGGAGGTGATGTACTAGTAATGTGTTTGTTCATCCACTATATCTAAACTTCTAATAAACACTAATGAGATCGGATCTACAACTTCAAATGGTTGTTTATGAATTAGTATTTCATGAAAAGGTTTTAAAAATGATCAAAACCTAAGGGAAATAATGGATAGGCCTGATTTAAGGTACTAACCTATCAATGTATTATACTTTCTAGCTTTAGTCAAATGGCATTTAACACTAAACATGGCCTGCATAACAATATAATATACTAACTAGGTGATATTTAGGAGTTGACAAGGGAGAGATTTATACCACATATGCAAATCAATTTGAAATTTACACACAATACTAGAATCATGAAATCTAAAAAAGGATCTTTTATTTATCTCAAGAGGTTACAAAGATCAAATCTAGATAGTGCCTAGTCATGCCCAAGAGAGGGATTATCAAGTTATTTACAATGCTTATAAACCTGTATTTATAGAAAATAATGAGAGAGAGGTAACTATGCATTGGAAAAGGCCTAACCAATTTTGATGGATTATCATCAATTCAAGGATGCAGTTGAGTTAGGATCTTATCAAGAAGTCATAATTTCAAAGGCATTTATAACATAATGTAATGTTCCATTGATCCTTATCCGGACATTAGGTTATCATTTTGGGATTTCATGCTATGTCCACTTGATTTGTTGACAAAGACCAACCCTTCATACCTTAGAACTAAAATAAATTATTAGTCTATTTTGAATGGCTAGATGTACCCTTTTTTTCAAGGCTATAATTGAGCACATATTTATTTATAGACTAAAAACCAATCATATTATTGATTTTCCTATAGCTCAATGCCTAGTCTCATTTTGAAAACCAAGTGTTGACCTTCCACTAAAATAGATCTAAAAGACCAATTATATCTTCAAAGAGATTTTTTGATGATGATTGGTCCTAAAATATTCACCTCAAATTGACTTGGATCATGCTCAAGCTCCATTTCCTTTGTTGCTACCTTTCCTAGGTTAAAAACCATTTCTTCAACCTTTGTCAAAATGTTTTGGGGCTCAATTCTATTGGAAGCACAATCACTGAGGTGGGGGGTGAATTAGTGATGCAAGTAAATAAATTTTAATTCTAATCAATCAAAATATTAACCATTCAACCATAATAAATCATTAATTAGATATATAATTCATTCTAATAAACAAAGAGATAATGTAAGATCAAAGCACATGACACATGAACTATATTGGAAACCCTCATGGGGAATAAAACCCACTCTCAATCCTAAAAACACATGGACTAATTTTCCTATAGGATGATAAAAAACATGATAATTTAGTGTATTACCCACTTCAAGAGGAGCACCAACTTGCCTTTTTAGGTAGTACCAACTAGCAAGGAGGCTACAACCCCCTAGGTGATCAAGTACCAACTCAAACACATCCATATTGATCTCCACATATGATATGATGTATTCAACACTTGATGATGGTATTTTATAATATTATAAACCCTATTTAGCTTTTACATACTCATATAAACCCTCATTCCAAACCTTGTATCCAAAACATGCAAGTCAAACCCTCAAATGTCTTTTGCTTGTTTTCACAAAGACACCTCTAAAAATTACACAAACACTTGCAATCACATCATAAAAATACACTGAGATGATTGGAACCTCACTCAAATCCAAAAAATATACAAAAATATCTCACCAAGTCATCTTATACTTCACCCATTTATGAAATTAATTACTCATGCATATCTACACAAATAATTCTCATACACAACACATATGAGCTTGAATCCACACAAAATATGCTCATTACCTTTAGTATGGATATAGGACATGAAAAAAAACATTTATTATTTTATTTTGATCCATTTCATCCCATATTTAATGTCTAGAAATCACTCTATGATTCTCTCCATTCTTCCATTTTCACAACCACACTCACACACTTACTTGCATGTCTCACTTCATACACAAAAAGGGCATAAAACTTCTTATATATATACCAAAAAATTTCATGGTCAAACAATATATATTTTCAAAACATGTATCAACTAAAAATATCATTATAGACACGAATCATACATTCCATATTCATCTATTATGTTGATCATGTTTCAAAAGGTCTCAAACCCCACACATAGTCTAACCTTCACCTTTGAATTTGCTCTTTTGAAGAATCTACAGGATCACCATCTTATTGGTTGGCCAAGAGACATTTATTAACCATTTAAGGATTATAACCCACTTCTAAAAATATAAACATCACCTCCATAGGTTTTAAAAAACATTTTATAACTCACCCTTAAGTAAACATACCTTTCTATTAGGCCTAAGTGGCCCTTTTAGGTCTCATGAAGACCTATTCATCTTTTCAACACTACAACAAGCTAATTAGAAATACAAGACCATATAAAAGAACATGTATCCATGAAATATGAATATTAATACCCCCTCAAGTGATAATATCCATCACTACACACTTTTGAAACATTCACTCACCTTAGGAACCTCCATTAGGTCTTAAAGACCTATTAGGCTTAACTAGCCCAAGAACATTGTCTTCACCAAAAAATCTCAAAATAACTGAATTTAGACTTTAAATGTAAAATAAAAATATTTATGGAAATATTAATACCTAATTAACATCATCAAATCAATAATTCACCTTAATTAATCTAACTAAGGCTCATAAACACTTCTTCAAGAAGCCCACTTAGATCTGCAATAAATATAGTCAACAATAGTCAACTTTGATCTAAAATAAATTCAATTGTACAAAATTTAAAGACCCCAAATAAATTTTATATTGATATATATGGATTATAATTAATATTTTTTTTATTCCAAAAATATTTGATCAATACATTATCTTTTAAAATCACTTATTTGCACTCTAGTTTATTTAGAAAAAATACAGTCAATAATAGTCAACTTTGGTCAACCATATATAAATATTTAAGGACATTAAAGACCTTAAATTTAATTTTATATAACATTATTAGAGTCCTATACTAATTTTTTTTTAATTCATCCTAAAATTTTCCCTCCATCAAAATATATAGCAAGAACACTGCATATTGGTCCTTTGTTCACTAGATATTGAAAATTTTGCTATGGAACCAACAAAATCTGCCAACTTTTCACTATCATAAATTTTGACTCACACATCCTAAATAATTTAAAATTGTACCATATAAAATATTTAGAAGTTATAACACACACACATATAACCATATTCCTTTTGACTCAACAATATTTACAAATTTTGATGTAATCAATCTGCCTACTCAACATAAATCTGTCATAAGACCACATATGCCTAGATGAACACAATGAAGCATCATATGAATTAAAATAATGAAAATTATGATATAAAACATGTAATACCTATGATATTACACATATCACATTATCAATACCTCAAATTCATCTCGACTCACTGACTAGACCTTCCAATTCCACTTCTCACTCTAACTAGTTTTTCTCACTCATGGCACCCTTTCTTTCATATTGACTAGGAAAATTTGAGGGCCTATATATTTGAAAAAAATAAATTAATATTCCTATAATTTTTCATTAATTTTTTAATCATTTCATGAAATTCATCTCATACCCATTTGTTTCTTTGGTCACTTTTACAAATTTCTCTCAAAATCAAAAACACTGTTAAGAAGCACTTTTTTGTGAGACCCACAAATAGTCAAGTATAAAAAAACACATCATTAGAATAATATAGGATTCATATAAAACCTAAAATAATAAAATTATAAATTTACCACCTTATTTATCATCTACAAGAAATATATTTCATATCAGGTCCAAGACTAGCCTTTTTACACATAAAAACATGCTTACCTTCTTAGCAATTATTCATAAAGAATAGAAACTTAATAAATGAAATAATGCTTGGAAAAAATTATTATAAACCATCCTCAACATATACAAAATTATCAACTCCCCATAAATATTCTACATGATCTGATGAACATAAGAACTTACCTCTCGAGATCACAATGCACCATTCAAGCACCCTCTAAAGCACATGAAGACATGTCTAACTTTCTCACTCATCCTCTGACCTGATAGACCATTTTGTAATTTACAATTACTCTTAGACATAAATTACAACACTTAGCATCAATATCCCAATAGATTCTTCACATTGGTTGTCAAATGCTGACTCAGAGACTTGACTTTTCTAACTCTTGTTTGATATGTTGATTTGCCTGTGTACGGATACCCGCAAGCTATCAATTTTTTTCCAAATAAACACACTTATGCCACTTATCCTTTAATAATTATATATTTATATTATCTAACTAGTTTTAATATATTTTTCTTCATCTGATCTTAATGATAAATTAAGCATGAGCCCTTGATTTATCTTTGAATTATCAACTTTCTCCCCACTAGTGCCACTTGGAAATCCTACATTGATTCTCTAGATCCTAATATCAGCCTATCATTACATGCACTTATGCCACATGGTGGCCTCTTGAGCTCTCTAAATTTTTGACCCATCTCATATTGTTGGATCAATATGTATGATTGAGCAAGGACTGTTAGATCTACTTTGGTTTGAAAACTAATGGCTATTTATTAGGTCATAAAATTGACATCCACATGACCATAATTTGATGTTCATATATATTTATTTGACATCCCAATTTGATGTTCATATAGATGTATTTGACATCCCATAAAACATAAAATTTAGACTCCAATTGATTTTTGTAGTGGCTTTATCTTGATGTTAACATGATTGTCTTATGCTTTTTGACTAACTTTGAAGGCTTGTATTTTGAAGCCCAAGAATCATGGAGGTACCAAAATTGTAAGATATGTTCTTGAGGCCAAAATAAATTAACCCATTAGATCTTCTAGTTTTAGGATCCTTATAAATGGAGATATAAAATGTTCAAGTTGGCTGGTCCATATCTAGTTTGCATGACATCCTGGTGACATTATAGCTTATTTGGCTAAGTATGGAAAACTTAGTGAAAATACCTGGGATCCCAAATTTGCATGTGTGTAACTTCTTTTTCACTTTGATAGAGGACCTAGAACTTGGCATGTACAAAATTGGGACCAAAATGAGCAAACCCATGTGATCATTTTCCTTAGAAACTATCACATGTGCAAGATATAACATCAAAAAAAGGCCTACTTGGACTTTTTACCACTTCCACTAAATTATTGGAATAGGAAAAATTTGGTTTGTAAACAAAAATTGGTCAATAGGGACCAAGTTCCAAACCCACTTAATGTGGGTAATGGTGGGACTATGGTCCAATATGGTCGTATTCAGAGAAAAACTATGATTTTTATATTTTTGGATTTTTTAACTACTAAATAAAGTATAATTTAATATATTAATGGTTGAAAAGTATAAAATCAAGCAAGGCTTAGATTGGTAGAGAAAAATCATTTTTGAAGGAAAAGTACAGTTGAGTAGAGAGCATAGCCCAATCAAGACATTTTAGCATGTAATCAAAACCAATTATAAGGTTGTTCTAAGTGTACCAAAATTATGACATGGGATTATGCTTGGTATTGGGTTCATAAAACACAATTTTTTTTGCATGAAAATCCATACCTCTCTTTTGTTAGTGGTCCATCTCATTGGAAAAAATCTAATATTGTTAGTAGGTTTTTCCACCATGTTGAAATCAATATAGATAACCTAATGGGAATTAGGTAGTGAATTACTAATATACTATCACAAATCCATCCTTTCATGTACATTATTTGTGGCATAAAAATTAATGATTCTAAAAGAATAGCTCTCAATATTAAAAAGGGCCCAAATGACATGATGTGAGAGGTCACATCCAAAATCCATAAAATGTGGCCACCATTTTGGATAAATAAATGTTACGTGGCTGCCATGACCCAACTCATGATTACTTTTCATCACTAAGCTACCAAGCCATATGACTTTATTTATAGCATAGAGAAGGAAACCTACTACCTTAACTTTCTATAGGTAGAGAATGTCTATATTAGCAAACTTTTCTTGAAATCTATCACCACATACTTATGAGATGAGTCTGTAAGACCCCAAATATTTCATGAATAATAATTCATAGATTACATGTGTTGAGAAACACATATTTTAAATCAATCCCTTCAAGGGCTTCATATTTGTTCTTCAATAATTACTCATTGTTAGAGAGAAAGAATTCCTAATTCTGAATAACCTGATTATTTTCAACTTAATCACATAATTTATCTATTTTATAGATTCCAAAGGAGAGGGGATATGATAATTAACTAGGATTTCTCAAGAATGACTGAATGATCACTTTCTTGTTATTGAATGGAATGGAAAATTTAGTTTTAGATTAAATTTATCTAAATAAAATTCTAAGGAAGCATGAGAACTATTCAAGAAATTAGTGTACATCTATGTGTTATAAAAATGGGGTTTTAAAAATTCCACCTCATAATGGGTACACTCCTTAGCAATTTGAGTAATAGTAGGCAATTCCCTATCATGTTGAGATAGAGACAAAGGCACTAGAGGCATAAAATTATAAGATATTTTGTTACTTCTCACTAGAGTCAGGTAGACAGGCCCCTTATTATGGTTGTTTTTCTTCCCCTAATAGTTTTCCATCCATCCTCCTAATGACACTTGGGGTTATTAAATTTTTTTTTTTGGAGATGGTATGTTGTGAGGTAAACATAAGGGATGGTCTTTGATATGACAATAAAAATATGTGCTGTTAAAGTTGATATAAAGGATTCATTAAGAGTGTCAAGACTCACTAACTTAAATCTTCTCATTATCTTTGATATCTTTCAAGAGATATAATTCAATGAAACCCAATTTTTAGGGTTGGGAAGAATACATTATTGTATGTTCATGGAATACAACATGGCTAATTGATGCCATAATCTTGTTAATAAAATGACAACAAGGAAGAAGAAACCAGAGAAAATTTTATCCTAATGAAGACTTTCATAGAAACATGCTCTAAGACAACAAAGATGTGAGTATAGGGAAAGAGAACCAACAAGGAGGTATAAATGTACCAACTAGAAGACTTTTTCAGTATCACACCTACATGGGTAGGGTCAAAAAATTAGAGTAATAAAAATCTTTTCATCATGTTTTATATTCTTTCTTGATTAATTCCATGAGTAGTCTAAGTAGATTAAACCCAAATATTAAGCATTCTTTTAGAGGGGACATGACCCAAAAAATATCCTATTAATAAAAATTTCTCCAACCATTGATAGGTAGAATTAAATTCAAGCATAAGCAAAAAACATCAGATTGATAAACATTACCTCATGGCACACTTTTGGAATAAATATTATTAGTGTTTTGATAGGTGGTGCCATGACACTAAGTTCCTCCTTCATCCATCTTATTTTCAATAGCCAGATGGGAAGGTAAGGAGGTAATTATATATCTAGAGCTCACCCAAGGGTGAGGCTCCTAAATTTTAGTATATTTTATCATCCTATAGGTTACAATAAGGATCATTATATGATTCAAAGGCTAATAAGAAATGACAACTGCATCATACATATCCAAAATGCAAGAAGTGCATTTTTCCTTCTTCCTATGCATTTTCCTATCTCGATATAAATTCAATATAACCCTATTTCACTTATATCATCTTTGTGATATTTATCTTAGGGCAAATTTTCATGAACAAACACAATAAAATCGATGTCAAACTCCCATAGAGATATTTTTCACAACATTTTATTAAGGAATTATATTATTTCAAGTATTCAATGGAATAATATTAGACAAATAGTTTTGGTTCTCTCTTAAAGATAATCATGTTGTGTTTCAAGTAAACATTTTTTATATATTCCAAATCATCTACATGATTTATTTTATTCTATTTACTCTTGATTGATTTATGGGAGTGAAGCAAGCCTGAACATAGAAACATGGGAATGTGAAAAGGGGGATGCCATGAAGCACATGAAAAATCATAGAAATAATACTTGAATAGGAAAATAGAATGGGGAGGGGGACAAGGATGAGGATGGGGGAATAATATGTGGGGACATATCCATGTGGAACATAAATATAAATAATTACGTTAAACTTGTTAACATGCAACTTCAAGAAAATGCCACAATATATAAATTTGGTTTTAGTTGTTTGGATTCACCTTTGTTTATGCAAATCAATACAAACCATATTTAAAAATTACTCTCTACTATACTAAAAATTTAATTTAAAATTTAAATATGTAGTAATTAAATTGAGAATTTTTAGTAAACTTTGAACTCCAACATAGGATCTCATTGGAAGAATTGATTTTAGCAATATATAAACTCTAGAATTTACAGTAGAGTTGTTAAAATGGCCAATTATTGATTTGATTCATTAATAATAGTTAATATAGAAATAAAAATATATATAATGAGTAAATTTGATGATAAAATTTACATTCCAAAATCAAAATATAATAATTAAAACTTGATATTAATCTCAAAGTTGAGTTATCCATTCCTTATCATCATATAAACTTGGTTAGGATATTAAGGGAAAGGTATTTGTTGTTGGGTATCTAAAATTATAGATAAATTCTTTATTATTTTTACATGTCAATAAATTTTTTGACATTATCCATATAGGTATATGCAATCCCTTTACAATGAACCTACTTTGATATAATAGTTTGTTTGTATTTTTGTTTATACATGCACCATGTACTTGTTCTAAGACTAATCTAAGTTTGAGCACTATATATCATGAAATTTGGAATTGTATTATGAGTATTTTTTATGGTTATTTTATTTAATCTATGCATATCATGTTATTCATTTTTATTATTTGACCATATTTTTAATATTTTATATATAATTTTATACAGTCATATCTAAAAAGGTATCAAGGCACCAAAAAATAATTGTATCCACATATTTGATTCACATATCTAGATTTATCCCTAATCCATATTAGTTACTTATTACACACACACACACACACACACACACACACACACACCTACCTACCTCAAGACTTTGGAACAAATGTGCTTTTTTCATTGGTTTTGGTTAATAATGAAAAGGCAACTTAGAGTCAATGTGAAAATGTTAATCATATTAATAATGCAAGTTAATATTCTTTTGGATCTATATTATTGATTTTTAAAAGATTAAGAAATTGATATTCCTTCTTTCCAAAAATTGTCTAAATAAGAGTTTTAATTTATATCTCATGATTTATTAGAGAAATTTTATGAATGCTCTAGAAAGTCGAGGAAGGCCATCTTGGTTGGATTAATAAGTATGACTCAAAAATTCAACTAGATAGGATCATCCACTTAGAGTGCCTGTGACTAGGATTTGTCAACATGGGCTTTCTAATTGGCAGCAAAAGGAATGTATATCAATTAAAAATGAGATGTAATCCTGACGGAAGATGGTAATTTCTAAAATTAATATGTGGGACATGATTCTGTGTTGCACCTAAAAAGTATATTGGATGTGTTTTGGTGCTTAATTTAATAAACATTGGTTTGGTTTTGTGTGTATATTACATTGCATCTATGATTCATCATTTAATTCTATCTAGTAAATTCTTCCATTTTATTATAGTATTGTCATGAAATTAAGATGGTATCACTATTATGGATTTGAGACTAAAGGTTACATTGGACAAATCATGTATACTTATTGAAGCCTATTTAAATGCTCTCGTACATTTTTTTCTTACTAGAGTTTAGGATGGGACAAAATTTCACTTGAGTAATAATCTTATACCTTTGGATAGTCATTCATGCCTTGTCTGTCATGTAGCCAAAATCATCTAATTCAGTGTTTAAGTTATCAAGGACAAATAACTTAAATTCAAAAAAAAAATGGAATCAAGGGCAAGGTGGCTATTCCAGGGAAAATAAAAAATGTAACCTTCTAGATTGTATATTTTAGACTATATACAGTACCTATAAGGACCCTATTATTATTTTCTCTTGTAAATAACTAGGGTGTGATTCTATAGGGAAATGTTAAAAAAGATATTAAAACCAAAGAGCTATATTAGTGTTTATACTAGACTAGATTAGGTCATTGGGACTCAAAATTACAACCAAGAAGCATATAAATTATGAGAAGTGTGCCTAAATATGAATAAACACAAGCTCTAGAAAGTGTGTTAAACAATAAAAAGAGTGATTACATAAATATAAAGTATATTCCCATATGCAATAGGTAAAATATCTATATATAATTGAATCAATGGAAAACTCATAATCTTCATTAATATTATGAGAGAGAAAGCAAGTGTGGAGGGACAAGGAATATTCAAACCATGGAACAAAAAGAGAAAAGAAAATTAGCATAATATGATTTAAAATGGAAACATGTTGCTACAAATATATGATAATTTTAAAGATATAAATGAGATTAGAATAATAATTATGATGTATGGGTAATATAATGACTAAATGATAATTATGATGTATGTGTAATCTAATGACTAAGAAGAATTAAGATATATGTGTAATTGTTGACCAAATGATGATATGTTTCACAATGTACTATTTAAGCAATGAGTGTATCTTTGAGGATTAAATCATGTTAATGAAGATGAAGAGTTGTTTAGGATTAGAATAATCAAGAAAATTGGCATAAAGAGACAAATATGTCATCTTTTTTTTACTTATTTAATAAGAATGTATTATGTTGGTGTTGACCTATGGTCAACCCATGGATTATAAATAATTATCTATTATATTTTTGGCTATGGGTCCCAAGGCTAACCCCTGTTTGTTATTTATAAAAAAAGAACCTAATGATCCCTTTTCAATTATTTTATGGAATTTAAATATTTATGCCTAGCTATCCTTTTTCATAGGTTTTTTTAGTCTAATTAATTTTCTTACCATGTTAATTTGTTTAGAACTTGTCAAATTATGAAAGTGAAATGATCATAGTCAGGTAGGGTTCCAAATTAGTTAATCATTAGAGTCACAAAAATAAATGGGTTTACATGTATATTTGATCAAAAGCGGGTCAAGGGAACAAAAATTAGGATTATATATTTTCAAACAAAGTGTTAGGATTATAAGAAGTAATATTTTAACCTAAGTAAAATTATGACAACCCCAAAACCAATAATTATATTTCCTTCTTCCACTTGTTATGACTATTCAAGTAGAAATGGGGGATATTTCCATGTCTCTTAAAGATTATACAATAATAATATATGACTTTTGTTCAAGCCATAGTATTTTCTCCTATATAAATAAATATTCTCTTCCACACCTTGCCTTGCTTTTAACTTCTCTAAATCATTATTATTTTTTTACAAATTATATGCTCAAATTTTATTTTATACCAAAAACAATCAGAGCAAATAGAAAACTTCAATAAAATTAGTGAGCTCTTCTAACAAGTTTCAAACTAAAATAAAAAATGTAGATAAATAATCATCAGGTTGATCCAAAATTTCCATAACAGATAGAATAACAAACTTTCTGACATGGAATCAATAGAGACTAGGAAATGGTTTTGGAATCCTAAAAAAAATTGTGATAACTTACAGAGAAGCTGAAATTCATGCAAAATATAAATAAATTATCTTATTTTTCATTGATTATTTTTTATTTTTTAGCATGTATTGAACATTATTATGCTTAGATAAGTGTATTAGCTTATAATACAAAATGAAGTCTTTTTATTAGATTTGAACTATTAGCCTCTTCAAAATATTGTCTTTACTTAGTTTTATTATAGACCACATGGGATGAAATTCTCATTGACATTGCATTATAGTTTTCACTTCCATATAGTGATAAATAATAAAATCATAATGCCTTTTAGAGACTATTTACCTCCCAATTAATTTAACATTCTTCAAGCTAAACATATTCAAGTACTTTCTTTGTTTAGATTAATGGATTCATGGAGTGAAATGTATATCTTATTTAAAAAGGAATTTTTTAATTAGGCTTAAGCTCATGATGCATCTATGCCATTTTTTTATGTTGAAAATGTTTTTGATCTCATTGTTGCTATTATGCATTGTATGCATAGTGTTTTTTTTACATTTCCAAACTTTGCTCTCTATTGTTGAAGGTAGTCTGATATTTAAAAATTGGTCATGTTTGGGACACTTTGGTTCCTAGAAAGGATATAGGTACTCTAGTAGAGGTAGTGAAATTTAAAATTGTAGTAAATTTTAGCACTTTTGTGGGTACTTATTACAAGATTATATGCCTAGAATCTTGAACTACTTTGTTACGAATAATATATTCTATATGAGATTATTTATGTAGAATGTTGTTTTAAAAAATGTGATTTAATTTATTATATTTCAATATGATTATTTTCTAATAGATTGTATATGTATGTCAAGTAGATATAATTTTTAGGGTCTTTTCATGTAGCTCCTATAGAACCAGTTATTCTACTTGTCAAGAAAGCTAATGCCAATGAAGAGATGATCTTTAGATTTGTTTCAACCTTTATATTTGTATTCTTGATATAATTCAAATTCAAGTTTCTAAGGATACTTAGATACTTTTATTTTTCTTCAATTTCCAACGTTTATAATGACAACAGGTCTACTGATCATGTTGATAGTAAAGATAGTAGGATAAAATATTTTTAAAGTTGTACTTTTGCATGAAATTATTCATTTATCATGTATATGTGTAAGGGTATGACAATTAAGATTAAATTCTAAAGCAAGAAAGAATCAATTATGTAAAAGAATAGTTTTGGATTATATTAAAACAAATACGAGACCACTCAAGTCATGCATATTATAGGACTGCCATAGAATGTTTATGCATTTCCATTTTTAAAATTTTGTTAAAACTTTAATGATGTTTGTCCTCATAATATTATTAAATTTCTATTTCTATTAATGTATAATATGACTTCAGTTGTTTTGAAAGAGACCAATCCCATTATTTGTATTATTATTTTAGGTTGATACCATAGAGGCTTCAATGTTTACTTATATTTGATATTTTTCATAGGGAGGCTTGCATGGAGCCAAAAATAAGTATCATTCAAATAACTAATAAAATTTCTTAGAGAATAATAAGAATAAAACAAAGTTTATGGATCTATGTTTGTATCAGTATTAATTTTGGATAAAAAGGGTTGTTGAAGGTATGCATAGTTAAAATTCATTAGGGAACATATGACATGAGAAAACCAATATGTATGTTGAATTTTGTGTTGGTGTAGGATATTTATTATTCCATTTATTTATTAAATAAATTATACATTTAAACATTTATCTTAAGCTTACTTAGATGTGATAAAGAGGTCAAGTGGATGAGAGGGTAAGTTCTACCTAAAGTTCCACTTGGAGTTCAACTGAGTACCATTGTGAGTTCTCCTATGAGTTCTATAGTGAGTTACACTAAATTCCACAATGAGTTATTATATGAGAATCCACCTAATTCTTAAATATATATATATATATATATATATATATATATATATATATATATATATATATATTCCTCTTCACCAAGCTATTATAATAGATAAAATAAGGTAAGTAATTTAGTTTATTAAAAGTAAACAATTATTTCACATTTTGCATATTTTTTAATATAAATAAGGTCATTATTGTTATAGAATTCTTGTGTGCCCATCTACCATAAGATCACCTATCAAAAAAAATTGACATGGTATCAAAGCTCTAGAATCAGTTAATGAGCATTAGTTTATCTATTTTATTTCTATTTTTGTATTCTCTTGAATATATGAAGAAAAATTTGCATATTGCTAGGATTGACATTTGCATATATTTCTTTTATTAATTGTATAAGGTTCTTTCAGATCCAAACATTTGGATTCATTATTGATTGTGGTATTGATATGTACAATCCCTTAATTCTATTTATCCTTGAATCAACTCATGTGGGATCTATCTTCTTTAACCAACTATTCAGGCTCCTTGTATTCAAATACTAACATTGATTTAGTATTGACGGTAAAATATAGTTCACTAGTTTTCAAATGAGGGTATTTATTGTAATATAAAAGAGGTAATTTTTACCTTGAAAAGGTATGTTCCTTGAATCCATGGACTCACATGACTCTCCACCTACATGGATACCTACATTGAGATTCATTCCTTTGCTTACACACACACACACAACTGCATTTTGGTTTTTTTCTTTCTTCTATGGTGTAAAACTCTAACTAATTTTCCATGGCATCCACTCCTTTAATCATTTTAATTAATCTATTTGGAATTCTATCTTCTTTGGATTATACAAATAAATCACAAAAGATAATTTATGAGTGTATTCTCTATAAATATTTTTAGCATAGAGGCATTTTGAGGCCATAATGGAGATGCATTGTGTAGAGTAATATTATGAAATAAGTTAGCTCATGTGTTAGTCAATAAAAATCCAAAATAAGCATAAATAACAAACTTATTAAACCTACTCCCTCAAGGGGCAGTGCTAATGAATTAAAATAACTAATTATGAAAGCAAGATGATGTTATAACTTCCAAGTAGTTATTGTCCCTTTAAAATTGGTCAAGAATCATGCTTTTCCCTAACTTTGGTTCTCCAAGTCTTCATCAAAAAGGTGTAACATGAGTCTCAGTCATCTTTTCATTCACTAATGGCTTAGGTTCTTCAATTTGGTCTAATTAGGTTATCAATAAATATTCTCTATAACAATTCATGCATAGTAAGTTTCAATAACTAAAGCTTAAAAATGGTGGTCTTGGCTCTCTTATTTAAAGCTTTTCAATATTTTTTAGGATCAACCATGACATCCCATCTTGGATCAAGATGTGTGGCCATGTAATTATTTAATTTTGGAGAAATAAGTAATAAATATTGTCATTAATATTTAGAATAATGAGGCATTAGTGAGGTATGGGAAAGCTTAATTTGATATTTATCCCATTAATGGCTTATGGATGATAACCCTATGATGATGTCATGGGATGATGTAGAATTAAATAATAAATTTCCAATAAATAGATATTCAATATTCTTATGGAATTTCCACTTAAGCCTCTAATTTGTTTTAATTTACTTAAATGACTTTGCTTCGTTTTCTATAATTATTTTAAAATTTTGTTCAAATTTAATCAAATTAGTTGTAAATGTCATTTTATTGATTCTTAATTTGAATGGAGTATAATTAGAAGAAGGTGTCAGTTGCATACGAGGTAATACCCCAATTAGGGTCTTATAGACATGAAATAACACATGCATGTGCTGTGTGTTGTTAGATTAGAAGATTTTAGTGGTTTAGGATGTAATTTTTTGTTATTTTAATTTGACTTGAAATGATTTAAGAAAAGATAATAATCACATAAAATGCATTGCCCCATTCAAGGATACATGAGCACAAATCCGCACCTATACATGACAAGTTTGAATGATTTAGAGTGCTTTAGTGATTTTGGTTTAGATTGTGCATTGTCATGGAATATCATTTAGATCAAAAAATTTATCACAATAATGATATGAATTAGATGTTTACATTTTTTAACTATTTGAGAAGGCATTACGAGACATTAGATAAAGTGATGACTTTTCAAAGAATGAAAATGTTGTTAAGAAATAATTAGAAGATAATGATTGAAGAAATAATTAGTGACCCATGATGTCCCATAGAAAGGGCATGCAGGGATGAAAGAGAGGGATGGACTCTGAAAAAAGAGAGAAAGAGTATAATTAACCCATAGATGAGGTTAAATCCACATGAGCTAATGGTTACACATGTTGATTCCCAATTATCAAAATAGAATAGAATATAATTGGCCCTAAGGCGGGGGGGAATGGGAAGAATACATCCAAAAATAGAAGAAAAACACTTTGACATACCAAAAAGAGGGTGAAATTTGTAGGATTAGGGAATGATCAATCCCAAAATAAGGTGCATACTTTAAATTACCAAAATGAGGGCAAAAGTTATAGAGATTATAATTAGAAGAAAAATAAAATGAGAGCATTTCTCCATAAAAAGGAGGTTAACGAATTAATAATGTGACCCAATAGAGAGTATTTGATCTTTTGATAAATTTATATTACACCAATAGGGTTGATTTAACCATTGATAATTGATGTTGCCTTAGTAGGGATAATTAGATTGGTGATTGATCTAAATAGTGTGCCCCAATAGGGAAAATTGGAAAGCATAGAATAAGGATATAAAATATTGCATATATTAAATATAAGTGGGCATAAACATATATTCAAGGGTCTAATTACTAAAGAAGCCACAAAAAACAAGGCATACAAGGATGCACAAAATGATGAAAGAGATGACTAGAAGAATAGTGGTGACTGAGCTGACTCATGATACATCATGTATCCAATCACTACCTACATAGTCCAAATAGACCTCAAGTTAATTTATTTCTTCTAAAAGTGGGAGAAAATGGAAGGAGGAACTAAGAATAGAATAAATATGGACCATTGTTCAATTATGTTTATGATATCCTATTTAGGTAGTAGATATGTAGGATAGTTACTTCAAAGATATTGTTCGGTGCCACATTGACTATTGGACTTTGGAGAACTTGGTTTTTATTGTAGAAAATTGAAATTATGCATCATAAGTATGAATATCTTATAATAATGTTATATTTCATTCTACAATTGACTACTTTGTTGATGGTGAAAAATGTCACGCTAATGAATTAATCTATTCACCTATCATGAAGGTCAGGATGAGATCATACTAATTTAATCGTAAGGGACCTATGGATGAAAATAAGTCATAAGACATGAAAAAAGGTTTTTTTTAAGTTATGAGGATTTAATATGTTCAATAATAAATCTAAATCAAGTATGCAAACATTCACTAAGTCGATCAAACACAACATGAAAATTAACTAAATCAAGAGATTACTCATCAATGATGCTTTCATCCAAGAACCTAATCATTCTTCCAATATCTTAATTTAATCTCAAATCTATTATAAACTATCATCAGACCTATCTAATAGATTAAAGTCTATGAATTAGATGATCTCTTGAAGGACAAAAAATTAGATTGTTGAAAAGCATATTTTATGTATGTGCTCATAAATGATCATCAAGGATAACACACAAGAAAGCATAAAAGATCAATATAACTCAAAAAAATAGATAAAACAAATAGGATAAATAAACTAATAAAATAAAATAAATAATTAAATTAAAACATAAACCAATTAATTTAGATGAACTAAGTCTAATGAAATAAAACAATCTAAGTCTAGACTAACTCTATAATAAACTAATCTGAAACCTAACTAAGTTTATTCTAAAGAAAGAAAGAAACCCAATCTAGAAAATTTAACTTAATAAGTCAAAAATAGAAATAAACAATAGAAAAGAAAAGTCAAATACAATATAAAATAGAAAATTTGTGTCTTAATAAATAAGAGTCATCTTAGAAAATTAGATCAGTTTATTTGAGAAATCAACATCCTTCATACAAAATATCTTCAAAAGATAAATTTGACAATTAATTAAATCAATAATTTTCCTCAAAAGTGATGTTTTCATCATTATTCGGGTTGAATACTTGGATTTTACACATAGGACTACAAGCTACAATCATCAAAAGATATTAAACTTGATAATCTTTAGATAATAAGTTATAAATGATAAAATAAAATTGGATATACCTGCATTATTTAAGTAGTGTACTCAACCGTCAGAGAAAGTACCATTAGTCTATCTATAAAAGTCATATTATCTCAAAGAAAATGCATATACTATTGAGAGATAAATGAATAACTTTAAAAGTGTACAAGTCTTCAATACCTGTGTTGTTCCTCCTTTCAAAATAAATCCTTGATCTCCTTTTAAACCTCTAAAGTTGGTTGAAAAAGAAGTTATAACTAACTTTAGTTAGTTATTTGTCAACTTTGTTAATTAAATTTAAAAGTTAATTATATTGGTGGTTATAAATTAAAATTATTTAAGACTTTTAACAAGTCTTAAGAGATCAATTGTTTCAATTTAGATCGATTATTCCTAACAAGTGGGGACCCCTTTAAGTCAACTTAGAATATTTAGAATATCATCTAATCAATAAGTAATTTAATAAAATATCATATTAAATAAGAAAATATTCTGAATTAATACTATTTGCATTTTCAATTTAAATTTAAATCATATATATATATATATATATATATATATATATATATATATATATATATATATATATATATATATATATATATATATATATATATATATATATATATATATATATATATATATATATATATATAAAGGTGAATTATACCATGTATATAATCCATCTATTTCCAAAAAATATACTCAAAAACTCTAAAAACTTAATTTTCTACTCTTATTCCATGTGTAATACCATGCTTCCAAAAATAATTATTTTTGTGAAATACCTTGATAGTAAAAATATTTTGACTATATCACATGAAAAATAAACCCAAAATCTCCATGAAACAACCTTCACTTTGCTAAAAAAACATTTTTACTATGTTTTCTAGCTAGCTTAAATATGGCGTTCAAATGACCGTTAGACTGCATAATTTTCTAGTTTGTGGTGACGGTCATTTGGCCATCAAATTTAACATCATAAAAATTCCTATAGGTGATGATTTTAAAAATTTTGTACATCAGAAGGAAATTAAACTAATTTCTAAAATCAAATAAAAACTCATTACTTATCTCCTATTTGCTATCATGATTCAACATTTCGAATAACTAGAAAAAAATCTATTCTTCATAAATGTGTCATATTCTCTTCTACCCCTACTATTTTCCATGCATGTAAACTCTTTATTTAAATTAAACTTAATTTCATGCACCATATAAATAGATGAATAAATATATCTTCATCACCAAAATCAAAACCCTTAGTTGAACAGATGTTCTTAGAATGCCCATCTCGAATCTTTTGATAGGATCTTTTTATTACATAAATCATAAAATTCAAGAAATATGTCTATAATTTTTTGAATTTGAATTTTGGAGGATAATTTTAATGTTTTGACATATTTAAAACAAGACGTAGGTAAAAACTTTTGAAATAATATGTAGAATTATATCTAAATTCAATAAACCAAAATACCTTCAATAACCTAAAATATCTTATTTGCATATTGAAACTTCAACACAAATATGCTCAAGATTGTATTTTTCCCAAATGCATTCAAAGACACTCAACATTATATATTGAAAGTTTGAACATACAACTGCTTCAAAGAATCATGTAAATCATAAACTAAAAACTTGTAGCTTCCACTTCTTTTTCCACCATGCATACAAAGTTACACATTGTTGATAATAATCCCAACTAAACAAGTAATAAATCCCTCAAACATATTCAAAGAAACTCATCAAAAACTTACAACTTTCACATGTAGATAGATTTGTTAAACTTTCCCATTCCATAGTCCATATTTCATCATGAAACCTTTCAAAAATAATTTTGAACTTTTATTAATACACATGCAGACCAAAAACTCAAAATAAAACTTTTTTATTTTCAAATTACAAGTTTTCCAATAAATCACCATGATATTTTCAAAACAAAATTGATCAATACTACATAACATACTTGGTGATGCTCTAAGCTCTTTGTCTAATATCCTTTATAACTCAACAATTATCTGACCAAGGCTCTGCTTCCACACCCGATCTTGAAATAATGAAACAATAACCAATAAAACTTGAAACTTATTTCCACCAAATTACTTCCGTAACCGATCCAGTTTCATGCTTGAATTTCATTGGGTAACATTTACTAATCATGTACTTAGTAAGATTGTTAAAACATTTGTTAGCATGATTAAACTTAGTGATAACTATCCCATCAGACTAAATTATCTACTAATTTCCATAATAATAAAATAATTTAAATACAAGTGTAAATAAATCAAGCCGAAGGTAAGGCTAGAATTAAAATGTTTACGAATTGTATTCAAACAAAATAGTAAAAAAAATAAAGACAAAAAAATAAACATGACAAAATAGTAAAACAAAAGACAAGAATAAAGTCACAACAAAACACCAATAAAATAAATAAAGACACAACAAAACAAAAATAAAATTAAATATAAAAACAATGGAACACCAATAAAAAAATGAATCAATAGTGAACAAAACAATCCAAACAAACTAAATGATCTAAAGTAAATAAAAGGTTAGGAACCAAACTACATTAAAAAAACACACATAAATAATGGCTAATCATAATTTTAGTGTAGATAAAAATAGATTATTTGTGCATGTGTAATATAGGTATTGCTCTTTACGATAGGGTGACCCTTAATCTAAGTGATAACAACATTGATATAATAAAATTCAAATAATGGATATAAGGTTACCCCTACATTATAGGGAAACAACATAAACAAGATGACAAAGATTACCCCTAGGTTATAGGAGACAATGAAATAAATAAACAAGATGAGGCAATAGGAGAAAAGGAACGGGTAGCTAAGCTAACTCTAAATGCACTGGGAAATTAGATGTTACCTATATAGTTCCATAGATACAAGGTCTAACATGAACTTCAGGCCAAATGTAGTTCTCCTAGGATATGGGATAGAAGAAAAATTAATGATAAATAAACACGATTGACATGTAGAGGAATAATGGAATGGTCTCATAAAATAATGAGTGTGTAAGAAAATCCAAGTGTGCAGTTTTACATCTACTACAAATGAATAATGCACACAATAGTGACTTTAAAAAATGGTGAGACTGTAAGGCTTAGGTTACTCTCAAAACTATGAGATCATGTCAAAGGGGTGATCGAGATGACCTTAATAGAAATTGATCACTACCTACTTAGTCCCTAAGGGCCTCAAATCAATGTAGTTCAAATGTATGGCAAGGTAAAGAAAAATAATAAAACAAGGTAAATGGAAAGGAAAATGGCAAGATAAGGAAAATGACAAGATAAGGTAAATGGAAAAGGTGAGGTAAAAAAAAATTGTTCCTACTGATGTGGATATGCATGTCCTAATTAGTATATGATACAACCAAAAGAGTCAATCATTGAAGTTGCTAAACCATTCCCCTTTTGAATAGTTACTCTATGAAGAACCTATTGATGAATTAGGTTCTAATAATGTTATTGTGATCTTCATTGGTCATTGATTTTATTTCCTCTAACCTTTGAAATAAGATGTCTACATAACTATCATAAAGGAACGTGAAGCCAATAGGGGTAAATAATGATAGGAAAAAGATAAATGGTCTAAGTTGGCAATGGAATATTATTTCATAATGGATTATATAATGATTTGGTAATAAATGAAGATCAATAATTTTAGTTACACATAATACTGTTGATTTTGGATTCAACATAATTTTGGTTATGGCAAGGTCAATGACTTTTGTATATGCTCTTAATAGTACCATAATATAGTTTTGTTATTTAGACCTAAGAGATGATGCAATCTAATTATGTTGTAGATTGTCAATCAATGAAGAACTATTGTGCTAAAAAAAAATTCCTTAAAAAACATTTTCACCAATAAAGTTGTCTTGATTGTCCCATACCTCCTCTGAGAAGGTTTCACTAAGGAATATTGACCTTTATATTTGATTATATTTTAGTGGCTCTAATGAAGTTTCACTAGAAGATGTTGATTAAAAATTTTTATTGACTCCTAACACCTTCAAAAAAATTTAATTGGGAGATTATTATTCTTCTATATGAATTTGGTCTTGGTCCTCTTGATATTCTACACCTGATATGTCACCATGCATGCAGTTTAACAAAGTGTGATTCTATCGATCCCAATTGATACTTGTGGGAGGTGTAATGTTAATATAATGGCTATGTTACTTGGTGGTAATGATATGTTGAATGGTAATATAATGATGAAGGGCATCATAATCCTCATAGAAGATACTAGGAGAACTTGTGTTGATGATGAAGTAATCATTCTTAAAAACTATGGAAGGATCAAAAATGTATTTAAATTGAACTACAAGGCATGTGTAAACAATGTTATAAAAACCATGATTGTATTCTTATTTTGAAGCTAATTCTAACTCAAGGGACTCTAAATCTAATGTTGATACTGACATTGATTCTACTTCTAATGTTGAATCTAATATCAATTCAATAATAGAACCTGACTCTAATTTTTATTCTTCTTAAATTATGGATGATGCTAAAATGATGTCATATTGAATGTGTGGTATTATAAAAGTAACAACCTATGATATCATAATGGGATCTTTTAAAATAGATTCATCTAATAAGGTTTCAACACATACTGGCTCATCTAGGTGAATTCCCTCAAAGAGAGGAAAGAGCTCTAGGGGTGACTCCACAGAGACTGGATTTTCAAAGTGAGACTCTTCAACAAGGTGAAAAGGGTCCATATAAATCTCCATAAAGATTGGTTTTTCAAATTGAGGTGTTTCAAAAAAGGACAAGCGTTGATAGGCAACTTCACTAAGACTAACTTATGAAAATGAGGTTCTTTGACAACATAGAAAGGATTAAAAGGTGATTCATCATAGCTTGACTCATCAGAAATGAATGTTTCAATAATAAAATTGATAATTGGTTGGTTCTATTGTCCTTGGTTTACACTAGGCTACAAAATATTAATTTTGAACACATTTTGTTCATCAAAATACATCTCTTTGAGAGGTAATGACAAGCTCTATTGTGGCTCAAAAATGAGCACAAATTTTATAAAGTGGGGAAAATATATCATAGGGTGAATAATGGCTTATGATTCAATAATGGGCTCTCTAAAAATTATATTATCAAATAAGGGATCAATAAAAACTGGTGATGGGCCCAAAATGGGCCCAAAATGGTAATGATCGGGCACTACAAAGCTTGGTTGTTGATGCAATCCAAAGGAGGAGGGTTTGGAATGATAACCTTAAGGCACAACAAAATTGGTGCTTACATAGGTTAAATGAAAAGGGCCTAGAATAATAACCATTGGGAACTTTGGAGTTTGGTTACTCATGAAGGTTGAAGGTAGAGAACCTAGAATAATGGCTATTGGGCATTATGGAGTTTGTTTATTCATGTACGTTGAAGGAGGGAGGCCTAGAATGATAACCTTTGAGCATTATGAATCTTGGTTGTTCATGTAGGTCAAAGGAAGATAATGGGGTCATCATATGACAATCAACATGGCATGGTTTAGTTAATTTAAAAATTAGCCTTAAAGAGGGAAATATCAGTCTAGAAAAGGTGCCCCCAAAAAGGGTAGTATTAGTCTTAAAATGATACCATAGTTTGAATATAGTTTTTTATGTTTACGAAGTGTTATTAAATTATTTTAAAAATATTTAAAAGGTGATTTTGTAATCTTTAATCAAACAAATAGAAGGTAAAATTGGATCAATAATTTAAAAAAGGAATGGCATGATGCCACACAATTAGAAGAAATAAGTCATGAGAACAATTGACTTTGGTTGGTCTAAATTGATAATTAGAAGAGGGTAAAACAACCTTAGAGATTAGGTTGAAGTATATCAAAATAAAACCTAAGAATGCAGTATGTTAATACAATAAAAATATAAGGACAATTATGGTGGGTCATGGTTAGAAAATTAGAAAGAGACCTTTCAGATCAAGAAGAATAAGGCACAAACTAAGAAGCTCAAGATGTGAACTAACACAATAAATACTAAGCCTAAATCCAAAAATAAAATGGAAACACAATGGTGCCACATATAAAATAAGGTATAATGGTCCAATAGCTTAGAGCATGAGTTAATGCAAGATAACCATAAGTTCAAAAATAAGAATAAAATAGGCAAGTGTCTAGACAAACGACCTTCAAACTAAATGAAAATTTTCACCCATGTTACTCAAACCAAGAATGAAAGGTAAACCAATAGTATTTTGGATTAGAAATTAGAAAGGTGAAATTTTGAATTTGGATAAAAATTAATTTAAATTTTGTAAGTATTAAATAGTCTAGACTCAAATGAAAAACATAATGACATTGTTTTGGAAACACAAACACAAATTATTTTATTGAAATTTAAATAAGGATAAAAATGATTTGGATTTGACTAGTATAATGCCTTTTTGTTCAAAAGATATGATGTATAATAATTGTTTGGTTTTTGATAGGTTTTGGTTCACACAGATAGTTTTTAGACTCAAAAGAGGCTGTAAGTAAATAAGAACAATAAAAACACAAAATTATATGTCTTTTCCTAGAATACTGACAAGGTGGCTTCATAATTTTGGATTCCTTCTATATACACTTTTTTGAGAAGCAATAATTTTATAAATATA
This sequence comes from Torreya grandis, assembly GCA_037957365.1. Taxonomy (NCBI): domain Eukaryota; kingdom Viridiplantae; phylum Streptophyta; class Pinopsida; order Cupressales; family Taxaceae; genus Torreya; species Torreya grandis. The sequence goes on from JARHVA010003068.1 coordinate 505,326, forward strand.
ATAAAATTAGATGCACATGAAAAGTAGGATTTTTAGTCCCCCTCTTCTCTCAAGAGATTATATGGAAATATATAACTTTGGGCTACTGAACCTTCACCAATAGTACTCCATGATAAGTAGGTTTTATGTAAAAATTATTAAGTATTGCATGTTCTAAATGGTCCCATATGTGTGGTTAACACTAGGGAAAAACACATCATTTGGATCCACATTAACTATATTTTTTTTGAAAAGGTATTCTCCTTTTCACAACCAATACTTCCATTAATTACTCAATGTAGTCTAATGTCTAAGTTAAACATATGTTCTGATGTAGGCTCTTACTAATGGATCTTATTTAACTGCTCAAACAAGTGTCCTAGCAAGTCCAACTCAATTTATATACCCCTATTGTGGAGTGGGGTTGAAACAATGATGAGAGATGAATTATTAAGTCAAAGATTCCATGAATAACTCATGGGGAGGCTATGAAATCCCTTCCACAAGCTAAGATGTAAGAAATTAAAATTGTATAAGCACTTTAGGGTCATTTTGGGATCACCCAAATCACTCAAATTTTGGGAGTACCTTAGAAAATTTCCTTCCACACTTACACAAATAAATAATAATAATAAGTGAAGCATTTTTGGATCACCCAAGTTCCCTAAAGGGTATTGGGGGAGAGGATACATGCTACACTTAATTTATGAAACAAACACATAATAAACAACAATAAAAAATAAAAAACTTTTAAGAGCACTTATCTAAAGTTTGATTTCATTTTAGAACACCAAATGAAATATGAAGGTAAATTTTCTTTTGATTTTTGAAAAATATAAATTAAGTGTCTTAAAACCTATAAAATAGAGTGTTAGAAGTTAAAAAATCAATGTTGTATATTCAAATAAACCTAAAACTTGTTATTTTAACTCTATATTTTTCAACATAGGGAAATCCTGCCATTCTACAAAGCATTTTTGCTATTCAATAAGAGGATTCTATAATTTCTCAAGATGATTCCACTAATACACAAAGACATAAAATACACTATTTTGTGATAATACCAATACCTATGATGATATCATTGATTAACATGGTAATTCCATTGATAAATAGGGTAAAATTGTTGAAATGATAAAAATGAAAACTAGGTAGTTACCTTCAAATTTGGCCCAAGATGATCTCACTGATATTTTGGCAAAATTATCATTCCACAGGTTGAACCCCCCAATATTGAGGTGAATTACATCATTTCTATAAAAACATACAGACATAAATAGAAAAACATAAAAGTCAATTTCATCATTCGTATGGGTGATCTCACTGTTATTCAGGGTAATTCTATTATTCCATAAGACATTCTAATTGATGTTCAAGTTGAACTCATTTTTTTATATGTTAATTTAAAAGAGGAGTAAAGTAGCCTCAAAATAGGGTTTGAGTGCTTAATTATAATGGATATAACTAATGTGTGAGATGCATGATCCCCCCAGGCATGCCAGAATGTAGAATAGGATTACAAAATAAGTTATCTCATGCATTAGTCAGGAAAAATACAAAATAAGCATAAAGATATAACTTGTTAATCCTAATCCCTCAAGGGTTGATGGTAATGAATTAAAATAACTAATTATGAAATAAAGATGATGTTATACCTTCCAAGTAGCTATTATCCGTCAAAAGTGGTCAAGAAGAATGATTTTCCTTGTATTTGATGCTCCAAGTCATCATCAATGAGGTATAAAATGAGCCTCCATTATCTCTTAGTTAACCATTGGGTTAGGTTATTCAATTTGGTCTAATTGGGTGAATTAATGAAGATTCTCTCTAGCAATTTCTACATAGTAAGTTTTCACAACCAAAGATTGAAAATGGTGATCTTGGCTCTCCTATTTATAGCTTTTCAAGATTATTCAAGATCAACCACGACCATCCATCTTGAGATCAATATGTGTGGCTATGGACTGATTTAATTTTGGAGATATATGTAATAAATACTATCATTAATATTTGGAATAATGGGGCATTGATGAGGCATGTGAGAGCTTAATTCTGATATTTATCTCATTAATGGATTATGGATGACAACCCTATGATGATGTCATGGAATGATGTAGAATTGAATAACAAATTTATAGGAAATAGATATTTGGTTTAATTTACTTAAATGATTTTTCTTAGTTTTCTACAATTATTTGGAAGTATATTGCACATATAATCAACCTGGTCAAAAATGTCATTTTACTGAGTCATAATTTGACTAGAGTATAATTAGAAAAATGTGTTAATTGAGTATAAGGCAATACCCTAGTTAGGGTATTATAGACATGAAATAACACATATATGTGACATTTTTTGTTGAATTTGAATATTTTAATGGTCCAAGACATCATTTTACATGATGATAATTTAACTCAAAGTGATTTAAGAAAAGATAATAATCACATAAAATTAATTACCCCATTCAAGGATACATGAGCACAAATCAACACTTTTACATGATAAGTTCAAATAATTTAGAGTGCTTTAGTGATTTTCATCCAAATAGTACATTGTCATAGAATATCATTTATATTGACAATTTTAGCACAATAGTGGTAGGAATTGGATGTCTACATATTGATCAAATCTGAGGAGATGACATAATCCTAGAGTGCCATTTTGAATATTTGAGAGGAATTAAGGTGGATATGTAATCATTGAGTAGGGATTTTACTAGCACCTTATTCACATTTCTCCCTCACCACAACCACATTAAAACTCATGACCTCTACAAGGCATAGACACCATTCCTTCTTCTTGTATACACTCATATTTGTGTCACTTCTCTGATCTATTCCTTACCATTTCAACCTATAAATGTCTACTGATCTTATCACATCATTTATCTAGGATCCTTTGGCATTAATCTTTTCTTTTTTGGCTTATATTTTCCATTCCTTCATAGTCTTACATTTTTCTATTGGGTTTCCTTTCTTCTATCTTGGGATGGCATTCCTACCCTTATAATGGAAGCTTAAACCAATCTATAAAACCCTACATCTAGATTGATGTGACCCAAGTTTCTTTTGAGTCTCTCCCATGTCAACACCCAAAGGTACTAATTTATATATCATGGACTTACATTCTCTCATTTCATTGCATACCTGAGTTACCTCACATGGAGATGCTTCTCTATGATCTCCATAAAGTCAAAACCTTTAAAAATTTTCCCTAAATTTTTTTCGAAAACATGTTATTTTTAATAGTTATATTTTTCATTTTTGAGTCATTAAAAACTTAAAAGTATGTTTTAATATTTATAAAATAGCTTTAATTTTTTAATTAAAATACCTTTAATATAAGTGTTTTCTTGTAAATATCACATAGGGGTGTATGTGTAGGTTATTTTTTGACTTTAGTTATTGTGAGGAGGTCAATGGTTCTTTGTTGATTTTAACAAGTGGTTGGAAGGCTAACTTGCCCCTTATTGGGTCAACCATTTTTAATTTTAAGTGCAAGTTCATTAAATAAGTCATTAATGATAGAAAATATTATTAGCCATAACTTTTGCTCAATAACTCAAATTTGAGTGCCACTATTTTCAAAAGTGCTTTATTTTTCATTCCCTTTACATCAGTCCTATTTTTATTGTAATTTAACTAATGTTATAAAGTGTCATATTCATGGGGGGTTTTTTGTGCTATCATCCCCACTACTTTATAAATTATACATAGTGCACCAATTAATCATATGTGAATGCATTTTTAGATGTGCCCAACATCCCAATTTTGAGTGTGCATTATCCCTCATCACTCCATCATTGATTTATCACTTGGGTAGATTCTTAGTTGTGCCCAACATCCCATTTATGAGTGTACTTGAGGGGTTCACTATAATTTATATCATGTAGTAATGTACTTATTAAATTTATTCTCTTAGTTGTGATGACTCCATTTGAGAGACTCCAGATGAGGAAGGTTGAGTCTACACCAATGGTCCTTCTTGGAAAGACCAATTATGCTTTGTGGCATGTGTACATGGAATATTCACTCATAAATCTAAACCTTATTCCATTCATATATGGATAGATTCTTACTCTTATTGACCTAGATTAATATGATGATTGGACCAAGTCTTATGAATGTGTCTATGGTCACTTATTGATACATGTTTCATGGGATCTACACCACCATACAAATCACATACAATGTCCCTTAATTATTTAGAGAACTCTTCAAAGTATTTTTGAGGATCCAATTGTGACCTACATCATGCCTCCTCCTCCTCTTCTTATTCTCTCTTCTAAGACTATTGTACACTCCCCTCATGATTCTATTTCTTTTGATGCTACATCTATGGTTGAAAATGCTCTTTCTTCTATTAGGCCCCCACTACAAGATGATATTCTTTCAAATCTTAGGGTAGATGCACAAATTTGGGGGACAAAAAACATAATATAATGAAAAATACAAAATAGTTTATGTAAAATGTGTATGCCCTTTTCAAAAGAACATACACCTTTTTTTTAAATAATGAGAATACAAAAAGGGTTAGTCACAACTCTAAAGGGCACACATCCATTGGCAAAGGGTGTGCACCCTTTGGACTGTAAATGACATACATCTTATTTGGTTTTTTTTAAGGAAATATGTAGTAAAATAAATTTAAAGCATAAGAATAGAAAATGTGATATAAAATTAAATGTAAACTTATTACATTTATTTTACTAAATATAGAAAATTAAGGCCATTCTGCATCTTCTAAAATTGATTATAGAGATATAGGAGTTATCATTTAGAAGTTAGTTTTTCAAATTCTATTTTGGTCAATACTTAGTTTTTAGAATTTTAGGATTGGAAGATAGAATGAAAAACAAGGTTTAAAATCATGTTTTATATATATATACCATTGAGGATTACATGCTTACTTTACCTTAAGTATTCCCTACCTACTTTATCAACTTGAGTAAGCCATACCTAATTAAATAACCAAGCCATATCTTGATCTCAAATATTATGCCCTACCTAAATACACAAGCCATATCATGATCTTTACTATTCTCTACTGGTGTCAAAGTAAGTGATCCACTTACTCAACCTAGTCTACTTCAAGGTCTTATAAAAACTTGCTTGTAATTAGGTCTCTTCCTAACCATAAACTATTTTTTTGTCTATCACAAATGGTCTTATGAGTAATGGTATTGAAATAATAATGACATTATTCTTTAGTATTATCTCTTGACTTCTTATCCTCTATATTCAAATCAAAAGACACTTTCAATGTCTTAAAACAAGGTAATCAGTCCCAAGATAATAATCTACCTTCAAACAAAACCCTTGTTTAACTCCTAAAGCACTCAATTGTACATCCTCATTTATTAAAAAAATACTATTATGGTTTCACCAATTATTTGACTCAAGCTTCTTATTGAATGAAGAAATTCATCTCAAAACTTAGATGACAACAACTCTACCCATTATAGGCCTATTAGGCCAAATTCTACCTCTCAATGACTTGATACAAAGAGGTCTAAAACTACCTTTTTTTTTACTCATTCACTTCAAAAACTCAATGAAAATATCAATAAAATGATACAAGACTCATAGGTGTCTTTACACAAGCTCAAAATACCAATTAGATCACCAAAGTGCCCAAAAAGTTGAATAATTCCTAAGCAATGTTACAGTATTGTGTATAGGCATGTTTGGTATTGAAAAGGTGTTATTAATATAATTTCATAAAATTATTCTTATGAATATTTATTGATATGCTTGGAGACTATCTCCAAGGATGGGAAACCAATTTCCTTTATTAATTTCTTAAGAATTGGACTTCAATGGCAACTCTGCTCTTTAGGTCTGGATGGCCTAATCTACTTACTTGGAAAGATATTGACTTGGAATAGCTATCAAATTATTTAAATAAATTTAATTAAGAATTCTATACTAATTACATAATAACATTTTACCTTCATAATAATTTTATATTCAATCAACAAAGTAATACCATAATCTATAAACCTTAAAAATTAACTCCTAAGTTAAAATTTATAAACCCAAAACTCAAAACTCAAAACCTAAATCCATTAACACTAAACCTAAAACCCCAAACCCTAAACCATAAACACTAAACTAAAAATCCTAAACCCTAATACCTAATACCCAAACACTAAATCCCAAACCCTAAACACTAAATACTAAGTTTTAAACCCCAAACCCTTAACCAAACCCCCAAGACCAAAACCCTGAAACATATACCCTAAACCTTAAGTGCAAAACTATAAACCCAAAAATCTAACCCAAAACACCAAACCCCAAACCCTAAAAGCTAAACCCATGGTCCCTAAAGCCAAAAAAACCATTAATACTAAATCCTTAATAATATTATATAAATCATAAGCCCTAAATCCTAATCCCTAATTCATAACACTAAAACTTGAACCCTAAATGCTAATCCCTATACACTAAACCCTAAACTATGAATCTTGAACCATCAACCATAAACCTTAAATACTAAATTTCTAAATCATATACATCTAATCATAAACCATATTCTTGAGTTATCACCTATATATAAAAAGTATAGGGAGTATTGGATAAGCCATACCTTGAAATAATATGGGTCATTCTCACCTATATAGATAAAGAAGTGACTAGGGACATTCGTGTAAAAGGTTTGAATGTGGATTCAAGATGAATTCCTAAATAATTTATAGGATTTTTAATCAATAGGTCTATCAATATTCATAAATGGTTATCCTATAGCATTCAACCTATAGCATACATATAGTAATGATATAGGCATTCATACATTACATCTGCCCCATACCTAGTATTACATGTAGGTATGTTGTCACTCATACATGACATATTATTGAATTCATGATATAGTAACTCATACCATATGTAAATGTATCTAATCACCCTAATATACTCCATTTACACCTAAACCACTAACCCTAAAACCTAAACACCATAAACCTTGAATTTTTAACCCTAAACCTAAACCCTAAATGTCATAACCTTAAATGCTTAACCCTAATACATTATACCTAAACCCAAAATAATGATACCTAAACCCTAAAACCTAGAAACTAAATGTATAGCCTTAAAACCTTAAACCTTAGACTTTATACGTTAGATCATAAGTCCTAAAACCTAAACTTTAAGTCCTTAACCCTAAATCTCAAACCATAACCCTAAAATCCTAAATACTAAACTCTAAATCATAAAAATTTAACCCTATACCCTCAATATTAAACACTAAAACCTAAACATAAAATTAAAAAATCATTAACTTTTAACCCTAAACACTAAATTCCAAACCCTAAATCTAAAACCCAAAACCTTGATTACTAAAATATTAACACGAAACCCTAAACCTTGAAATTTGAACTATAACCATAGAACCTCAATCCCAAAACCATAGACCGTAAATCTTAAAATTGGATAAAATCTAAAGCTTAAACCTAAATGTCATAACCCAATCAATCAACCCTAAACACTAAACTATAAACTTTGAACCCTAAGCCCTTAACCTAAAACCCTGAAAATGAAGCCTAAATGACAAACACTAAACATACATTATGGAAACCACATCATAGATTAATGATGCAAGAATTGGTAGTTCTACTCAACCACTCTCCACTTTCCTATCATAATTCCTACACAAGCATAAAGATTTCAGTGAAAGGTGAAAACAAACCATAAAAAATTTAGTGGTAAAAATGCTAATAATTTATACTCATGACCCACATCATTATTTGATAATAACTCATAATCATGAGAATATCCAAAATTCTCTAGCCCTTTTGCCCAATGATTTCAAAATAATTGTGTCTATAAGAAGGATTTCACCTCATATGAAGCAAGCACAGAGAGACAATTTTTAATCTATCATCATTTATCATCATCCCTCATTATTCAAAATGAATTTCTTCCATGAAAGTGAAAACATGATATTATTTTATTTCTACCATGGAAATCATATAACAATCTCCCTAGAGTAATCCATCATGACCCTATCTAATCTACTAGACATGAATGAGAATAATCACCCTAGTACACTCCAATCATAATAAAAGGAATATAAACACCATTCAAGATTCATTTTAAAAAGATATTGTTTAGTCTAAAAAATATTTATATTGAATAATGTATTGAAACACACTCTACTAGATGATGGAATGACTAGGGATGATGAAGGAGAGATTAGGTACGATGAGGGCTAATGAGGGAATGTTTAGGGACAATGAGGGATGATGACATATGAGGAAGGAGTGATTAGTGATGATTAAGAATGATGAGGGTTGATGAGGGAGTGATTAGGGATAATGAAAGATGATGAAGGATTTACTATGGATGATAATAAATGATGATGGTTAATGAAGGAGTTATTAGGGATGATGAGGGATGATAAGAGTGTGACTAGGGATGATGAGGGATTATGAGAGAATGATTAGGTATGATTAGGGTTGATGAGGTTTGATGAGGGAGTGTTTAAGGATGATGAATTCCAATGAGGGATGATTAGGGATTATTATGTAATGATTAAAGATGATGAGGTTTGATGAGGGAGTGATTAGTAATAATGAAGGATGATGATATCCAATAAGGGAGTGATTAGGGATAATGAGGGATAAAGAGAATCAATGAGGTAGTGACTAGATATGATAAGTGAATATGATGGTAAATGAGGGAGTGATCAAGGATGGTGAGGGTTAATGTGGGAGTTCCTATGTGAAATTAGAGTGTTAGAATATGACTTTATTATACGTGACTTTGGAATAATGCATGAAATTGGAATTGAAGAATGCATGGATTGACCATCTGTCTAACATTTATATTAGAGAGAAAGGTATAATTTTAGAATGACTTTTTTAATGGTGTTTAAATTTATTATATTCTAAATGTATTATATTAGGGTGAATACTTAAATTCATGTCTAGTATAACTTATCGTATCATGACTATAGGTAGATGTCATGTATGAGTGAATGTATACATATATGCAATAGGTATGTGATAGATGTCATTTATGAGTGACTGTAGCATGACTATAGGTATTTTATAAGTTACATGCTAAAGGGTAGTCATTTAGGCATATTGATATACCCATTAATTAGAAACCCCACAAACTATTTCAGAATCCACCTTCAAGCTCAGCTATTCAATCAGGTAAGACATACTCAAGTAGGTAAAGTAGGTAAGGCATAATTAATTAGGTAAAATATGGGGAATAATCAATGGTATATATCTATTACATATGTAACATGATTTTTAACCTTGTTTCTCATTCTATCTTCCAATCCTAAAATTCTAAAAACTAAGTATTGACAATATTAGATTTTGAAAAATTAACTTCTAAATGGTAACTCCCATAGCTTTGGAATTGATTTCATAGGATGTAGATTGGCCATAATTTTTTATATTTAATAAAATAAATCTAAATTAAATTAACATAAAATGTGATATAAATTAAATTTAAACTTATACCTATTACATTTATTTTACTAAATATTTCCTTGGAAACACAAATCAAAAATCAACAACACAACAAAAAAAACCACCTCAAATTTCAAATAGAAACAAAACCACAACAAAAAAACACATACACATCTTCAAACATAAAATAAACTACTTCTAATTTCAAGAAACACAAAAAATATGTCTTTGAAAAGGGTGTAAGCCCTTTCCAAAGGGCATACATTATTTACAAAGGGTATACATCTTTTGGAAAGGGTGTACATCCTTTGAAAAGGGTGTATACCCTTTCAACATTTTAATATTTTTTTGTGTTTTCCTTATAAATTTTCCTTGGTTAAAGGCTTGGGGAGGTTTGAACGTAGTTTTAAAATGGTTGTGGAGAATCCCACTTAGTTTCCAAGAACTTTAGGAATATATTTTGTTTTTATCGACACATCTGATCAGGTAAATTTTATTATTTAAAAAAATATGTATATATGTATGTATGGGTTTGTAGAGGATAAATTTTAGTTTTAAAATATATAATTTTTTTTAATGTTAGAATATTATTTATAATTATTACTTAATTTATACATAACATACCTCACTATGGACTATATACATATTTATAAATTTATAAATATTAATTCTACACATTATCAATTATCTTTTTAAAAAAGTTGATTTGCATGAAGTTAAGGTCAAAATTTTGTGTTTATACACTTTCAGTTTCAAATTTCTAGTTGTCTTGACTTGTAAAATCAATTAAAAATTATATATAATAAAAAATATACTCAATAATTTTCAACATTTCACCTATCCATATATGAATTTTCATAAAAAAATTCATTCATTTACTAAAAAAAATGCATTTGTACACATGAAATCTCCTTATCTTTTAACAAAAAATGACCAAAATGCTATCATAAATGCATCTATTTTTCACACTTTTATCATCTGGGTATTGAAAAAAAATTATATATTTAGAAACTACATTCAAAATTCCACCATTCATGTTCTTATGTCATTTTCAATTTTTTTTTTTAAGTATCTCTAACTTTCTCTCCAAGTTCAAATATTGTTATTTTAAGAAAAAAAAGTGTCACTTTACCCCCCTGTTTTGTCCCCCATTATCCTACATCTATCCCTAATTAGTTGTCTCATTGTAGATTGTACATCCATTCTTGTGTAGTTTTTTTTCTCTTTTAGAGCCTTCACAAACTTATATTTTAGATGACTTTATTGATTCCAATGAGAGTATACACATTGAGAGTATTGATGACTCATATGTTCAAGTGGGCATTCATCTTTCATATCTAAGTGATTAATATGTAGACCAATCTTCAATTTTTATGGTTGTTAATCCTTTATATCCTCTTCCAATGGACATTACTTAAGTGAATTTTTTATTACACTCTTCTTTTTTGTATGCAATGAGGGTACTTAAAAACCCTCATGTTCTCTCCCATTCATTATATGTTTCCTTATTTCCATATTCTAAAGTTATAATTGTGATTCATGATTAGACTTTGGTACATGTGAGCACTAATTGAGAGACTTTTGATCATTTTATAGAGATCTACATCATGATTCCTATTTGCATTCCACATGAGTGCAAATTTAACACTTTTATATCTTGGAGTTTCTTTCTTTGAAAAGGAAGAGATAACATTTGTTGAAGAGGGACTTACTACAACATTATCCATGTGAAAATTTCCACTTGCCTTCTCTCTCTTCTTTGTGGAGGCACACATATTTCATATTTTGTAAGATAATGGGATCATTATTATGTACTTGGGTACCTCATCAGGCCTCATTATGGAGACCTAATTATCTATCCCACCTAAGCTATGCTTAAGGGTGGTGTTGGTGGGGGGATTCTAGTCCTACCTTATCTTCTTTGTCTCTCTTTGGAGGGATTTTTTTCCCACAGAGTTTTCTCCTTTTACTCTATTTTTTTAGAGTTAAATTATATGTGGATACCTCATCAGGCCTTATTTTTTAGACCCATTTTTCTTTTTCACCCACCTAAAATATGTAATATGGGGTGTTGGTGAAGGATATTTATTATTCTATTTATTTATTAAATGGATTATCCTTACACATTTAGCTTCAACTTACTTAGGTGTGATAAAGAGATTAAGTGGTGAGAGGGTGAGTTCTACCTAGAGTTCAATTGAGTACCATTGTGAGTTATCCTCTAAGTTCCATAGTGAGTTACACTCAATTCCACCATGAATTCTTATGTGAGTTAACTCCCCCTACTCCTATATATTATTCACTGGGCTATTATAATAGAGAAAATAATTGGTAAGCAATGTAGTTTAATATAGTAGACAATTATTGCACATATTATTACATATTTTTAAATAAAAGTAGGGTCATTATTGTTAAATAATTATTGTGTTCCCATATACCAAAATATCACTTTTGGACAATTCTAACAATTTTTTTTATTTAAGTATTATCAATGTTATTCTTGTCTATTATGACATGGGGGAACTATGTTGTTCTTTATTGTAGTAATTATAGCTACTTGGGAATTAAATTCAATATACCAATGGAAATTGTTTGAATAATAATGATGAGAGGGGGGTAAATCAGTCTCTTAAAAACTTTCTTTCAATTCCTCCTTAGCATACATGAATCATCACATCAACATATAGATGAAGCAATGCATAATCAATTAACCATATAAGCATGAAACAAGATTACACAATAAAACACATCATATATGTGGGAAAAACCTCAAGGGGAAGAAAATAAACTAATAATTACAAATATACTATAGTCCTATTAGTCAAAAGATCACAATTTAGTGAAGCACCAATTCTACATGGACCACCAACCCCAACTAGCTAAGCACCAACCCAACTAGGCTTTAGCAAGCACTAACTTATAAGGAGGCACCAACCCTCAAGATGAATCAACACAAAATTAGACACATAAAAAAATTTATCACATTTATAATACATTTTTTTCATACAATAGATGATGATCACCTTCTTCATCTCTTCTCACTCTTTTAACCCTCTCAAACTGCCTTCTAGGCTTCTTCACTCAACTAGCCCTCTTCTAGACTTGATTAGGTCATATGACCTTCATTTTCATACATAAAAAATCTATAAAATATTTTTTAAAATTTATATAAACTCTTTATATGGTATACAAGACCTCATTTTTCTTACCAATGTGTTATTTTAATCACTTCCACTTTTCTTACTTAAATAGGCCTAAGACTACCTTGTATATAAACCATTCCTTGTTCAAATGCCACATAGTCAGCCATATACACTTGAAAAAAATTATTAACCTTATAAAATGAATTATAACATGTTTCATACATTAATCAATCATTATAATAGGTCATCCACAACATAAAAGACCAAAATCTTGTTTAGGCTTTAAGGAAACCTAATTCATTTAGGCCTTCTTTAGTACACATTACCTTATGTTCTTATTCCAAAAATTTAACTTAATTGAAAAAAATGTAATTTAATAAATTTATAAAATAGACACTAATAAAAATATTATAATTTCCATAACACTTTTTATCACCAACCCTTCATGAACATTTCTTGTAGTATTGTTCACAATTAGGCCTATGAACCTACAAAAAGACTGCCAAACAAAATTGAAGCATGTAAAAAATTTAGTTACATAAAAATTAAATAAATAAAATGAACATAAAATAAATTAACTTAACAAAATAAAAAAATTATTTATATTTTACAACTTATGGAAAAATGACTCAAACACTTCTCTGCAAATAGCCCACTTAAAACTGCCAGAACACTCTAAAAACTAGTCATGAACAACCTAATCTTCAAAACCTAAAATTAAAATTTTTATGAAAAATTAAACTTTAAAAATATATTTTTACATCTATATACCACTCTAAAATACAAAAATATCAAGATATAATGTCAAATATTGGTCTTGTAGACCATTTGTTTACCTCACTACACACAATCAAACTAAAACTAGACAAACCATTTTGGCTTCAGCATTTAACCACTTTCACTAACTATAAATCCTTATAAAAAGAATTTATAGGACATAAAAGTCCCATAAAAACACCATATTAATTAAAATTCATCACATAGGTCATATATCCTTGAAAACACCTCTTTAACTCACTTACTTAGAACTGTTAGTTTTGCTCAAAGACCAATCATGGTGACTCAAACCTCCAACACCTGTATAGACATCTTCAATGAATTTTTATGTATGTATATTATCATATGATATCATTAAAACATTATAATATATAAAAAAATATGTTAAAATGGAAAATGTTGGTCTTATACACCAATCTAATGACCTTATATCTCACTATCCCATCTAAACTAGATAAATCAACTTGTAACTTTTTCACTATATTCACTAATATCTAAGACTTATAAAAAAAATTAATAGGACATACCAATCCAAGAAAAACTCTCCATGCACTTAGTTTCATCACTCTATGATTATAACATATTCTTAATCATCTTCTCATTGTTGCCTAGGTTTTTCATTATTTCCACCATTTGGCCTATTAGCGATTGGCTAACTTTGATGAATAGTCTAACACATTTGAGGGATAGAACCTATCCATAAAAATCAATTTACATGTGACATGAGTCTCAATCTTAAACCTCCATCTATTTTCATACTTTGACTTGATCAAATTTGATTTCTACAATAAATCTCTAAGAAATTAGCCCTTTTTTTGTAGGGTCTACTCATACATCTAACAATTCAATCACACATGGAGGTGATTGGGAGAGTTGAATACAACATAAAATATATTAAATAAGAATATAAATCCATTTTGGGCATTTTTGATCAAAATATTCAATGTTGAGTTCTTATTAGGGTTCTAAGAGGGTTTAAACATGTTTCTATTCTTAACAGTCATTCATAAAGCATAACCCCTTCATAAAAAAATAAATGATTAAATTTTTTATCTAGGACCATTACCAATATACCATTAATATATTAGGTTCCAATTAAATTTTTTATGATCTGATGAGCACAAGAAAATCTTTCTCAAGTTGAGAACCCTTCATTCTATGCATTTGAGAGACCTCTAAACAACTTTTCATGCCTTGTCCTTCACACTAAGACCTCAAAATTCATGAAAACACTTTTAAAAACACACCTAACCTCTAAAAATTCTTAAATAATCTCAAACATTCTTAAATATGATCATGACCCTTCATTAGGTCACACTCTCTCTCTTCGCTTGCTTAGACTTTGACTTATAAACCACATTAGGCCTTAAAACTAACCTTCATGCCTCTTTCCATGCACTCTCCACCATCATCACATACTCAATAAACCTCATAAATGCTTAAACACTATCATAAATCCTTCATATGGCTTGACAATAGATCATGATACCTCATTAGGATAGGTAGGGTCTATAAGTGGTTTAGATGTAATTTTGATCGAAAAATCCTACCCCTGTAGGCTCATCCTAAGACTCTCATGAGTGATCCAGTGCCTCATATACATTATAAATAAAAATAATATAACCTCTCATAATGTTTTTTATCCATATTACCATGTCACCATACTCATACCTTCTCACAAGTACTTTACATGCCATAACTAGTGTCATGGCTAGGCTGCTTAAATAATTAAAACATGACAACTGACCTTAAAACACTTCTAAAAGTACCTATACTTTAATTAAATTATCAAATAATTAAAAATAACCTATCATGCTCTTTTTATTACTTACTTCACCAAACTTCACTATGCACACCTTCTCATAGGGTTTAGACTAGGCTTCTCAAGACACCTTGTACTCAAGAACTAATATTCAATCATGCTTAGCTCAATGATAAAACTTTCAAATTCAAGCTAAAGTAAACCTTGACATAAACCAATAGAAGAGACTATCTCCATGAATGTGAGATTCTTGATCCAACTCACATTTTAAATATTCCATTTTAATTTCATACCTAGTGCATTCTTAATCTTTAGCTTCTAAGATACCAGTGACTATCTCCATTTGTGCTTCAATCTGATTGATGATATCATCATAATCATTATATGTGTAACTCAATATCTCCTAAAAAAAACCAATTTTATCTTTATAATCTTTAACTAATGTCTTTAATTTATGATTCTTCCTTATTTATAACTTTAACTCCTCCAGTGCACTCACTAATTATACCTCAAGGTTCAATTTAGCCTCTTCTTCATCTAATTCTTCATCATCCATAAGGTCATTATCTTTCAAGAAACCCTCATTATCTATTTATATAGACATTAATAAGGTTTCATTGTTATCATGTTCATGTTTATTACTGTCATCATCACTATCATATGTGGTTGTGTCACTTACATAATATGAGTTATTATCTTCTTTGGTATATAAAATTCTCTTTTTCTTGAATGACCCTTTCCTACCTTCTTAATTCCTTAAATATTTCTTATTTTTATAAGGCTTATAGACCTTATTATGATCTCCATGATGTTTACCATGTTATTCATCATGCTCAATATTATCCTTGTTAAAACACTTAGATGTAAAGTGA
Organism: Torreya grandis; assembly: GCA_037957365.1. Lineage (NCBI taxonomy): Eukaryota > Viridiplantae > Streptophyta > Pinopsida > Cupressales > Taxaceae > Torreya > Torreya grandis. The sequence goes on from JARHVA010003068.1 coordinate 521,283, forward strand.
CCAATCTTACCATAGTTGAAACATTTTAAAGTCAACATACCCTTGTACTTGCTAGTTCCAAACCTTAATTTTCTATCAAACATGGCTATTAGTTCATCATCATCAACATATAAACATACCTCATCCTTGACATTCTTGAATTTTGACTTCTTCTCAACTTTGAATGCTAGTTCCTTATTGGGAGGTATGCATTTATTTATTCTCATCTCATATGCAATCAAGATGCCATGAAGCCCATCCATTTTCAGTTTTCCCAAATCTTACATCTTTACTACTATAGACACCTTAGAATAAAACATAGGAGTTAGTGATTTTAATACCTTTTAAATAAATGTAGACTCTTTCACTTTTTCTCTCAATCCTATAAATACATTGATCACTTCAACCCTCAATAGTTAGGATATGTTTCATATTCATTCATCTTCAAACTTTCAAACTAACTTTTGTGAGTCTACAATTTATCCATATTCACCTTGGTGTATCCTTCATAGATAGTTATTGGTGTGAACAAGGTTAATTCTTATCTAGTTATACTATCAATTGTGAATAGGTTTATCTCCCTAACTAGTTCCACTGGTTGATTCCATTCACACCTTATTTATTTAGGTTTACTTAGGTGTTTTAAAAGATTGTCTCACTTCACAAGATCATGACACTTGTCACAATCCTTTGAAGGGTTGGTGAAAGGTATTTAGTATAAATACCCCCTATATATGCTTATTTTGGTACATTAATTGAATAAATGATTAATGTATTTGTGTTGAGTTCAGCATTCATTCTCATTCCATAGTCTAAGTGCTTCCATAGGCATATTAGATTCTTGTCCAATCTTACATTGTACCAGAGTGGGTTAAGGTACATAGGGTAGCCTAGTAGTGTAATAAATATATGATTTATCTCACTATGCCTATGCTCTTCTCTTTCATCCATAATATGGTCCTAAGAATTAGAGAGACATGAGAGGAATAACTAGATTACAGGGGGAGCTTCCATTGAGCCTTTCAATTATAGGTTATTTTTGGTATTTTTGGAAGCACATCAAAGCTCATCATCACATTCAGATATCTTGGATCACTCATAGTTTGTTCTAATTGAGCAATGGAGGATCCATCATTAGGTAGTTTTTCAAAAATTCTATATGCATATAGTAGGCTGAAGGATCATGATTTGAAAGTTTTCTCTAAAAATACATTTTTTTTTCTTTCCTTCAAATTGTAATTTTCATTTAAAAAATTCCTCTCCAAAGCTTTCTTCTCAAAATTTGGTTTTACTAGTCTCATATTTTTTTATTTTTTTGTATTTATTAGAAAAAAATAAATTATATTACTGCCAAAAATACTAAAAATTTAATTAAAAAAATCCCTTTAGATATTTCAAAAAAAATGAAAAAAAAACTTAAAAAAAAAATCAAAAGTTTTTTTAAATATAAAAAATTTGAAAAAAAAGGAAATCAATTTTTTTTGATATCATATTACAAAAAATATATCAATTTTTTTAAGCAGGTCATGCAACATGTGCAGTTGTAGGTCATAGGCTTGCTACCCAAGGCTGAGGGCCTTTTGGGAGGGGCTCAGCCCCAACCCAAGCCGATGACCCCTTGGGTAGGATTCCCCCCACCACCAAGGCCATAGGCCTTTGGGGGGTGGCATCACCCCAACCAAGTCTTACAGCATCTCTAATTTTTTTAAAAGTTTTTTTAATTAAAAAAAAAACTCAACAATTATACTTATATGTCTTTTACAAAAAAGACAAGTGACACTCTAGAAAAAATCTTGTGTATTTAAAAAAACATCTAAATTATCAGTTTTTTGCAATTTTTGGGTTGGAATAAGAAAATAAAAAATAAATATAACTCTCCAAATTGCCTAGTTATTTGTCAAATTCAAATTTCCATTTGTTGGTTTTGTAAATCTAGGTTGTGCTTGATCACCAAAAACATCAAAAAAAACCTAAATTACCTAGTTTTCTATCAAATTCAAAGTGTTAGTTTTTCAAACATCATGTTTTTCATGCTCATGGAGGAGTCAATATTGGCTAGAGGATAAATCTGATTGAAATTCTATATTTTCTTGTATGTAAAAAATGCAAGATTAAAAAAAAATGGTTAAATTTGGTGTCTTCCTCTAAACTTAGTGGCACTCTAATTTTAGAGGGTTTTTGCTAAAATTAGCAGTAATTCCACTAAAATTGGTAGATTTCTAACTTTAGAAATAATTTTTCTAAATTTGGAAACATTGTGGATGGACCCTCTCTCCATTGGCATTCTTCAAATTGTAGTTTAACTTTAAATGACCATATCTTGATCACAGGACCTCCATTTTACAAGAAATATTTTTTGATTTGGGCTAATTTTTCATTCTATTTGCATTAGTGTAGATGGTTTTTTAATTTTAATTTCTAATTTTTCCATAAATTACATATTTTAAAAGGTGTCACTATCCCATCCTCATTTTGGGAGCTTCAAAGTTTCATAACTTTTGTATATGACCTCGGATCGAGGTAATTATTTTTTAAAAGTGCATAATTTCTTGTATACTTTGTAGTGGTACTAATAATTTCACTTGGTTGTGTGCCAAAATTACACTTAAAGTATATGCCCATTACATGAGAATTTGTAAAAATTGAATTCAAGTCCACTTTATGTTTTTTAATGGTGGAAACTATAATTGCACAAACTATAAAATGCCAAATATGTTTTGCTTGGGGGGGTTCTTCATTTACTGGATTTTTTTTTTTTTGGTGGGGGGTGAGTTGTGTCATTATCTTGGTCTCCACATTGTATGTGTGTGTGTTTGTATTTATTTTACTATGGGTAATCCCACTTTTCCTTTTCTAAATCCATATAATTACAATATCTGGAAATAACATACATGGAGTGCACTGATGGGAAAGGATACACCCACTACATGGAGGGTACATTTCTAGAACCCATTGATTCTAAGGAAAACATTACATGGTTAATTAAACATATTAAAACTCTTGGCTATTAATGCACATTCATTTCTCTAGAATATTATTTCATATTGATTAGTGTAAACTGCCCAAGTAATCATGTGGCATCATTAAGAAACTATATGTTAAAATGGATGAGGTTAGAGGGTATCAAATAGACAATGAACTCTCTAATCTCTCTCTATCTTCTTTTGACAATATTCAAGACTATGTCACTAAGTTAAATGAACTCCATTCACAAATCAAAGAATGTGGAATTGATAAAAAGGATGTTCAAGTAATTTTCAATGTGTTTGGAAATCTTCCTATTGAATATGTTACATTTGTATCTATCCTTCATACTCATTGGATGATAATGAGCGAGGCTAATGTTATGCCCATATTTGAACAATTTACAAAAATGCTAATTCTTGAGAGTACCAAGTTGGTCACTATGGGTCTTATAAAGCCCTCTAAGTCACAAGCATTAATGGAAATACCTCCTTAGCATTAAAAAGGTCCTAAGTAGTAGAAATAACAACTTCCCAAGCCATATAAATCACCTCCACATTCTTTGCATCTTTCACCATAAGCATTAACATCCTACAAGAAGAAAAAGGATTTTTAAAAGAAGGGATGACCAACTTGCTCATACTACAAGAAAAATGGTCATGATGAGAATTAGTGTCATGCTAAATAACTTGATGATTTGAAACATTTGCTCAAAAAGAAGAACATCAATTTACCATCATCTTATACAAATGAGTCCTCTCCTTATACTTATTCACAATCTAAGAAAGTGAAAAGTCAAGCACTTGTTACAACTGGCAAGTCTTCTCAATAATGGATACTTGATTTGAAGGCCACACATCATATGGTTTCTAATTAAGAACATTTTTTTCATTGGAACCTTGTTTTTTGTCTCACATTCTCATAAGAGATGATACACTAGTGGAAGTTCATGGAAAAATATCATTTGCAATGCAAAAAGGCACTATTTTGTATGTACTTTATGTTCCATATTTATGTGCCAACCTTCTCTCAATCTACCAGATTACACATCTTGGGAATGGAAATAAAGTTGAGTTCTTCCTTGATTTAGTAAAAAATTGGGATCTTAAGGATAATGCCCTAGTTGTAATGGGGGAAGTTGATCATGATTTTTGGATATATGCATTCTCCTATTTTGTGCCTCATTCCCCTTCTATTGATTTTCTCACTCATATATATTTAGTGAGTAAACTATGGCATGAGAAGTTTGCCCATCTCAACTAATTTTATCTTCAATATCTCATCTCAAAGGATATGGTACAAGGACTCCCTCCCATTCAGTTTTATAATGGCATATGTTCAAGGTATATAATCAGCAAGCATCTATAGGAGAATTTTGATAAAGGGTCATCTTGGAGGGCTTCACAAGTCCTTGAATTGGTTTATAGTGATCTTATGAGTCCATTTCCCAAATTGTCTTTTAGTAAAACCCATTATGTCATCACCTTCATTGATGACTATTCATAGTTTACTTGGGTCTACTTCCTTCATCATAAGAGTAAAGTTTTCAACTAGTTTATATACTTTCAAGGCTCATGCTAAAAAATAATCTAAAAAGTCTCTCAAAATTATCCCCATAGATAATGGTTGAGAATATGTGAATCATTGCCTTGAAATTTTGTGCACTTGAAGGGATCAACCTTAAACATTATGTTGTCTACATACCCTAGTAGAATGGTGTTTTTGAACAAAAAAATCATACCCTAAAATAAATATCAAATTGCATGATACATTCTCATTCACTTGGTCTAGAATAATAGGCCTAAGTTATTAATTATTCCACTCACATTTAGAACTACATTCCTCATAAAGCCTTGAAAGGTGTGACTTCTTTGGAAGCTTGGTGTTGTCAAAAACCTATTGTAGGACACTTTTAAGTCTTTGGATCCTCTACATTATCATGCATTCCTTCATAAAAATGTAAGTTTCTTCAACAACAGAGTTAACATTGCCTTTTTGTTGGCTATATTGGTGGTTACAAGGGATAACAACTTTTAGATCTAGAGATGAAAGAGATTTTCATTGCTAAGAGTGTTAAGTTTGAGGAGACAATTTTTCCCTTGACCTCTAATACTCCATCTCCACCATCCATAGTGGAATCAAATGATAATTATTTAGATGATGCATCTTCACTTCCACTGGGGCCATCTTCAACATTTACTACAACCCCATATTCATCATCACCTCAATGGGTTTGATAGACTCTTTAGTCAATAGGAATATTTTTTGGGGACCCTTCAGACAATTAAAAAATTTAGTCATGTCATTATCATCTTCCACATATATATATATTGCACTTGCTTCTAATCCATAATATTTTCATGAATAATATGGCCATACTGAGTGGGACTCATTAATGGAAGAAGAGTATAGTTCCTTGATGAGGAACCACACTTGGGATTTAGTCCCCCTTCCAAAAGGAAAGAAAATGGTTTTTTATAAGTGGATCTATCAAACCAGATATGTATAAGATGGAATAGTTGATAATTTCAAATCATGCCTTATTTCCAAAGGTGTCTCACAAGTTCTTAGTGTTGACTACACCGAGACCTTTGCACCTATTGCTAAGATTAACTCCATTAGTTTGACTCCTACTATTATTGAATCTCATGGTTGGGTTGTACATTAGATGAGCATGAAGAGTTAATTTCTTCATGGGGATATTCAATAAGAAATTTACATGGAGCGGCTAGAAGGGTTCACTAAGGACTCTTCTTTGGTTTGTCACTTGAGAAATTCTCTTTATGGCCTCAAATAATCCCCTGGGGCTTGGTATGCCAAGATGAACTCATTTATTCTATCTAATGGATTTTCACATTGTCACTAAGATCTAACTACCTAAATTATGAGATAGAATGACTTCTATTTACTACTAGTCCTTTATATTGATGACTTAATTCTTACTAGGATTTCTTCATCTATCATTGACAAAGTCAAATATACTTTGCATGAGCACTTTTATATGACTAAATTGGTCCTCTTACACTACTTTATCAAGATTGAGATTAATCAATCTTCTTTTGGGATCCTTTTCTGTCTAGAGTTAAGCTTGAGGGAAAGTGTTCCACTCCACTAGTTTATTCCACTTTGTATCATCAACTTATTGTAAGTCTCATATATTTGATGCACACTCACCTTGGCATTTGGTTTTCAATTGGCATGATCTCTCACTTTATGCAAGATCCACATGAACTTCATTGAAAAGCATCTAAATACATATTACATTACATCCATCACACTCCTCGACATGGGATACACTATGCATCAAGGATTAGTCTTGACTTAGTTAGATATATGGATTCTTATTGGGTTGGAAATTTTGAAGATCATAAGTCCACATCTAGATCTATATTTCACCTTGGTTCCTACCCCATTAGCTAGTAGAGTAAGAAGCAACATGCTATTGTTCTATCTTGAATGAAGCTAAATATTAAGGGGATGTTAATGCTACTACTGAGGCTATTTGGATTTAGAATATTATAAATAAGTTTGGCATCACTATTACATGGCCATATATAATTTTTTGTGACAATAAAAGTACCATTTATATCTCAAAGAATATAGTTCATCATTAGAGGACCAAACACATTGAGATCCATATGCACTACATTAGGGCGCTGATTCAAGAGTAAGTCATTGATCTACTCTATTGTCCTATGGTAGAATAAGTTGTAGATATATTCACCAAATATTTCATGAAGAGTAATTTCCATCACTTATGAACTCTCTTATGGGTGTGGGACACTGCTTTTGTAGGGGTTACTTGAAATTCATACATCATCCTCTCATGGTGGGGGGGGGGGAGTTTTTTCCTATCAATTTTCTCCTTCTCTTATGTTTTGAGGGGATTAGTGTATACATGGTTACCTCATTAAGCCTTATTATTTAGACCCATTTATTATTATTTTCATTATTAAATAAACCTCTAAGTTACACTTAAGTGGGGGTGTTGGTTTGAAAAGGGTTATTTCCTATCTAGTTCCACCATTAGGTGTGAATATGGTTATCTCCCTAACTGGTTCCACTAGTTTGATTCCATTCACACCTTATTTAGTTAGGTTTACTTAGGTGTTTTAAAATATTATCTACCTCACAAGATCATGACACTTGTCAAAATACTATGTAGGTTTGGTGAGAGGTATTTAGTATAAATACCCCCTATATAAGCTTATTTGGTACATCAATTGAATGAATGATTCATGCATTTGTTTTGAGTTTAGCATTCATTCTCATTTCCTATTCTAAGTGCTTCCCTAGGCTTAATATATTCTTGCCAAATCTTAAAATAATATTTAACTTGTCATATATTACCTTGGTTGACTCACAGTGCATCACCTTCACAAACTCTACCTCTAATAGGCCACATATAATGGCATTAATTGCCTTGGAAATACTCTCACTTTCCTTTTTACCTCCTACATCAGTTAGTGGTGTAGGAGGTAGAGTATATTCATACATAAATGATTTCCATATTTCATGGACCATTTATATTAGACATGTCCTCATTATCATGATCTAAAATTCATAATTTATCCCAGTTAATAATAGAGACTTGCTAGTAAAGAAACCAGCTTGAGCTTGCTAACTAGCCATCCTCACCTCTAAGGTCTCCTTTAGGCTGTTAGACCTAATTCAAAGGAATTTATATGATACCAAAATTTTGAATAATAATATAATAAGTGGGGGGGGTGGTGAATTATTCTCTTATAAACTTTCTTTCAATTCCTCCTTAACATACATGAACCATCACATCAACATATAGATCAAGCAATGCATAAGCAATCAACCATACAAGCATGAAACAAGATTACAAAAGACAACACATCATATATGTGGGAAAAATCAAGGGGAAGAAAACCCACTAATACATAAAAATGGATATGGTCCTATAATTCAAAATATAATAAATTATTAAAACACCAACTCCACATGGAGCACCAAACCAAACTAGTTAAGCACCAACCCAGCTAAGCTTTCAAATGCACCAACTTGCAAGGAGGAACCAACACCTTAGATTTATTAAGACCAAATAAAATAGATAAAAAAATTTATCACCTTCATAATATGATGATCACCTTTTTTAATCTCTTTTCACTCTTTTAACCCTCTCAAACTACCTTATAGGCTTCTTCAATCAACTATCCCTCTTATAGAATTGATTAGGTCATATGAACTTGATTTTAATACATATAACCTATATAAAATATTCATTAAAGTTTATATATAGTATTCATATGGTATTAAAAACCTCCTTCTACATACCAATGTGCTATATCAATCGCTTGCACTTTTCTTACTTAAATAGGCCTAAAATTGCCTTGTATATATACCATTCCTTGTTCAAATGACACTTAGATAGAAATATACACTTTCACACTTGGATTAAAATTTAAAAACATATTATAACACATTTAATACATCAATAAATCATTAAAATAGGTAATCCACAACATAAAATACCAAAACCTCTTTTTAGGCCTTAAGGAGACCTAATTCAATTAGGCCTTCATTAGTACACATTACCCTATATTCTTCTTGAAATAATTTAACTTAATTTAATAATAATATAATTTCATAAATTGATAAAATATACCCAAATAAACATATTATAATTTCCATAACACTTTTTATCACCAACCCCTTCATGAACATTCCTTGTAGCACTATTCACAATTAGGCCTATGAACCTACAGAAAGTCTGCCAAAAAAAATAGAAGCATGTACATAGTTTAGTTATAAAAACATGATATAAAATAAAATGGAAAAAAATAAATTACCTTAAAAACATCACCATTTTATTTATACTTCACAACTTGGGTCAAAAGGACTCAAATACTTCTCTATAAATAGACCACTCAGGACTACCAGAATACTCCAAAAACTAGTCATGAACAACTTGATCTTAAACACCTAAAATAAAACTTACCATAACCAATATTAATTTAAAAATATATTTTTACATCTACATACCACTCTAAAATATAAAAATCACAATGTCTAATGTGAAATATTGGTCTTGTAGACTAATCTTTTAACCTAACTACACACAGCCAAACCAGAATGAGATAGACCATTTTGGATACAACATTTTAACCACTTTAGGTATATATAAATCCTTATAAAAATAATGTATATGAAATAAAATTTCAAAATTACAACACCATATGAATTATACTTCATCATATAGGGCATAAAACACCTCTGTAACTCACTCAGAATTGCCAATTTTTCTCAAAGACTAGTCATGGTGACTCAAACCTCCAACACCTGTATACACATATTCAATGAATTTTTATTCATGTATATTATCCTATGAGATAATTATACCATTATAAAATATAAATATAATATGTTAAAATAGTAAATATTTATCTTGTAGATTAATTTCATGACCTTATATCTCATTATCTCAAATGAACTAGATAAATCAACTTGTGAGAAAATATTTCACTAGATTCACTAATCTCAAATATTTATAACAAACATTAATATTAAAAACTAGTCCAATAATACATCTCCATTCACTTGGTTTCATCACTATATCATGATAATGCATTCTTATTTATCTTCTCACTATTACCTAGGTTTTTCATGACTTCCATGATTTGGCTAACTTGGATGACTAGTTTATCACACTTGAGTGATATAAACTATTGAAAAACCTTCATGTAAATAATACATGAGTTTCAATATTAAACCTCCATCCATTTTCATACTTTAACTTGGTCTCTAATTGTTACAATAAATCTCTAAAAAATTAGCCCATTCTTATAAGGTCTACTCATACACCTGACAACTCAAACACACCTAAAAGTGCCTAGGAGAGTTTAATACAACTTCCAATAGCTTAATTGAGCATACCAATCCATTCTAGTCACTTTTGATCAACATCTTCAACATCAAGTCATTATTAGGGTTCTACGAGTGTTTAAACATGTTTCCATTCTTCACAATCATTGATAAAGCATAACCCCTCAATCCAAAAACAAATACCTAAAATTTTGATCTATAACCCTTCCCCATATACCATGAATACTATAGTTTTTTATGTAAAGGTTTTATGAGTTGACGAACATAATAAAATTCTTCTTGAGTTGAGAATCCTTCATTCTGTGCACTCGATAAACCTCTAAACAATTTTCTATGCCCTTTCCATCACATTAACACCTCAAAATGCATGAAAACACTTTAAAAAACATAAGTAACCTCTAAAAATTCTTACATAATCTCAAAACTTCTAAAACATGATCATGACCCCTCATTTGTTCACACTCTTTCTCTTTGCTTACTTAGACCTTGACCTAAAAACCACATTAGGCCTTAAAATTGACCTTAATGCCTCTTTACATGCACTATACACCACTATAACATACTCAAAAAACCTCATACATGCTTAAACATTATCCTACATCCTTCGTATACCTTGACAATAAATCATGATACTTCGTTAAGCTAGGTAGGGTCTAGAAGTGGTCTAGATGTAGTCTTGATCTAAAGGTCCTACCCTTGTAAGATCATCCTAAGACTCTCATATACATGATAAATAAACCTAATACAACCTATCATGCCTCTATGTATCCATCTTACCAAGTCACCATACTCATACATTATCATAAGGATTTTACATTCCATGACTAGTGCCATGACTAGGCTTTTCAAGCACTTAAAACTTGACAACTAACCTTGAAACACCTATAAAAGTATCTATATTTTATTTAAATGATCACACAATGAAAAAAACCTCTCACATGATTTTTATTACTTAATTCATCAAACTTATTATGCACACCTTCTCACAGGGTCTAGACTAGGCTTCTCAAGACACCTTATACTCAAGAACTAATATTCAACCATGCTTACCTCAATGATAACACTGTCAGCTTCATGTTGACCTAAACCTTGACATAAAATAACATAAGATACATTAGGTTGCCTTAAAATTCTCTATTGAATTCAAATTATTTCTTGTCACATGGCTTCTTTGTCACATCAAACACATAAACTCATACCTCAAAGACCACTTACCATGCATCTTCACCAGCTACACCTTAACATCAATGGCATCAACCTTGAAATCAATGACAACACTTATCAATAGAAATAAAAATATATTATTTCCAAGGAATAATTTTTTGAAGTAATATAATAAAATTCTAATAATATATAAAACAAATGTTGTCCCTACTTAAAGATTTATGATCCCATTTTAATTCATTAAATGTGTGTACCATTATATGTCAAGGGTTAATGACATTTAGGAAACATTTTGTATTTTCTCCTTTCTATATCAATAAAATACTTGTTAACCCACTCATAGGCACAATATTCAACCCAAATTATTTTATATTGATCACTAGTTTACTTTGGTGAAATTTATGAACTTATCCATTGGTTTTACTAGAGGAAATTAAATTATTTTTTTATTAATTAAAGTCATAAAAAACTAAAAATGTGTATTTTATAAGTTATTTGGGTGATTAACTTATATTGATACATTTATAATAACCAAATTTCTCACCTTTTCATACTTAGAAGTTTGAAATATAAACCTAATAATATAAATTTGAAGTTACACTCTTAGGATGAGTGAATTTTTAACTTTCTACCCAACATTTCTGTATTAGAATGTGTTGTCATTACTGTAAATAACAATGGCATACCTACCTTTCATGTTTTTCAACATATTATAAAAATTTTAAATCCCCATATTAGCATGAAGGATTGGTAAGGTATTCTTTTTTATGAGGGTATTTCCATCTAACTACAATTTTAATTCTAAAATTCACACTCTTTCAACCTACAAGTAGGGATATATCAATAGTTTTGAATTTTTTATGGGAGATAAAAAAGTAATGTCACAAATTATTTAAGTGGATACTGAATATGAGATAAAGTTTTCCAAATAGAGTACCATGTTATGTAACATACAAAATTAAAGAGTCAAATTATCAAGCATATCTTATTCTGGCAGTAGCTGAATAACATTTTACATAATATACATGTGCAAATGTAGCATAATGTAAGTGAAATATAACTCTGAGCACTATAATTATTTACACCTTAAGATCTAGTGATAGGTTTGCTTTATTTAGTAGACCCTAAGTGCCTCATCAAAGTGTAGTCATATATATAGAAATAGAATCTAGTTTGAAGTGAATAAGGACTAGAGCACTCATAGATGTCAAAATGCATGCAATAATACAATCTGTATCAACCCACCATTAGCATGTTATCTTTGAAAAAAATATGTGTAAGAGATAAGACCATTTTTAATCATCATAAAAATATTTTGATAAGTAAATTAATAGTATATCCATGAATCATTAAGTATATAATAAATCTACCAATTTCTAGTTGTAAACACCTTGGGTAGGATATAAGCCAATAATTCTTATGTAAAAATTAAACACTTGACTTATAGTTGAAATATAGAGTTATATATTTATGAAAAAATTAAACATGTTCTGATAAAGATATATCTAATTTATATAAAATATAGTGTCATGTTTTCATAATTTGAGCATATTAAAAGCAAGGGGAAGTGATAATATCTCCTACAACTCCACTTAAAGCTCCATTTACATACAAAGATAAATACCAGCATGGTGACTAATTTACCATTTATGAGTTTGGTTGTTAACTAGTCTTTTCAAGTACCAATTCATACCCATCTACCATGCATTTCACTTCCTCTATAAATTGATACTAGATCAAAATCCCTACTCTAGATCCTCTTTTATTGGTTGATGATAATATGTTGTCATATACAAATTATATGAAATAATCTCTGTAACTACCATTGTACCATGGATATCTTCTTGATGTGCCACACCATGAAAATATGGCAAGGATGGTTAGAGTCTTGACACAATCCTAGATGTGTTCTTTAATGTAGGTATTAACAAAGACAAGGTGGGATGGAGAAACTGATTTTGAAATCCTTCATGCAAAATAGAGATAAGAAACTAAAGTAAAATTGAAATCAATTATATGGTATGTAATAATTCTTGTTGTATATAAAAATATATATTTTTGCTATATTTTCTTACCAACTATCTAGTATTATATGTACAAAGGAATTTTCAATGACAATAACTTGGTGTTTCTTTAAAATATGTCCCAAGCATAAGAGTTGGGGTTATATCTAATCTGCACCACAAGGACCATGGTCAAGTGTGTGGGGGATAACTAAGTTTGGTTGTGTAGAGTGAATTCATAGTGATGTATATAAATGGAATAAACAAAACACATGAAATTGACTGGAAGTCTTACTTACTAAAAATGTAACTTATATTTATAATTGAAAGAATAAGGAAATATATTACAATGCCTACAATGCATGTATATAAATTAGATGTGCAGAGTAAAGTATTTATGTTATGATTGTGTATTGAATTGACCAGACTCTTGAGTCTTGTTGTCTCCATATAATGCATATGTTACGTATTTAAAATGCATAATGTAATTTTAGTGATTACTAATATGTGGTTATTTATGGGGATGTTGGTGGTGTGTCAGTCATATTAGATGTGGTAGTTGGTAATGGAAAGAATAATTAATTTTAAGGATATCTGCAAATACTACCAATCCTAAGATCTTATCTTAGTGGACATAGCTAGTTGGTTTATTTGAATTAGCCATATAGTTGGGGATTATTGACATGTGGTTTTACTAGAGTATATCCCAAAGGAGAAAGAAAGTCTATGAATAAGTACCATTGAGGCAAGAAGGACTACAAATTGTGAGGTACACATTGAGGTACATAGGATATGATATAAAGATACCAATGTAATAAATTCTACAAGTAGCTGTAGGACTTATGCGTAAGGTTGTCAGTAAAAATTAAATTAAAATAATTCACATGATTATGTAATAGGTGTTATTTATATTAATTATAATAAAGGAGGAGTGTGTTTAGTTGTATACTAGTTGGACAGAGATCATTTTCCTTTTCTTAAAGATAAATTCTCTTTATTACATTAGTGTATAGTTAAGGGAACTAAACTTGAATTTTTTAATAAGTGTACCACTTATTTTGTTTAACATATTATCCAATATTAACCACTCAAAAAATTTGGTGTGTGCTATGGCAAGTGTGTGTGTCTATCACTTTGATGATATGGTCCATTCTATGGAGTGAATGTATTTAAGAGCTAAATTAAAAGGATGTTGCATCATTTCTAGCTCAAAAAATGATAGTGTGTTAGGCTTGAGAGGTTTCACATTGAATATTGGGTGTGTACCCAAGTATAGAGGTAGATTGAGAATGAAATCATTCTCACTAGCTATACATAGAATGGTGTAAGGACCATAGTGCAAAATATTGATCTTTTAGTGTAGACATTTTAAGCATTCTTTATGAAGGTGTAACCAAAATTTATCACCGAATTGAAATGTATGAGGTGTGTGATGTGTGTCATGGTTCCATTTATACTTTACTTGGGTGTGAGAGAAGATCCACTGAACTTTCAAATTAACAAATTGAATGTGCCATATAAAATTCTTAGCTTTGTTTACTTCTTGTTCCTATGTGCATGAATTAGTGGTTGTTGGTACATGGTAGGAGATGTCTAAGGGTTCCAAAATTTGAAACCCAAGTCATTTTTGGAATAGACTATGACTGATAGAGATGTGAAGGGATCTCTTATAGGTGTGTTTAATGTATAATATATTTTCATCCCAATTGTGATCATGTGTGTAGTTATACATTCATAGAAGATGAATAAATATGTGATTGACCAAGTTGATTTAGTAATTTATCTATGGATGATAGTTCATCGAGCAATCCAACTACATACCCATCAGGTATGATAATGTTTTCCAAAAATGACTTATAAAGAATGGATCTTGATCAAATAAAATAGATGTTAGAAGCCCAAAATGAACCCAAACAAGCTGAATAAATATTTTATAGTGTTGGATACATTAATTTCTTCTTTCACATAACCATGATGGTCATTTTAGAAAACATATCCACTATAATGAATATAGCATCATGTTATCATCTTTTCATCTTGTCACAGGTAACCTAGTCATTAAATCCATGTTGATAGATTATTATGGTCTAGATAGAACTAGTAGAGGTGTGTAGAGTCCTATATTTTTATTCATGGGCTTGGAGATGCAATAAGGAATCCAATACTTGATGTGTTATTCCACATTTTTTCACATGACTAGTATAAGTGTAACTTTAATGTAGATAAAGTATTTGTCATGCTTAATTATCCCAAAGTCTTGGCATTTTGCACCTCCTAGATGAGTCATTATCAAGGTGTACCATTAGGAACATAGATATTTCCAAGCTTGAAAAATATCTGGTCAAAAAAGTATAACTATTTAACTTCTTTACCTTTTTTTAAGCTAGTATAAGTTACTTCAAACTCCTAGTCAACTTAGTAGAGGGATACCAAATCTATGAAGGTGTGTCTAGGTGTGTCCAACATAATGATGATTACATGAACTAGTAGCTAGCTAAGGAAATATATTACCTTGTTATCCTTCCCTTTATTTTGTTTGATTATGATATGGAACTATTATAGGTAAGTCATCCATTTCATGTCCCACACATTCTCTAGCTTATTTTGTGTTTGTAGGGACTAAAGTGGCTTGTGTTCTAAATGAAGAACTGTCTCCTTTCTTAGAATATAACATCTCCATTAATTTATTTATTGAAAATTAACATATATTTCTTTCTCATATGTGAAGTACCTTTGCACCATGTTTTTGAACATATTTGAGTGGTATGTAACTAGATGTCCATGTTACATGAGTACTACACTAAGTGCAAATTTAAATACATAAATGTGAATTTTAAATGAATGCACAATTTTGGACATTATGAGAATAGGTGTTATATAGAGGTGTTTCTTGAGTGCCTCAAAATCACATTGTTATGCATGAGTAAAATTGAGCATGGATTTTGTATGTGTTATCTGACTGAGAGCCCAAGAGACGTGTGATAAACCAAGGGTGAACCTATGGTAGAAGATAACAAGTCTTATAAAACTCAATTATATGAGATTATATAGATTAGGAAAATCTTGGATAACTTGGATGTTCTCTAGGTCTATATGGATGCTTGTGTGATCAATGAAGTAACCCAGGTACTAGATTTGTGTAATATTGAACATACACTTTACTAAGTTGTTTTACAACTTGTGTTGATGTAAGGTATCTAAGACATGTGATATGTGATCTAGGTTCTCCTCCCAATTTTTTCTAAATAATATAATGTCATCTAAGTAGATGATGATGAAGGAGTTGAGGAAATGCCTGAGTAGATAATCCATCAAGCACATGAATGTGGTTGGTGCATTGGTTAGGATAAAAGGCATGATTGACCATTTATAAAATCCTTCCTTATCTTGAATTTTGTCTTCCAAATGTCTTCAAGGAGGATTTGAATCTAATGATAACCTAAATTTAAATTGATCTTAGTGATTTATTATGCACCTCATAGATGGTCTAAAAGGTAATCAATGTATGGAAATGGTTATTGATTCTTCATTTTTATCTTGTTGAGTACATGATAGTCTATGAAAAGCTACTAAGACCCATACTTCTTAGGTGTGAAGACTATCAAACTCCTAAAAGGTGAATAACTAAGCCTAATCTTTCCATGATAAAGGAGCTCTTGTATCTAGTGCTAGATTTTGTCATTCTCCCAAACTAATCTATATCATAGGGGTTATTTTAAATAGTGGATATAGGTACCAAATCAATGTAGTGTTTTATTTTGCATTTCATTTTAAGGATTTCAAAATTTTGTGAAGACTTCACTACACTACTCCAATAACATGTCAAGTAATTTTTTATACCACATTATGTGAGTGCTGCACATTGACATGTGTGTGATTTATCATTTATTATGTAGGTGTGTCAGGGCAAACCGTGAGTAACACAAAATTCTATACATGAAAGACAAGTTTGTGACATAACTTGGTAGAGACTAAGGTCATTTCAATCATGGGTGCTAACTCAAATAGGTGGTATAAGTGATCATATGAATGAATAGTCCAATGTTGTGGCTTTGATTGATATGTAGCTTCATGGTCATATAGGTATAAATTTCCTAGAAAGTTGTCATATACCTATATATAAGGTGCAATGTCAAAAGTGATGTTATCCTCCATAGGCTTGAATTTTTACTAAAAAGTGCACTATTACTAGATTTATATATCTTTCCCTTGTTATATCCACCCCAGAGAATATGGATTAAGGTGCATAGTAGAGGTAAGATCAAGGCATTGAGATGTTTATTACATAATGATGTTCTTTTGATTACCACTATCAATGATGGCATGGAGAGGCTAACCCTTCACCCAAAACTTGGTGTGGAAGAGACATTTACGCTCTTTAGATATGTCTATCATAATTTTGTTAGTGCTTAGACAATAGGAATTTGGATTAGTTTTGTCCATTGATGCAAGTATTGATGTATATTATGCAAACAAGGATTTTTGTGCATGGCATTTAGATCCATCATGGGTGGATGAGTGATGGTGATGACACCAATTATCACTAAACTTATTCTTACCTTTGTCTAAATTAGTAGGTGTAATAGCCTTTGAGTGTTTCTGATATTATAAGGTTACTCACTTTTGAGAGTAGGATAACACTTCTACGTAAGGGGATACAATGTGGAGTTATGTGAGGGTTGAACCTTGAACACTATGTTGGATGAAGAGGTGGTATAATACTTCATCTTTTCCTTGGTTTTGATCTTATCATAATTGTAATATGTTTATCCTAAGGTGTTGGAATTCAATAACTCTAGCTTCACACAGATATAAGGTGAGAGTTTGTTGGTGTACTTCAGCACTCTATAGTGTTCCCTCAAGTTATTTTAGAGGCATGTAGAGTAGTCATGGAATATGTTAGTGTAGTATTCTATTGATTGATATTTATGCTAGTGAAGTTGTTGGAAATTGATGCACTTATATTCAAAGTGTTATAAAGGATATTATTCCTCCTTTAGTGCATCAACAAAAGTCTTCCATGATTTTATTAGAACACACTCCTATACACACTATGCATTTAATGTTTCCCACCAGTTAACAACTAGAATATACATCTTGTGTACTACGAAGGTGATATTCTATCACATCAGTGAAACACTTGAATGATAAGTATGCCTTGTGTTTTTAAATCTAGGCATCTGATACTTTAGTGTTGATATTTCCTTCAAACAAAGGTATTTTGAGATTGACTTGTAATTTGAAGGGTGTTTATTACTAAAACTATTGTGGAGTGTGTATTAAAGATGAAGAGGAATGTGTTGGGTTGAGTTTCATCATCAAATCATGGAAATAATTGAAAATTTTAGTGTCTTATACCTATAGAGTGTCATTTATGAGCCTTTGAAATTCTATGGCTACTTCAAGTTGATTATGGGCATCAACCACCTTACTTTTGTTACAATTTTCTATTAGGATCTTTGAAATAGAACTAATTATGAAACCTTATCTTTCTCCTTACACTCATATGGTTATATACATATAAAATATCATTTTTAAGCTCTAATACCAATCTACTAACAAATCTTTTTACCACTCTGATACCAATGATCTACACCACAAGGCCCAAGATCGAGTGTGTGGGAGAAAACCAAGTTTGGTTGTGCAAAGTGAATCCATAGTGATGTATTCATATTTAAAAAACAAAACAAATTCAATGGAATGGAATTTTTACTTTTAGTAAATTCAAATTCTAATCACAAATGAAATAATAGGGAAATAGATTAAAATGTCTATAGTGTGTGTATATAGAGTAGATGTACAAAGTAAGCTATTTATGTTTTGAGTATGTATTGCATCGACTAGAATCCTAAGTCTTGTTCTCTTGATCTAATGTATATGTCATATATTTAACATGTATAATACAATATTGATGATAACTATTGTGTAGTTACTAATGAAGATTTTTTTGGTGCATCATTCATTTAAATGTGGTAATTGGTAACAGATAGAACAATTAATGTCTAGGCCATCTCCAACTATTTCCAATCCTAAGATCCTATTTTAGTGGTAATGGATAATTTAAATTAGCCATAGATTCAAATTTTTTTTGACATGTGGTTGTGTTTACATGGGGCCCAAAGGAATAAGAAAGTCTAAAAACAAGTTATAATGAGGTGATTAGGACTATGAGCTATGAGGTGTATAATGAGGTGTGCAAGCTATGATCTAAGGAGACCAATGCATGAAAGTATGAAAGTAATCATGGGAATTGTGCATAATATTTTAATTAAAATTATATAAAATGAGTGCACATGATTTTTGGAGATGTGCGATATCTTCATAGTATAAAAAATGAGGAGTGTGTTCAGTTATGTAACAACTTTGCATAGATCAATATCTATCTCTGTTATGACTTAAAAATCCATAAGATCCTCCTAACCAAATCTCAAACAAGTGAATTGTGTTTAACTATTTCACATAAATTTCCATTTCCCATATCCATTCTTATTGTCCCAAAATATAAGGTTTCAAAAACCCATAAGAGAGAAATTATACTAATGTGTACACGGCCAAATCCTACCAAAGGGATTGGTAATGTACAAAAGTATAATTCACCAATAAAAATAAATTCACAAGATATATCCTTATTACATAGAGTTTATTATAGGTATTATTTATAATTAAACTATGTTCAATCCAAATAAATTTCATTTAATATTCAAATAACTCTAAAAAATCATTTTATTTTTAAAATGCACAACCACTTCCTCTTATTCTTAGGGCTCTTTTTCACACTATTATCCTTAATTTTATTAAATGTTTATATATAGACTATAAATAACACAAATTTTTGTTTACTAAGTGTGGGTTCCTTGTAGAGTAATAATAAATAAGTTCATTGTAATTTAGTTCCCATCATAATATTTTGTGTTGTAAATTATAATAGATCATCTAACTTTTAGGTCTTTGAAGTGACAATTATTATTAAAAATTAATTATAAGAATGAAATGAAATGTTAGGTGATTTTTTTTTAATTTGATATGATAAATAACCAGGTTTTATAGGGACCTAGAACCATGAGAGTGAATTACATCAGTTTAAATAGGCCAACTAGGGTTGAGAAGACAAAAACAACAAAACAATTACTTAGAAATTAAAGCAAGAAACAAAAACAAACAATGTTCTAGAGGAAAATTCCCTCTTGAGTATCTTCAATAGTAGTAGTAGTATCCTTTTCCTAGATGGTTGGTTTATTTTTTGAAACCTTGGCATGAGTATGGTTTCTAGGGCCTTCAGACACCTCCCTGGGGAAGATCATTTTGGGTCACTTCCTACCTTTCACCTATAGAGGAGTCTGTTTAGGGGGGACCCCTTAGGGGATCCTAGAGGGGGGTATTATTAGACCTTGGGATATTTAATAATATGGGATTGGGGGGTTTAATCAAGTGGACAAAATACTAGATAGTGGCCTTAGCCACCTAGTGGAGTTTGTTTCAGTCCTGTATAAGCTTTCTCAGACCAAATCTTGCCTTTTGAAAACTCAAGTTTAAATTTTATATTAAAATTTTATTATTTTCCAAATCTTATATAATTATAGCCTTACCCTTCCATCATTAATATGTAGGAGAACCAATTTCAATGGGTTTTAGCCTAGGGATAACTAATAGTTTGAGGGGTAGGTCATCAGGGGGGAACATTTAGGAGGTTGGTGGGATCCCTCAAGAGGGTCTTCCTCTAGGGAATCCTCCTTATAGGAGGATCCCCTAAGGGGGATCTTTTGACCTAAACTATTTTTATCATGCTTGATGATTAGGAGGATTAGACCCTAATGGAGGATAGGTTTTATATCATTAACTTGGTAGAGTAGAACAATAATTTCTAGGGATTTGAGAAGGAAATAAGGTGAATTGATTTTAAAACCAATGAAGTGATTCAAGAGTAGGAAATGATGTGAAAAAATTAAGGTATAATTACCTTCAAGAGTCATGTACCTCATTAATTGAAGGTAGATATCAGGCCAGTGATGCAGAAGGTCAACATAGGGGAAACCCTTCTTGACAGTTTACACAAATTCATTCATTCTGAAGAATCACTATAGGGATTCTTGCTTCTTGGATTGATCTTTGTATTCTTTGGCTCTAGTGCAAGACATGCCTATGGCATCACCAATGAATTCTTTTCACATGTTTATGGAGATGACTCACATAGTAACTTTGCATTTTATCCATGTTGTGATGAAGTCTTGGACAACCATGGCATTATGTTCAGTAATGTGTTCCATAAACTCAGTGAGACCCCCCTTGAATTTTTTATATACCTTATTTTGTTCTCAAACCTCTTTACATGATGTATTTTCTAAATGGTCTTTATCTCCACCCATGGGTGCTAGAGTCACAGGGATGGAATGGGAGGGATGAAATTTTTAGATGCAACCAAAACAACTAGTACTCAAATGGGAGGAAACATGATCTGGAGTCATAATAAAATAATTATTCCCCCTTCCTTAGAAATGAATACAAATTAGTTGAATCAGGATTTACCCCATCGAGTTGATGGGATGCACGTGCAAAAGGAAGATAGTTTTAGGTTTCATTAGTACCTTCTACATGGATGACATCATTCACCTTAGGGGGTGCGTTGCCTACATTGTGATTTCATAATGTTAGGTGAAATTGATTCCAAGTGATTTCATAATATGATATAGAGGTAAAATAGATTATATAATCAAAATTGGTATACAAAATTTTCTAAAATGAGCACTAATGTGAACCATGTAAAGAGGAATAAAATTAGATGTGAAAACACTCATAAATTATATAGCATTAAAAATAAATTACTTCCCATGTACATATATAATAGATTTCAAAACATAATTATTGAAACTTTATAGTGAACCTAAATACAAATAAACAACACACTCTTAATAGATATCATCATATTTAAAAATAACTCATTACTCTAATCGACTATACGATCTACTATTTTATTACCTAAAGGCCAATTAACTATAAATCAACCAGATTTATATTATCCATATGTTACCCAAATGTAAATTAACTATAAATTAGAAAAAATATAGCACCTTAAAAGGCCAATTAGCCTCAGTGGAAATTATAACATCCAAAAGTCCAATTAGCCTCAAGATTTACTTATATTGGTGGGGGGGCACCTAACCATCAAGAAATATAATAAAACTGGCATTAAATTTAAATTTAAATAAGCCCATATAGATAATTCATATGTTTGTTCTATACATGTGGCTTTTCCAATGTCAAAATAGGCATGGAAATTTTGATCTCAAAACAACATGATTGATTTTGTGTGGAGGCCTCAATTTTCATCCACAATGAGTTTTTTGAAACTCTAAATATGTTCTTATATCTAGGTAGCACACTAATGTGCCACTTGTAAAGAGGTATAAAAAAACTTGAATGGAGGAACCTAATTTTTATTTAATTCCCTGAATCAACATTGCTATAATGTACAAATTATATTATTTGATGTTAAATAAGAAATTTTTAAAAAAACTCTTGAATAAAATAAATAAATCTGAAATATATTCATTATAGAGAACTAACACAAAATTATTACCTTAAAATATTTTTGTTTTAAACCTTATAAATTGAAAAGAATCCATGAATTCTAATCACCATTGAAATAGAAAAACAAAATTATAAACTCCATTTTTCCATGATGAAATGAAATGATAAGAAACATTTCAATAAATATTCTAACTTCCTCTTTTCAAAGATGCTTGAAAATCTGACTTGAATGGTTTTCTTTACAATTTATTGTATATTTTTTATTTGAAAACCAATTTTACACTTCCACTGTGTGATAATTTTAGGAATTTATTCCAATTTGAATCAACATTCATAGAATATATGAATTATATTAGTTAATATTAGACAAGACCTTTTTCTAAAACCCTGTAAACAACAAAAATCAATCCTAAAATCTATTCTCTATAGAAATAGAAAACAAAATTATCATATTAATACATTTTTTGTAAAAACCCTATGAATAAAAAAATAATCTGTGAAATATATTCACTAATGATTCACATAAATGGTATGTTATTTATTGAATTTTGTTTGACAGGGCCTCATATCTATATTCCACCGATAGAAAAACTACATAAGTGAAGGAAATAGAAAAATAAAATTATTACCTCCATTATTCCATCATGAAATAAAATGATAAAAAATATTTAATCTTCTATTTTGGATCTAAAATAAACACATAACTAAAAATCATAAAATATCCACACTTTATAAATTAATTGAGTAGATGGAAAAAATACTTGGATTAGTTGAACTATAGTGAGTTAATTATATAATATAGTAATTTTAATTTCATGATAAAATGATTGTTTTATTTAATTTTAGATGAAGTCACCCATGGGGATGTTGTCATATTGTAAGTGATTTAGATTACTTTCATATGTCATTCTCAAAAATTTAGGGATTTCCTTGGAGGCCTTTTTTGCCGAAATTTCCTCTAATGCATAGGAGACATAGACCTAGTAGAAGAAGGCCAAAAGTATCTAGGGTTTAGCCTAGTTTTCTTATGCATTATAATTCTAAAAATACTTGGTTAGTCAATTCTACCATTAACATTGTTGGGGATGCCCATTACTTGCAAAGAAAACCTTAAATATACCTTCCATCATTCAAACCAAATGGAGTATGCATAACTAAAGAGCATATAAGATATTATAAGATAACCCTTATTATTTTAAATGTTGAGATTAGGGTGTAGCCTATATGTTCTTCTCATTTACCCTACAAATATTATGTATGACTAGGTTTTGAGCTTTCTATAGAACTCCATCAATGTATAGGACTAATTCAATAACATTTCCATATCCCATTTTAGATAATTCATTGACCCAAGTGTGTTATACCAATATTTTCCTATCATGAAGAGGGAATCCAATGAGTTGATTAAAGCCTTTAACACAAGATTACAAAAAAATTATAGTAAAATAACCATGCTATATAGATGTGATGCCTATTAATCACTTGAAATGTATAAAAATGACTTATATCCTTAGATGGTAGTTTTCTTATGGATAAATCCTCTCATAGTGAACTTACGTGTAGCATACTTTAAATCCATTAAGGTAGACTGGTAAGTGAACCCATAAGGTTAGATGTTTGTAGCCATCCCAAACCTACAAACCTTGAACCCAATTTAAAATTCCAACTAGAATGTCCTGATGTTAAATCTTGTATTGGTCATCAACCAACTACATCTGAGACAAGAAATACCTAATCAAAAATTGGTTTTACTTGATCTAACCAATGGAGAGACAACAACCTAACTTTATAGCTAGGTATCGGTCCTCATTATCAATAATGTCTAGAATACACCTCAAGATTCTACCAAAAGTGAGTTAAACGCTATAAAATGAATGGAATATAAGCTAGAAAATGACTCATTAGGTCTC
The DNA here is from genome assembly GCA_037957365.1 of Torreya grandis. NCBI lineage: Eukaryota > Viridiplantae > Streptophyta > Pinopsida > Cupressales > Taxaceae > Torreya > Torreya grandis. The sequence continues at coordinate 545,677 of JARHVA010003068.1, forward strand.
CAAATTTAATTTTGGAACACTGGTGGAGAAAATCCTAACCAAAAATTATCCTACCATAGATATAACCATCCATTCAACTATTCTAATAATAACCCTAGTTGGATTGTATCAATTTTTATAATTCCTTCAACATCTTAAAAAATTAAATGAAAGGAGATGAGGTAGTCATAAATCATCATGATTCAACCAACCCACCTAAGGCCCTAATCACATCTAGATCCCTAAACACCACCATGGTATTAGAGACTTTTGACTTCTTGATTCAAGTGGAGAATGAACCAGAAGAGGTTATAGATGATATTCATGCCTTCTAATATTATCAAAGAAACAATAATGCATTAAGGTGTAAGTCACATTAAAAACCCCTTACAACATCCACTCTTCCTAACCTCAAAACTACACCCTCTTATCTAAATTAAAATAATTATCCCCCACTACTAAAAGATGGTGACCAAATAATTACTATGGAATCACCACCAAATTTAGGTATAGGTAATTGTAACTTATTGGAATACATTAAAAATATCAAGTTGAATATTATTTTACATGAACTTGCCTATATTATAGAGCAATGTGACCTACTTCTAAAATTGAGAACTAAGAAACCAATCCAAAATAAGTAGAAAAAGGCACACGCTAACTTAGAATTTCACAAAACAATGCATAAGTCCTCCCTTCTTCCTCATAGTCAAGATATTTGGGATTAATTTATATAATTTCTTGGTAAATTTAGTGTTTTAGCCAATGTCATGTCAATATAAGTATGTAGTAAACTAGGCCTGACTATCATAACCCCCAAAAGTCAACTCAACAGAACTTTGACTTTCATGGTTTATGAAAAAACTTATTTAAATAATTTGTTCACCAAATAAGAATATTATTTGAAACCTTCCCTATAAAACATGTTAGTAAATGAAATGCTATTACAAGTATGGGTGCATCTATGTGTGTTTCAACAAGAGTTTCCATAATGAACACCATACTTCACAACCTCTCCTTTAATGAAATGGCATAACTTATAGAGTGTGTTTATAATCACATGTAAATCACCTTTTTAGTTAACTCCATATTTATGTTATGGTAAGGGTTAAGTATAAATAATAGAATCACATATGTGAGAGTAAAAATTACATGTATGTTTATAAATGATTCACAAGAAGATATTCAGTTGAAGTTAAGAAACAAAGAATGTATATAAGAAATAATCTTAAAGAGAATGAATGCAATAAAATTGAGAAGCCCACCAATAACTACCACAACTAGGAGTATGTGTTGTATACAAAATGTAATTTTGTATTTCTCATAACATATGAGCTATGAAAGAATTTGACATTTGATATAAATAATATTTAGACATATGTGAACTTTAAATCACAATACAAACATAATTTTAAATATTTTTAACTCTATGTTAGTGGCATTCCATAAATAAGCACCTAAATTATTGCATATATCACTTTATGTGATTTTGTCCTAGGTTCAATCTCATGATCAAGAAACTTAGGTAGGGCCTAATTCTCATCATTAATTTCCAAGTGATTTCCTCTTTAAGTTTCAACTTAACACAATCAACTCAACAAATTTATTCAATTTTCTATGTAATGTAAAGTTTAAAAAAAAATTAATCATAATAAGATGTAATCCAAGTTATTACATTAAAAAAGATGCAATAATCATTAAATTTGTGCATAGCTACCATGCCACTTAAAATAATTTTTCACTACCCAACTAGAAGGCCACTATTTTATCAGATAGATTTAACATAATATACATGCAAATAATTGTATTGACTACTCATTCCTTCATTAAGTTGATACTTACTATAGTTTGGTTTATAAATGGTCATACCCTTATAATTAATTAATGTAAAATGTCCAATAATGGATAAGATATAATACTTTTTATAACATGTTAAGATCACAAAAAAATTAATCCACTTATTTCTAACTTCATAAGTTTAATAAAACCCTTGGCCTTTTGTTTATTTAATTTGTACCCAAATTACTTAGTTTTGTATGGGACAAGGAACTAATGTAATCATTATTTAATTAAATAATTGAAAAATTTATTATTAAAAACATTATACTTCTCAAATATATATAATTTTTAATATAGTTAAGATAGAGTTATTCTTCAACTATCATATAAATTTAAGTAATTCAAAAATAGAAAATGAAATTATAGATTTAATCTTCATCCCTAAGGCACAAACCATTAATGGAAAAAATCCATTTATAATCATCATTTAAATATCCTCAAATCAACATCAAAGGAAGTTGAGTTATGTAGTAATAGACAATTCACAGTCATTCAAGAAAGATCCAACTATAAGGTTTAATTCTAAATGAAATACTGCAACTATTTGTCGTTTACTATATTTAAGTAATTTTTTTAGTATCAAGGAATAAATATATTAAAATTTATGTGATATGACTTTAAATAACATAATGTTATTATTTTAATATCAATGATAATAAAATAGGTTAATCTTAATAGAAAAGGAAAGGCATGGTCAAGTAAATTACATCAAAAGATAATCAATAACCATAAATTGAGCTTGCAAAGGTTGTATGTTTCTTTTCACTTTAAATTAAAATATATAATTCCTAATATAAAATATTATTCACTACCAAAATATCATATACATAAACAAAATCATACAATACTATAGATCGTACAAGGAAATCACCCTCTAGTGTAGAATAAAAATAAATACAACAACCCAAGTGAAACTATAGTCACTTAAAACACTTCAACCAGTTTATTATAAGATAAAACCATGATAATATTGGTATAGAAAATAAATTTAAGGTTTTTAATTCATGTAAACCAAAAAAATATCAAACCCTTATAGAAGTCAAAAATAACAATGACATTGAGTGCCCAACATATTCCAAAACACCTTCAAGAAGCCCTAACAAACAAATAGGGTTAACTTGAAGTCAAATATGCATGTTTATAAAAAAAAAAATCACTTCATTATTTCCAAAACCAAATTATAAATGAACCTTGGTGATTATTACCAATGCCTAAGTCTAACAAACTTATTATTACCATGTTAAGGCTAAAGTCATGCATGACTTTCAAATGTTATGCCATGGTTCAAGTATTTTGACTTACGACAATAGATAAAAACCATGGTGTAAAATAATATTATATAGTTAAATGTTACATTCAACATACTTTTATCAATTTTATTCCATGAGTTATTCTCATTTATTTACAAAAATATTCTTGTGCATTCTAAACTTGATATGATTTAAAACATCCATTGTTATTACCATTGACTATCACATATTTATTTATAAATTAAACACAAGATGGGATATAATACACATGAAGGACCACACAAAACAATACTCAATTTTATAATTTAAAATAGTCCATACACAAGATGGGTTGAGACACAAAACCCGTAAAATGGGAAGGAAGATACAAGGCCTAGTGTCTCATTCATAAATTTATTCTAATCATATACTTGTATATGTTGATCATAATTATAGATGAAATATTAAAATTTCAAACCTATATCATACTAATAAAAACACTTGTAGCAATTGAAAATGACATTAGTAGCACTAGTACCATAGATCTCAAATAAAATCTAATTTAATAATTAAACATAAAATAATATGTCTGGAATAACATAATATAAACATGAAACTAATACAAACACACCATAATCCAAAAATACATTAAAAATAATGTTTAAATAATAATGGAAATTTTGGTGGGTCATGATATCCACCCCTAAATAAAGGCATCATCTTGGGGCCTAATACAAGTGAAGATAATGATGCCAAAAAATATTTTCATCTTCCTAGCTAGCACTGCCTTTTGATGCACTACATTCAAAACATCATCTCACCTTTCATTCTAGTCCTTCCTTAAAAACTCTCCTCACAAATCTACCCCAATCTATCTATCCAGGCATAATGAGATTGGAATCTACCTTCTTAACATCCCAATCCAATCACTGCCTCTAAACACTTTTACAAGCCCGATAGGATAATCAAATACTACAAATGCAAAGAGCCAAGCATCAATTTCCAAGTGGTTAAAGAAAAACTAAAATATTAGTAACAGCACTAGGGAATCCAATGACAAAATTAGAAACATCCTCCCCAAGGTCCAGCCTCTCCAGTTTACAGATCAAAATGTGCGGCTCAGCATACCTCATAAAATTGAATAAATAGCAGGCATGGGGGATCAACCAAAAGTAGATTCTTGACCTTAATGTTGCAACTAACACTTGATCCTAAAGTTTCCCAAAGTAGCAGAATTTCATTCAATCCAAAGTACCATAAGCAAAAGAGTAACTATTTTTTTTAAAGATGGATTTTGACAAATAGGCTGGGATCCAGTTTGATTTGACAAAAATTAACAGTACTCAGATGGGTTATTTAGACCCCTGGTCCAAAACAAATAAAAATCAACAAACTTTGCAAGAACCCAGTTCAAATCCACAACAGAATGTCTGGTAAAAACCATAGATCGACTGAAAAGATGGAAAAAATCAAAAAATTTACCCGAGATTATTCCAGAATCCTTACCAAAATAGCCCTTTGGTGGGTCATGGCCATTCCACCAAATTTATTTACGTCTCTAAATCAACCCCCCATTTTATCAAAGCCACTTACACAATTATCTGTTTCCACCTTTTTAGCCAAAATGCCATTGCTAATAAACCTTAAAATTTACAACTAAAATAGTTTCATTCGTTTCCTGCTAACGAGGCACAGGTGAGGCTCAAATGCCTTCAAACAAGTGTATACATTTCAACAGCTTTTTTAAATAGGTGTCCATCCTTTTTTAGACCTGTATATCCGTAATAAATCTTATGGACTCGAGCTACATAAACATAAAGCCACACTTTCATGTGATAAAATTGAAATTAATGCCAGGCTAGGTCTATTGTAAAAATGACCATGCTCATGCCAATGGATGCTTTGCCTTCGCATCCATCTCCATTTTCTTGATCTCGACTCTCTCAAGGTTCGGCTTTCTCAAAATTTAGCAACCCAAGACTTGGCTTTCTATCACCACGGTCAAATAGGATAATACAGGCCGAATGGCCTTCGTGGCTCTTCCTCTCCCTAAAGGAGATCCTCCCACTCTCTCTTCCTCTTCATCCCTCTGTCTTTTTTAATGAATTTTCCAAACTATACTTGTCCTAACTATGCTTAGAAAGTCTTCCTAGAATTTCTCAATAGCTTCAACAGCCTCCTAAAGTGACTCAACAATATCCTTCAATATGAAGAATCCTTCCACTAATAACTAATACACACTAATTATGTTTTGACTCGCCTTATTCCATATGGTGATAAGGTGTCATGGCTTATTTTGCCCAAAATATCATTTTTTAACAAATTACAATTTGAATTACAACTTTTTGTAGGAAAACTCATTCAATATACTTAAGATAAATGAAATAGACTATGCACCCGTAGATGCTCCTGCATCATACTCTCCCTCTAGAAACAATTTGAACCTTAGTTCAAATGAACTACTTCCTCCATGCATTAGTCTTCACTATATGCCTGTATCCCAAGGTCTTGTTGTGAATGCCAATGCTGGTGTTTTTCTTTGATAGTCTTTGTCTTTCATCTTCTTGCTTTTCTTCCTTTTCTGGTATGTTCTTCTCCTCATCTTCTTTTCATTTGTTATGTCCCATCTCCATGCTTCATTCTCATACATGTATTCTAGATCTTCTTGTTGTTCTTCTTGTTTCGTGAGCTTCTCCAATGACTCATGTATGTCATTCACTTTAGCAACCTTCATACCTACATACAAAACATTCAAAGCCACCTTAGAATCAAAATCTTTAGGCCATGAAGCCTCTTGGCTGCCTTCACATTCTTGCTCCTTGATCAAAATTGTCCTTGCCTCTTTAGTGTGTTCTTTTCTTGCTTCACTCTCACCAATGGTGTTCTCATCATGTTTTGTGCCTGTATGTAGCTTTCGTGAAGAACTAAAGAGCTCTTCCAACATTCTCATTTCTTCCTTTAGTGAGCTTTCATCTATCTCCCCATTCACTTCATCAAACTTGGGCTTATCAACTTAAAAGATTGCTTGTTCCTTACTAGCCTTACTCTTCATCTCATCCTTTCTTGAGTTGTCTTCATGCAAACCAACTTCTTCAATATACTCATCAAATACAATTGAAGTACCCTTACCTTGTGTCTCCTTGCTCTTTTCAATCTCTGCATGAAGCCATCTTGTTTGTTCTTTATTTTCAATGGGGCATTGCTTTGTTGCATACTCTCCCCTTTCCTCGTCATCCATCCATTTGGAAATCTCTCCTTGCTACATATTAGTCCTCATAGACAATTTCCATACCTCATTTTCCATAAAAAGATCATTAAATTATTCAAAAACATCATTATCCCATTCATTGCAAGCAATTGGCTTACCTTTCATCTTTGTATCCTCATGCTCTACCTCATTATTCTTTGAGAAGTTTTCTTTCTCACTTTTTGCCATCCATACCTTCTTCATAGCTTTAGGATGACACTTATTCAATTTACCAACCAATTTCTGCTCTTTGACATCTTCATGTTGTCTTGTTTAATAGCTGGCCTTGCTCACTTTGAATTCTACCTCTTCCTTCATGCTTTGTATTTGCTTCTTGCTTGAGTCATCATCTTGATTGAGCTTTGTGTCTTTCTTTACATTTGCTGATCCCTTGATACATTTTGGTACCACATAGACATGGTCTATTTATAGATTTGAAGGCTTGTTATTGATCTTCTTCATCTCCATCTGTACATCAGTAGTCTTACTCTTATATGCATGTGCAAAATCAGAATTTGAACTTATTTTTATCTTTTCAATGGCTTGATGTTTAGCCATAATTTTCCTCGTAGTTTCCTTGCTTGCATTCACTTTCTTTAGGTGTGTTTCCTTCCTTTGTTCTATTGGAATGTTTTTCAAGTCATCATAGTATTCTATACCCTCTTCTTCATTGGCATGATGAAGGACTTCCACTACTTCCTTGTGGAATTTTGCAACCTGTTCAACAACTATTCCATAATTAAGTGGATGAGAAAAATCAATACTATAATTCACCTTTACCTCCTTGATGGGTTGCTTCATGGTTTTCTTCATTTGCATGGCTTCTTTGATTTCACTATCCTCTTTTGTGCATAGTTTTTCACTTGCTTCTTCAAGGTACTCCATGGCATCATGGAATGCAATTTCCTCCTCCATCTCAACATTTTCTTACACAAGGTCTCCAACATCTTTCTCATGCACTTGACAATGCATTCCTTCTTCTTGGTATATAAAAAAAATCTCCTCTCTCATGTTTTCACATTTTTGTATGTGCTTGGTTGCTTTTATTGCCCCAATCTCTTCACTTTTCAAGGCCTTTCGCTTGACCTTCACAAGGCTGCTCATTCTTGCAATTACCCATGCAAAGACAACATTAGATATAAAAACAAGAGACCATAATGTCTCCATGAGTGTCCTCTTAATGGACATTCTCATATTTCCAAGTGCTCTTCTTGGGATTTCACTTTCTCTTTGTTCTTTTTCCTTGTTCTCCACAATGACCCTCTTCACAACTTCTTTCTCATCTTGTTTCTCACTTGGTAACCTGCTTCTCTTCTTTAAGCCTCTATGGGCTTCTCTTTTCTTAGCAATCTCATTTTGCCTTCTTCTCCTCTTCATTAGGAGATCTATTGGCCACTTCAACCTCTTCCTCATTGGCCATACCCATGCTTGCTTGTCCATCTACATCCAAGACTCATATTCATCTTTAATCTTAGCTAACTCTTTCTTTAAACTAGCAATCTCTTTATCAATTTCAATACTGGTCATACCTTTCTTCTTTTGGATGCTTGCTTTCTTCTTGTTACTCTCATGTACCTTGCTACTCTGCTCTTTTCTTAGCAATATTTCCATTTTTGAGATCTTCACCCAAGTCTTTTCCACCTTGGTCTCTTGATCCCTTTAGGTCCACTTGTCTCACCCAAGCCTTTCTCCTTGACTAGTCTTTTGACAATCTCCTTGATCTCACCTAGGCCTTTTCCATCCTAATCTTTTGATCCCCCTTAATGACCTTTTTTTGAGCTTCACACTGATTTAATGCTCTGCACTATGACACTAATTTTACCAAATATCAATAATTTCACAAATCTAAGCTTACCTTGCTTTGGATCTTCCTCTTGAGCATTCAATTGCTCCCTTAATTTTGAGATTTCCAAGCTTTTCTTCTCTCTTTTCAAGCCTCAATGGCTTTAAGCCTTCCTTTTCACCTATCTACTTCTCAAACACCATAAAATCAAATCAAATATCAAAGGTTACTCATACCTTTCCTCAACAAGGTCTTCTAACACTTTGTCCTGTTAATCCTTTTCTCAATCCTGCAGCAACTTATTAGCAACCATGATCAATTTCCAAATCCCAAGAGCTTCAAGCTTTGATACCAAAATTGATGCACTACATTCAAAACATCATCTCCCCTTTCATTCTAGTCCTTCCTTAAAAACTCTCCTCACAAATCTACCCCAATCTATCTATCCAGGCACAGTGAGATTGGAATCTACCTTCTTAACATCCCAATCCAATCATTGCCTCCAAACACTTTTACAAGCCCGATAGGATGATCAAATACTACAACTACAAAGAGCCAAGCATTAATTTCCAAGTTAATAAAAAAAACTAAAATATCAGTAGCAGCATTGGGGAATCCAAGGACAAAATCAAAAACATCCTCCCCAAGGTCTCGCCTCTCCAGTTTACAGATCAAAAGGTGTGGCTCAGCATACCTCATAAAATTTAATAAATAGCAGGCATGGGGGATCAACCAAAAGTAGATTCCTGACCTTAATGTTGCAACTAACACTTGATCCTAAAGTTTCCCAAAGTAGCAGAATTTCATTCAATCCAAAGTACCCATAAGCAAAAGAGTAACTATTTTTTTTTAAAGATGGATTTTGACAAATAGGCTGGGATCTAGTTTGATTTGATAGAAATTAATAGTACCCAGCTGGGTTATTTAGATCCCTAGTCCAAAACAAATAAAACTCAACAAACTTTGCAAGAACAAAGTTCAAATCCACAACAGAATGTCTGGTAAAAACCATAGATCGGCTACAAAGATGGAAAAATTTAAAAAATTTACCTGAGATTATTCCAAAATCCTTGCTAAAACAACCCTTTGGTGGGTCATGGCCATTCCACCAAATTTATTTACGTCTCTAAATCAACCCCCCATTTTATCAAAGCCACTTACACAATTATCTGTTTCCACCTTTTTAGCCAAAATGCCATTGCTAATAAACCTTAAAATTTACAACTAAAATAGTTTCATTCATTTCCTGCTATCGAGGCATAGGTGAGGCTCAAATGCCTTCAAACAAGTGTATACATTTCAACAACTTTTGTAAATAGGTGTCCATCCTTTCTCAGACCTATATATCCATAATAAATCTTATGGACTCGAGCTGCATAAACATAAAGCCACATTTTCATGTGATAAAACTGAAATTAACACTAGGCTAGGTCTGTTTTAAAAATGACCATGCTCATGCCAATGGATCCTTTGCCTTCACATCCATCTCCATTTTCTTGATCTCAACTCTCTCAAGGTTTGGCTTTCTCAAAATTTAGCAACCCAAAACTTGGCTTTCTGTCACCATGGTCAAATAGGATAATACAGGCCGAATGGCCTTCGTGGCTCTTCCTCTCCCTAAAGGAGATCCTCCCGCTCTCTCTTCCTCTTCATCCCTCCGTCTTTTTTAATGAATTTTCCAAACTATACTTGTCGTAACTATGCTTAGAAAGTCTTCCTAGAATTTCTCAATAGCTTCAACAGCCTCCTAAAGTGACTCAACAATATCCTTCAATCTGAAGAATCCTTCCACTAACAACTAATACACACTAATTATGTTTTGAATCACCTTATTCCATATGGTGATAAGGTGTCATGGCTTATTTTGCCCAAAATATCATTTTTTAACAAATTACAATTTGAATTACAACTTTTTGTAGGAAAACTCATTCAATATACTTAAGACAAATGAAATAGACTATGCACCCGTAGATGCTCCTGCATCACCTTCACCCATCTAATTCCATTGCATTGTACATGTTGATTTTTTTTTTTTACAAAATAATACTATGACAACATATAATATTTATGGGTTCCATATAAATCATTTCCTCATCCACCACCTGGATATTATTCCAATATAAAACATGAGATAGGTTAGAAACATATTTTCTTAGTAGTACCACATGAAAAACATCTTTTACTCTAGATAGAAGAGGAAGAGATAAATGATATTACACTTGGATGATATTTTACACTATGTCAAAAGGACTACCAAATTATGGAGTTAGTTTGTATGCCTTTCCAAACTTGATGGAACTTTTGTGAGGCTTACCCTCAAGAAAACGTTTTATGAAATTCTAATTCTCTAGGTAACCCTTCAAATCAGCATAAATATTTTACTAATCAAAGGCAACCTTTAATCCTTGGTGAATAATAGCCATTTTCCATAAACATCTTATATAGTTTCTAGGCCTGAAAACACATAGTTTTCCAAACTTTTCCATCCCAATGGATTTCTACACTTTCACCCATACAAGGCTTCAAAAGGTGTCATCTTAATGACATAATGATATGTATTATTATACGAAAATTACACCAAGTGGAGATAGTATTCCTACTTATATTGTTAATCCATTAGATACATTATTAGTGTGTCTTTAATAATAATATGCAACCATTCATCTTGATCATCCATTTCAGGGTGATATTTTTAGCTTAAATTTAGTTTGGTGTTAAATGTAGCCATCAAAGTCTGTCAAAATTGGGAAGTGAACATATTATCTCAATCAAAAGATAATAAATTTTCGTACACCATGAAGGTGAAAAAACTCCTTCAAAAAAAATTTCAAGGATCACAACATTATTTGTTATATTGTTTACTATAAAATGAGCAATTTTTGTTAATTTATAGATTATAGCCAAAATTATATCATGTTTGCCCTAAGATTTTGGTAGTCCTAAGATAAAATCCATTGAAAATACATCCCATTTCCTTTTAGGAATTCCATGAGGGAATAGTATTCCCTCGAGATGGAAATGTTCAACTTTAATAAGTTAACATTTATAATACTTTTCCACAAAGATATCCATGTCTTTCTTCAGGTTAGGCCTAAATTAAAGATTTTTTAGCTCATTTATCATTTTTATGACACTTGGATGAGAAAAATGGTATACAACATTCACTTCACTTAGAATTTCTTCCCTCAAATTTTGTAAATCAGGATCATAAATTCTATCATTATGTCTAAAAATACCATCCAAATCCATTAAAAATTTAGAAACAAAATATTTTGATCTTCCTTCTAATAATAAAAGGTTTGGTTTATGTTGTAACATCATAGAATTTTTGAAATTATACTTTAGAATAGAAATACCATTAATGTAGGTTCTCTTACTTAGAGCATCAAGTATATTTTTTTCCTTTCCTTTCACATAATCAATATTAGTATGAAATTTATTGATAAATTATAACCACCTTCTTTGTCTTGCGTTCAGCTCATCTTGAGCAAATAAGTGCACAAGACTTCTATGGTCAGATTTTATTTTGAAATAATTTCAAAATAAAAAATGCTTTCATTACTTGAGTGTATTATAATATTTTCAAAGATTAAAATAAATTTGAAAAAAATAGATATAAATAATTAATTGAATAACATCACCTTAATAAAATCAAGCCACAAATGTTTAGACAAAGGTGAGAAGTGGGACAACTAAATGCATAAAAAAAAACCCACACTAGTATTGAAATATTGTAACAAGAATCTTAAATTACAATAGCTTGAATATAATAGAATAAGAATGGACTTAGGAAAATAGAGCATCAATAATAAAAGAGAAATACTAGATCAATAATATTAAGCTAAGAGTGTATCAAGTGTTGAAGGGGATAAAATAACTTTTTATAAAGAGTTAAGAGAGAAAAAGAATTACAAGTGTTAGTTCCAAAATGTGTACCATGTGTCCCTAATCTTGTTACAATTGGGTAGGATGTGTGTGTAATATGGGGAGAAAGGATTTACCTGAAAATAACTCTAAATATAATAAGTGGACTAAAGGATAGAATAAAGTGCATTTATAAATACAATAAATACACACACAAATAAGACTTATTATATGCCTATAAACTTATAAAAAAGACCCAAATTAAGATTAATTTTGTAACACTCCTCCTTAAGCTTTAATTTTGGGTTAGAAAACTGGATAAAACATTTTAAAAACAAAGAGAGTTGAAATTACATAATTCTGCGTCTTAATAGAAACTTCCTTTAAGATGAATAACAATAGATTGAGAGAACAAATAATAGAAGGTGCTACCAAAATTTTTAAGGAATAAAGTGTAATCACCAAGAATATCCAAGAATACTCTTTGGATAATTTGGCTAATTCGTAATGGAATAAAGACCAAAAAAGAGTAATGATCCACAAACCTACAAGACAAACAAGTTAACACCAAACTTTCAAGTTAAGTAACTAATATGACAAAAATATGATCTAAATACATTATGTAATAAAATTAGATGTAAAAAAAAGGCAAATGGAGTAAAAAAAACTTCCACCATAAAGTATGTAAACTTGCATAAAAATAAGTTAGTCAAAATAATCAAAGAATATATCTGATGTAATAAAAAGTAAGGAATGAAAAAAGAGATTTAGATAATCAAAATGGAGACAAATAATATTTTTCACTTGTAAAATATATTATATGTGAAGCACTAGAAGAATGATCATAAGAATACATATCAAATTCTCTATAAGATTCATTTTCTTTAGTAATCCAAATAGTTTTACCCTTAGAGGTAGAAGATTTATTCATTTTCCAACAATGAAAAGTGGCATGTATGGATTTACCATAATATTTTCATGGATGTAATTTATAATATTGAGATATATGATGCCTATGTTTTCCACAATACATATAAATTTTGATAATTTTAACCATAACATTAGCATTAGAAGTAATATAATCAAAATAACTTGCATTATAAGTCCTTCAATGAGGTGGATAATAAGATTTTGAATTTACATTAGAAGCAAGGGAATCAATAAAACCAAGACCTTTACAATTTGTATTAAATTTAGGCAAAATAGGTTTAAGTATATAAATTTCATACTTACCAATTCCACCACCTAATTAGCCCATAATGTTCATTATTTTTAAGATGGGTTTCATAGAATAAGTTTAAAATAAGTTTGAGGTTTTCGAGATTCATAATAAGTTTTAGAAATAGTAGAGTGAGTACTACGTGCAAAAGATGTAATTTTAGCATTTAACGCATCAATAAAAGATTGCATTTTATTTGCATGTGCATGAAAGGAATTTTTCAAATCAATAATTGTAACATTTTGATAATTAATTTCATTTTTAAGTGCAATAATTTCTTCATTTTTGAAAAAATTAGGTTGCATGATTTTCGTAAAAATGAAAAAATGGCCAATTTAAAGGCCTTGAGAACACAATAAACAAAGTTAGCTATTATTTAAAAAAATAAGCAATTATAAACATAAATTTATCCAATGATCATTTAGAAAATATTCATCTTGAATAAACTAATATTAGTGAACTTGTAAATGTAATTATATATCAAAACACTAAAATAAGATGCACTAATAAAAGGTGAGCTTTGAAAGAACCAATGGTGCTACATAACAACCAACTTTGCTTGTTGATAATAAGAATTAAAGCATTACCAAGTGTTTGGATAAATATGATTTTATCTTTAAATTCTCAAAAAAAAATCTCAAACATGTGAGAAAAAAAATAAAATATTTTTTTTTATTTCCATTTTGAAAAACTCTAAGATTTATTCTAAGATCAATTAATTGATTTAAGGAATTTTCATTAGCTTTTGGAAAAAATAATGTTTATAAAAAAACTAAAAACTTAAAAGGCTTTATTTTAATGAAATATCTTCCACATAATTAATCATAAGGAAAAAAAAGGACAATCCTTGAAAATTTAAATAGAAAAACTTGAGTAGTGAATAAGAGGAAATAAATAATTCTTAAATTCGTGCACTTATCAAAACAAGACACCTCAAAAAAATAATATCTTTGAACAATGCACCAAATAGGAAAAAATGGTTACAAAAATGAATTTCTAAAACATTACCAAAGGTCATTTAAAAAGAAAACATGGTAAATTGATTACCTTCCACATAGGCAGAGGATGAATACAAACCCCTACATAAATGCACTCATCAAAAGTTGTTAAAATCACCAAAATAAAATCAATTTGAAAGAAAAAAATTTACTAAATTGGTATAGATAAATAATAGATGCATAAGAGAAAGATATCTCAGTAGGAAGAGCATCAAAGGGAGGTTTCTAGTTCAAAACACCAACACTATAAAGGAGATGCATTAGGAGAAGTCAACATATGTTTTATTGGTGGTTAGACGAAACAAAGGTGCAAACCATATATGTTATGGTATAAAACATGCTATGAAATGAGGCATAAATGTTAAAACACATGATAGGGAATCACAAATATACCAAGATAATAAATGGTGAGATGATAGTTGTAGGAAGCTCTATTAAGTAAATGTGATTTAAAAAATTAATTAAGAACAATAGTTGTAGGAAGCTCTTTTGTGAGTATGAAAGGCAAGAAGAGGAAGACATATGTTGGCGAAGCGGGCACTATGGGGACTACTGTGGGAACCCCAAAAAATCCATGTAAGACCCCTGAGGGCCAAGGTGGTAAGTCTCATGCATCTACTAAGGCTATTAAATAGGTATCCACCTCAAGAGTTAGATGGTCAGGGCGAATTACTGGCAAACCTGCTCCCAAGGCTAGGCTTGTCGACTATTCTGAGAGTGCCTCAGATGAAGACACTCAAGAATATGAGGCCAAGGACATGGATGTTCAAGAAATATCTACAAACACTGAGGGTAAATAGGAGACTAAATAATTAGAGGCTACTACTGAGGATGTTGCTGACTTTATGGAAAATGCTGGCAAAGTGGGAAAGATGGTTGTGGAAGAAGCTGATGATGAAACTGAAACCGAGGCTGGGTTGAGATATAAAATTGAAATCCTAAGGGGTCACATTCAGAAACTAGAATAGAACTTTTCTATTGTGCTACGTAATTCTATTTTACTTAACATGTCTATGCTACAGGACCTGGGTGCTATTGTTACTGCTGAAAATGAGGAGAACTCTGCGTACTTGGATGACCTTATTAAATCCATGTTTAAGTAAGGAGAGGTCTTGCTTCCTTAGTTTTTTTCTTTAATTTTGATACTCTATCTTTGTTTTTAGTTACATCTTTTGTTGTGTCTATTTGTTCTTGGATAGTGATTTTTATATTTTAAGGCACTTTTTGTGATGGTCGCCTCTGTGGCTTTTCTGCTGTTGTAAGGGTTTGGCCCCTGGTTTAGCTGCCTTATATTATCAAAAACAATTCTTGATTTTAGGATGGAAAAAAAAACATAGAAACAAATTGAAAATGGTAGGTAAGGAAGAACCAACCAAGAGAGAAGGAAAAAAAGGAGAAATTCCAAACATAATAAAAAAAATTGTGGAAAGATAAAATAAAAAAGATTGCATACTCAGGAAAATAGATGCAAAGGTAAAGAGAAGTCCCAAATAATGATTTAATTTTTTTTGTGTGAAAAAAATTGAAGCTAAGTGATATAATAAAAATTAACATAAGGATAAGAGGACCCAATAACTTAGACTAAAAAAAACTTGGCAAATGTTAAACAAGATAAATATGCACCATCAACCACAAAAAGAATAGTAGAAAGGCAAAGGAGCATTTCATAACTCAAAAGTACCAAGGGAAGGAAAATGCATTACAAGAAGGAAAATAATATCTGAAAGGAGTAAGTAAAAGGTAAATATATAAAAATAGACCAAAGAGCAGGATAAGTAAAAGAGAGCTAGCAAAAAATTAGAATAATAGTTTCATAAACTCATTAAACAACCCTATACACTTTTAAATTCCTTATTACCTATAAAAAAAAACTTAGATGGCTATTAATTCTTCATTATCAATCAAAAAAATTAGAAAAGAGAATAGATAGAGTGAAAAATAAGTCAAAGAGATCTAGTGCCATGCTAGTAAAAATGGTTAAAAAAATATTTTCCCACCTTTAACCTATTCAAATAATGGATCTGGTTTAGACTTCCATAGGATTAACAACATTTACATAGAACACATAAAAATATTCAAAAAATAATATTTCGCTCTACTATATTAACTCTTCTACTACTTAATATTCCCATACAAACACATTACAAATATATATGACTCTAATACCTATTATTGGGTATTCTAATATCCCACCAATATCTCACCTATGACACTCCCAATATCCTAAATATTAATAATGATATATTATTTATTATTAACAATAAATTTGATCAAGCCAATAACAAATGATATCTATTAGTAAATTATTACTTTTGTAATAATTTACATTACAATAATCAATAATGTTTAACACTATACCTCAACATTCACCCCCTTGTGAACATTATTAATCCTATCCTAAACCCCCTTAATGTGAGTATAGAGAAAATATACATCTTAAAAAATTGGCACAAATAGAATTGTATGCTAATGCATACTTTTAAGTCTGCATACTACTAACATAATATTGTTGCACATGAAAACTATTATGCAAAGGAACACATCTTATATTTAAAATTTACATGATGATACATATGTGTCATTTGAGTCATCTCTATAAATAAGGCAGTCATGGGATATATGCAGTTATCTACCCTCTTGCAACTATTTTCCACATTCCATTATATCTACACTCTCCCTTTTATCCAAATATCAGAGGTGTTTCGAACAAGTAGGGAAATGAAAACACACAACCAAAAAATTGAAAATATCATAAGGAACCAATCCTCATTGTCATCTTATATAGCCTTTGTTAATGTTTGTTGCCACCCAAATAAAATAAACATAGACAATCTCCACTACCACTAGAGAACCATCCTTGGCATTAGCTAATTTGGTGTAGATCACAATACACTAAATAAATCAAAAAATTACACCACATAAGAGAACAATAATGTTATGTTCTTATTCAAACACACAATGGAAGAAAGCACACTACACAAAATGTCACCAAAACATCTAGGCCCTGTTGTTGGTGATTGATGAGAGGCTCTAGAAACCTCCTTCCTCCATGCGTCTAACCTCTAGTTGAAGAAGATGTTTACTCAATTGATAACATCAACATGTTCTTCAATGGTTATGCATCAGTTACTTCTATGGAAATTGGAATCCCTTAATAAATTGAATGTCATGTACAAACAAAAATGCATCTGTGAAATTTTTATTTTTTAATTTTTTTATAGTTTTTTTTTAAATGATGAGTCATAAAACAACTCATTTTTTTTATTTTTAACTATTAGCATAATTATGTATTTAACTTGGGTTATTAACTAAGGTAGTTTTTCTTTGGTTAGTTTCCTTAACCACTTGGGTTAAGAGGTTAGTTTGTTGAATGGGCTTAGCTATTTCATGCTAGCTGATGTTGGTTATTTTACCCACATTTTTCACATGTTTTTTGGGTGGCTTATTTCTTTTCTTATTTAATAGGTCTTCTTGTATTGTTCAGATATGGAATGTATGATTTGAACACAATCTATTTCTTTCTCACTCTCTATGTTTTATCTAATATAGTAATTAGAGCTTGTAATTTAGGAAGCTTGGGAGGAAGCTTGTGAAGCAAGAGAGGATGGTATTATCAAGGAGGAACATGAAGCGCATGGTGGAGAGCCGTGAGAGGAAGAAAAAAAAAATTCCTATGACCAGCCATTTAACTTGGAGGAAAATCCCAAAAAAATCATTTGAGCACTATTTTTTATGATTCTTGTTTCTATAAAATTCTCTAGCTTGGAATTCATTTGTTGGGTCAGACAGAATTAAATTATACTGAGTATTTTGTTTGAAAAATGTATTTGAAGTTTTATGGTTGGTCATTTCCATATGGTTTGGGGAAGAGACCATATTTTCATTTGGGCACTATTTTTGGTGAGTGAGGGGTCTAAAAAATTCTATTTTCTAAGAAGAGATGATATGAACTAACAGAATTTAATTTGGCTAAGTATTTCTCCCAGAATTTGCATCTAAAGTTTTGTAGGTGGGCCAATTTATTGATTGAATAATTTTTGTTATGAAAATTTTAATATAAAGTTTTATTATTTCAATTAATTTTAATTTTTTAATTGAAATAATTCAAAATGTTAGCTTATAAAGGTTATTGGGGACCTACTGGTGTCTAATTATCTCGAAAAAAATTTGGAAGGTGAAAATTTCATCGTTTTTGGATTTTTTATTTAGATGTTGATAGAGAAGGAATTTTTTTAATTGGAGTTGTATATCTCTTTATTTAATTGTTTTTGTATATTTTTTGATGTTTTTAAAGATGAAAATTTTTAAATTTCCCAAATGGTGTGGTGTTTCTTGCTAAAAATTGGAGGTATTGACCAGTTTATGGTTTGAATCAATGGGTAGGAAAAAATTTATGTAAAGTCATTATATTTTATTTGGTATTTGCATTTTTTTATAAAAACTAGGTCAAAATGGCTAGTTTACAACACCTCTTATTTCCAGATTCACAAAAATTGATAGGAAAAAATTTTAGTTTATGGATTCATAAGGTTTTGATGATATGTAAATATCAGAACCATGATCAAATAATGCTCAATAAAGAGCAAAGGACTACCAAAATGGTTATGATGACTATGATAAACATCATCACGAATCTCTTATGTTATTAAAACTGTCAATAGTGGATAATCTAATCTTAGAGGTTATAAATGTAACCCTAGCATCAGATTTATGGAAAAATTTAACTTCAAAATATCAAGCTTCTGAAGCTAGTAGGGTATTGTATTTGAAAATTTTTTTTTTTACACTAAGATGTAGGAAGGTGGTTGTGTTTTTGATACAAATCATTGTATTCTACCACTATGGAAACACTAAAGGAGGGAGACTTACAACAAGGTGTGGAAGGAAGAAGATTGAGATTAGGAAAGTAGTTTGGTAAAACTACTAGTTCTCTAATAGAAACTTCACAAGTGTACTAATAAGAGATCTAAGTGGAAATTTTTTACTATAAGTAACCTAGTCACCTTAAAAAATATTTTAAGAAAAGATAACATGATATGGCTAACCCTAAAAAGAAAGCTCATCATGTGAATTTAGTTAAAGTTAAAGGCAAGGAATTATCTCTTGATTTTGATTTCAGGGCTTTCAGTGCTAATTTTGTAGTGGATCGAGATTGGTACTTTGATTCAAGGGCATCTCACCATTATACATGCCATAAGGGCTAGTATGTGGATTTTGTTGAAAATAATAGTAATAATGAATCTGTATCTTTGCAAGATGGTAGGACTCATTTTTTGAAATGATATGGTAATGTTTAGATCAGATTTGATGGTACTATTTATTATACATTTAAGAATGTTAGGTATGTGCTAAACATGAAAAAAAAATCTTTCCATATGTGAGATCAATAGAAACTCTGATTGTGTTGTAAAGTTTCAAGGACAAGAATGTTTAGTCACTACCAAAGATAACAAGATTATTGCTATTGGGATTAGTGAAAAAGGTTTGTATAAGCTTGCAGATCCATAGAGGGCAAAGGAAAGTGCAGTTGCAATGGCTGATAGCACAAGTTCACTTTTGTATGAAAGGTATGGGCATTTTAATTTCTAGTATTTGACTACATTTTGCAAGACTAAGATAGTTAAGGGGATTCCTTATATTTGGGATAGTCATCATGTATGTACTGGATGTCAGTTGGGGAAGTAAGTCATTCATTTGATGTTGGTAAATCTTCAAGAGCTAAGGGAGTATTGGATCTAGTACATATAGATTTGCATGGTCTAATGTAGACACATACCCCTTCTGGATCCTATTATTTTTTATTATTGGTCGATGATTTCTTTAGGAAAAAGTGGGTATACATTCTAGTGAATAAATTTGATTATTTTTCTAACTTTCTTACTTTGAAAGCTATGGTTTAAAAACAAGTAGGAAGGTCAGTGAAATATCTTAAAATGGAGAATGGGGGTGAGTTTATCTCAAAATAGTTCAAGGAGTTTTGTGCCATTGAAGGCATACAAAGATAGTATACTACCCCTCACACTCTGTAGAAAAATAGAGTTATAGAAAGGTGAAATAGGAAGGTGATGGACATGGATCATTGTCTGATCCAAAGTAGAAATGTCCCATATAGATATTGAGTAGAAGCAGTGAATATGATAGTGTACATCCTCAACAGAAATCCTACAAAAGCATTGGAGAATATAACTCTAGAAGAGGCTTGGTTAGGTCAAACTCCAGATGTAAGTGCTTTTTGAATTTTTGGTTGGGTATCTTTTGAAGTTATTCTTAATCAAAATAGAAGTAACTTGGATGCATAAATCAAAGCATACATGTTTTTTGGGTATAGTGAGCAGTCAAAGGCCTACATATTACTTGATATTTTTACTAATAAATTTGTGGTAAATAAAGATGTCATAGTAAATGAAAAAATTCCATACTTCACAACAACTGGTACAATTTTAGATATTGAGTCATTTTTTTCTTCTAATGATTATATTATAAGTTGTGGTGTGAAAGTTGATCAAGATTCTAGTTCATTAGTGGAATCACATTCCATGGAGGGAATTGATGTAGGTCATTATGAGGTTCTAATAGAAAAATCAAAGAAGCCAAAGTAGTATTCTACCACTATGGAAGAACTAAAGAAGGGAGACTTACCATAAGGTTTGGAAGGAAGAAGATTGAGATCAAGAAAGTAGTTTGGTAATAAAGGTGAGCATTAAAATTTTGCTCTAACAACTATTGTTTCACATCTTTTTGAGTCTAATTATTTTTTGAGGTCAAAGGGAAGCATGTGTGGGAATCAACCATGCAATTGGAATATGATTAATTGATTAAAAATAAGACTTGGGAGATCATGGAGCTACCACCAGGAAAGAAATCCATTAGTTGTAAATGGATTTACAAGGTAAAAATCAAATTAAATGGTTCCTTGGACAAACACAAAGCTAGACTTGCTAAAAAAGGTTATGCTCAAGAGGAAGGGGTTGATTATGAAGATAATTTTGTTCCTAATACAAATATGGTAACTTTTCATTTGATTGTTGCTATTACTACTCAATTTTGATGGCAGGTGCACCAAATGGATGTCAAGAGTGTATTCTTGAATGGAGATCTAGAGGAGGAAGTCTACATGGTTCAGCCATAGGGTTTTCAAGTTCCTGGTAAGGAACATCTTGTTTGTATATTGATTAAATCCTTGTATGGGCTTAAACAAGCTCCTCAATCTTGGTATATGAAGATAGATACATACTTTAGGGAGTCTAGTTTCAAAAGGTGTAACTCTAAACCAACTCTCTATGTAAAGGTGTCTAGTGATGATATCTTAATTATCATTGTGTATGTTGATGATATAGCCATCATTGGGAGTAGTGTTCATCTCATTTAGTAGATGAAGGCTGATATTTATTGTACTTTTGACATGACAGACTTAGGACTACTAAAATATTATTTAGGTGTTGAGTTTTGGCAAGGTGATTATGTTGTATTCATGTCACAGAGTAAGTATGTCAAATCATTATTAGAAAGGTTTCAAATAATGGGTTGTAATCCAACTCACATACCTATGGAAGTTGGAGCTAAATTTTTAGCTAACACCAATTCACCTCCAGTCAATGAAATAATGTATAGAAAGCTAGTGGGTAGTCTCACTTACCTCACTACCACTAGACTGGATATTTTTTTTGCAGTGTGTTTTCTATCTCACTTCATGTCTAAAACACAATAAGTACATTATTTAGCTATAAAATGGGTATTAATATATGTCAAAGTTGCTCTTGACTTTGGCATATTGTATAAGAAGTCTATAGATTTTGAGCTTTTAGGATATTTTGACTTTGATTGGGTAGGATCACTAGATTCAATAAAATATACAATAGGCTATGTTTTCACTCTTGGTTCAAGAGTTTTCACATGGTAGAGAAAATTATAAACTATCGTGGAATTATCTTCAATAGAAGTAGAGTATAAATTTGTGTTCAATGCAGGTTGTGAAACTATGTGGATAAATAAAATCTTGGAGGATCTTTAGTTTGAGTCATCAAAGCCTACTCTAATTTTTTGTGACAACCAAAGTGTTCTAAAGATGGAGAAGAATCCAGTATTCCATGTTAGGACCAAACACCTTGAGGTTCACCATCATTATATCTGATAGTTGGTTACAAATGAAGACATAAGTCTCTTCTACTACCCCACTACATAGCAACCAACTGATATAATGACAAAACCACTTAGTTCAGACAAGTTCATAAAATTTAGTGACAAACTTGGTCTTGTTTATGGTTTTGTCATTAAGGTAGGGTGTTAGCATAATTATGTATTTACCTTGGGTTATTGACTAAGGTAATTTTTTTGTGTTAGTTTCTTTAACTAATTAGGTTAAGAGGTTAGTTTTTTTTAATAGGCTTAGTTATTTCATGCTAGCCAACATTGTTTTTTTACCCATCCTTTTCACAAGTTTCTTCGGTGGCTCATTTCTTTGCCTATTTAATAGGCCTTCTTGTATTGTTTGAATATGGAATGTATGCTCTGAATACAATTTGGTTCATTCTCACTCTCTATGTTTTATCTAATATTAACATTTGATGACTAAAAGACTAATGAATTAATACACTTTATAAAAATAACTTGATAATAAAGTAGATAATTAATAACTGACACTTTTTTTAAAAAATTATACATATGACAAACTTTGATTATTACAATACTTTTTACAAATAATTTTGATAATAATAACCACCCTAAATACTATATGAGTTAAAAATAACATTATTAATCTTTGATCATTTTTAAGACTAGAAATACTAAACTAAAACTATTGAAATATACATGTATGACTTTAAAAATCTAATAAACATAAATTAAAACTAGAAACTAACCCTATCATTTAAAATAAATAAATCAATATAACATATGACTCAAAAAACATTAAAAGACATGACTCAAATAAAACTCAAACTAAATAATTTTTATAACATAAAATTTAACCTAAAATAACTCAAAATACTTTCTAAAAATTGTGGGATTTTATTATGTTGTAATGAAATTTGAATTGCTGAACCAGATCTCTAATACATGTGTGATGCCAAGGCAGATCCAGAGAACTTGTGGATTTGTGTAGAAATAAAATTCCAACTATATATTTTGACCACTACTTTTTTTAACCTTTAAAATTAAATGATAATAAAAAATCACTAAACAAGATTTCAAAAAATGACCGAGTATACCATCTAGCGGTTTGGATAGTGAAGAACTACATATGTGCCAATGATCTATGAATGAATAAAAATTAATTCACTCCAAATGATTAGAGAGTAGCCATATAATGGGAAGAATAACATGTTGAAGTGTAGATTATCCCTGTATGCTTAAAATAAATGCTTTGTAAGTCGAGTGTGGATCTATTTGAGTCATAATAGAGAAAATCATAATTAAGAGAAATAAAAATTCTATTCCAGAAGTAGATCTATGATAACTTGACACAAAAAATGCACTAGAAAGATTATGAGATTAGTTTAATCCTTTTTCTTTTCTATAGGGTCTATGCATAGATTTGAAAGGCAATAGAAGACTTGTATTGGTAGGCATGATACAGTCTTCACAATAGAGACAAGATAAAACTATGTAGAACTCATGGATAATTCATGGCAGATAATATCAACCTCATTATTCCCATCAACATGATAAAGGAAAAGTTTATGTTTTATGATGTGGATATTTTAAATAATGTAAATGGCATTGTAGATCAGAATGGCATTACAAATCTAACCCATAGCTACTCCAATACAACCCATTCTAATACCAGATAATGGATCTCATTTAGACTTGGAAGTATTAAAAGCATTTAAATAGAACACATAAATATATTCAAACAATAATATTTCACTCTTATGTATTAATTCTTTTTCTACTCAATATTTCCATACAAACACATTAAAAATATATAGGACTCTAATACCTATTATTGGGAATTCTAATACACCACCAATATCTCACCTATGACACTCCCAATATCTTAAATATTAATCATGATATATTGTTTACTATTAAAAATATATTTGATCAAGCCAATAACAAATTATACCTATTAGTAAATTATTACTCATGTACTAATTTATATTACAATAATTACTAATGTTTCACACTATACCTCAACAACAAACACTCATAAATCAACATTTAAAATCCATGGCTCCAATACAATAATAGAATATTTTTAAATATTGAAATAAATTTAAAAATAAGCAATGTAAATACTTAAATGAAGAACATCACCTTGATAAAATCAAACCACAAAAATTTAGACAAAGATCGAAAATGGAGAAATTAAATGCATCAGAGAAAAAACCCACACTAATATTCAAAGATTAAAACAAGAATCTTCAATTACAATATAAAGAAGATGTTAGAATAAGAATGACCTTAGGCCAAGAGATCATCAAGGATGCAAGATGAATACTAGATCAACAAGATTGAGTTAAGAGTGTATTAAGTGTTGAATAAGGGAGAGAAGGCCTTTTTATAAAGAGATAAGAGAGAAAAGGAGTTACGAGTGCAAGTTCTAGCATGTGTACCATGTGTCTCTAATCTTATTACAAGTGGGGAGTATGTGTGTTCCATGTGGGAGGAGAGGAGTTGCATTAAATTAACTCTAAATCCAATAAGTGGATTAAAGAGGTGAATGACACTTCAAAAGGCTATAATAATGTGTATTTATAAATATAATAAATGCACACATAATTAAGACTTAGAATAAGCCTATAAACCTATAGGAAGGATCCATATTAAGGTTAATTTTCCAACGGAGTAAATGGATTACACCAACTAGATCAATATAATGAGTCGAGAAGTTCCATTTCTTAATTTTTGAGACTCATAAGCAACCGCCTTGTCTTCTCAGTTCAAAATATATCCAATGCCCATTTTACAAGCATCATTCCAAATTTCAAAATTCCATTTGGATTAGGAATGATAAAAATAGATGATAAAGTTAACAATTCTTTCATCTTTTGTAAATTTGATTCATCTTGAAAGGAAATAATAGGATTAAGAATTCTTGAAAAAAACATTCTATAAACCTCTAGTAATAACTGACCAACCCCATGAAGTTACACACTTCATGAACATTTTTTGGAGGTAGCCATTTATTAATGGTTTTAATATTTGTAGCATCCACTAAAAGGCCATTTCTAAAAATCACATTCCCTAAATTATGAATTTCACTTTGTTAGAAAGAGAATTTAAAGAGTTCACCATACAAACTATGTTGCCTTAGCCTTTTCAAAACTATTTGCAAATGTTGTTCATGTTCTTGCTCCTTCTTAGAGTATATTATGATGTAATCAAGAAAAACCAACACAAATTGGTTAAGAAAAACTCCAAAAATATTGTCCATCAATTTCATGAAAACCACAAGTGGATTGGTTAGGTCAATGGACATAACTATAAAATCACAATGCATGTACTTTATTTCAAAATTAGTTTTATGAACATCTTCCTCTTTGATAAAGAATTGGTGATACCTATAATGAATGTCTATTTTAAATAATATATTTTTTCCTCTCATTTGATTGAAAATATCATCAATCCTTGGGATAAGGTATTTATTTTTAATGTAACCTTATTTAGTATAAGTGTCAATATAAAGCCTTGGAGTAATGTCCTTCTTAATGAAGACAAAAAGGGCTCCCAAAAGTGACAAACTTGGCCTAATTAAAAATTTATCCATCAGCTCTTAAATTTAAACCTTAAGCTCTCTTATATCTACCACATTCATCTGGTATGGGGATTTGGATGCAGGTGAAGATCCAATTATAATGTCAATCAAAAAAATAAATTATCTTTTAGGAGGTAATCCTAGTAATTTTTAAATAAATACATCCATAAATTTTTATGGGATTGGATATTATTATATGATTGATCATTTTTCTTCAAAATCCTCATTAATTTTAATAGAATAAAGTTTTCACCCTTTTCTTACTTCTCTTTTCAATTTAAGGTTGAAATAATATTGTGGGTTCAATGGTTGATGACACGTTAGATTACCATGGGTTTATTGCCTTCATCAAGACAATGGATTCTTTTATTAAAAAAATCAATATTTTATTTATGTTATTATAACCAATCCATATCTAAAATTAGTTCATATGATCCCAATGGTGCAATAAAAATGTTTATATACCTTAAATACTCCTAGATCAAGTTTGGCCTGTTATAAACATTTAGAAATAGCCACCCTTTTCCTAATGCCAAACTCTAATTCTCATCCTTTTTTTAGTCTAAAGGATTTATTTTTAAATTTAAAATCACATGAAAGAGAAATAAAACTGTCAGTATCTCTTGAATCAATTAAAATTGTGAGAGGAAAGCTGAAAATTATACCTCTAATTTCAATTGGAGTGAATTGAAGGTATGCACTTCAATTATCGAAATTAGCATAAACTCCATGATTTGAGGCTTTATTGCCTCTCAACAAGGGAAATATTTATAGTAATGATTTTACCACATTCCCAACATGTCACAATAGTTTTATAAGGAAAATTAATAATATTACATCTTATGACATGGCCACAAAAGCTATTTCATTGCTTGTTGCTATTACCCTTTTTCACAAACGGCTAGGATTTAAAACTTATATTAGTATTCTAAAATTTTGTTGCATGTTTTTTTACCAAAATTATTTTCCTAATCATTTTTCTTGAAATTTTTATTACAAGAGGAATATTTAACTTGGTTTTAGTCTATAATTTGTTGTTTCAATAATATTATCTTCCCTTCTAGCAGTACTTCTTTTTTCTTTAGCATAATGTGATGATTCCAGGGTAGCAAGTAAATTATGTCGGTTAGTCATGTTCATATCATGCATAATTACTTAATTCAAGCCCAAATTTAACTTGGTAACTTTATTTTTCTCATCCTGCATGTGATTCACATGATACAGGAAACTAAGATACTTATTTTCATACTCTGAAACATATATTATTCCTTGCTTCTACAGCTATAAATTTGTAATTTTTTTCTCTTTAAATATATTATTCATGTATATTTTTTTGAATTGTTTATAAAATACTTCCCATGATATATTCATGTAATCATAACCATTGAGATCACACAACTCATTCCACCACAAAATAACATCACCCACCAATCGGTACGTTCTTATGCAAGCTTTGATATTAGATCCCATATTATGAAAATTGAAATATTTATGCATGTTAATTAGCCATGTCTCAACAACATCCCCAATATTTCCACTATAAAATGTGGGAGGAGGAATAGTTTTGAGCTCCTTGATGATGGGATCCAAAACATCTTATTTCTTTGGATTCTCATCTTGAGGCTCTTCTTCTTACTCACCTTCCTATAGATTTTATAGATTGGTAAACCTTTAACTTTATCCTTCCATATGAACTTTAATGTTATGTAGTACACCCAAAAAGTAATTTATAATAATATTATGATCCTCAGTATTATCATTTCCAGGGATGTCATTATTCTTAGAATAATGTTATTATGATTAGCATTATCATGATTGTTTGCATGCTCATTCAGATCATTATTATCAATAAGATCACTTCTATCATCCCTCATATCTATATTGTCTCTAGTTCTCACCATCCTAAGAAACATTAAACATAACTTTAACTAATGTTTTCCCAAAGTTCCCTAGGGTGTGAACTGTGCTTCGATGCCACATGTCATAACACCTAAAATTCAGCCCAACAATTTTTTTAACTTTTATGGTTTATGAAAATTGATTCCAAAAATTTGTTCACCAACTAGGAATGTTATTTAAAAACTACCCTATAAAACACATCAATAAAATAAAATTATTATAAGTATGAGTGCATTTGTGCACATTCTAACAAGAGTTTCTTTCATGGACACCATACTTCATGATATTTTTTTAATGATAAGGCATAACTTATAGTGTGTGTTTATAATCCCATATAAATCAACTTTTCAATTAATTCCATAATTGTGTTATGATAAGGGTCAAGTATATACAAGAGAATCAACTATGTGAGAGTACAAATTACATGTATGTTTAATAAATGATTCACAAGAATATATTTAATTAAAGTCAAGGCCCAAAGCATGCATATAAATCATAATATTAAATATAATGCATGTAATAAAAATAAGAAGCCACTAAAAAATACAACATCTAGGAGCATATGTTGTATTCAAAATGTAAGTTTGGCATTCTCATAACATGTGAGATATAAACCAATATTATTGTTGATAGCAATAATATTTAGACGTACTTAAAATTTGTATAATAAGACAAACATAATTTTAATTATTTTGAACTCCAGATTACTGTTATTCCATAAAGAAGACCATTAAATTATTACATATATTATTTTACATGATTATGCCCTAGGTTCATTCTCGTGATCAATAAACCTAGGCAGATGTGAATCTCATAACTAATTTCCAAGTGATTTCTTCTTTAAGTTTCAACTTAACACAATCAACTCAACAAATTTATTCAACTCTCCATTTGATGTAAATTTATAAAAATTGACAATCATAATAAGATGTAATCTAAGTTAATACATTCAAAAAGATTAAATAATCATTCATGCACATGGCTACCATGCTAATTAAAATATTTTTTCACTACCCAACTGATAGGTCACTATTTTATCAAATGGACTTACCATAGTATGCATGCAAACAATCATATTTACCACTCATTCTTTCATACTACTGATACTTACTATAGTTTAATTTAGAAATGGTCATACCCTTATAATTCATTAATATAAAACATCCAACAACGGATCAAATAGAATACTTTTTTATAACACCTTAAGATCACAAAAAAATAGTCCACTTATTTCCAACTTCATAAGTTTTAATAAAAATCATGGATTTTTATCTACTTAATTCATAACCAAAATGCTTAGTTTCATATGAGACAAGGAACTAATACAATCATTCTTCTGTCCAAGAATCAAAAAGGTTATTTTTAATAGCCTTAGACTTCTCAATTGTAAATAATGTTGAATATAGCTAATAGAAAGGCATTCTTTAACTATCATATAAATTTAGGTAATTTGAAATAGCAAAAGAAACCAAACAGTTAATCTTCATCCCCAAATCACAAACCATTAATAAATGAAATCCATTTAGAATCATCATTTAAAACTCATTAAAAGAGTAATATCCATTTAAATCTCCTCAAGTCAACATCGAAAGAAATTGAATTATGTTGTGATAAATAATTCAGTTGCTCAAGAAAGATATAACTATAATATTTAATTACAAATGAAATACTATATTTTTTTGTCAAATTTTTATATCTAAGTATTGTTTTTAGTAGCAAGGAATAAATCTATACAATTTATTCAATATTAATTTTAGGAACATAAGGTTATTATTTTAATAGCAATGATATCTAAAAAGATTAATCTCACTAGAAAAGGAAAAGTGTAGTCAATTAGATTGCATCAAAATTTAATCAATAACTATAAACCCAATGTTCTATGGTATTATGTTGCCTTTCCCTTTCAAATGAAAAGATATAATTTTTGATATACAATCTTACTCATTATTGAACAACTACAACCATAAATAAAAGCATATAATGCTCTAGATAATATAAGGCAATCACCCTCTAGTATAAATAAAATGAATATAGAAACATAAGTGAAAATACTGTCACTTAAAATACTATAGCCACTTTCTTATAAGAGGAAACCATGATCATATTGGTATAAAATGTACATTTAAGGATTTCATGTGATTACTACCTCAAATATGTGATAATGAAACCATTATTCCAAAAGAAGTAAAGTTACAATCATTTAAAGTTTATTTCCAATAAATAATGTAACCTAAATAATTAAATAAGCTACAATCATTATAATGTATGTGAAAAATAAATATTACAAGCTATATAATCATATGCAAGAATTGAAGCATAGCAATAACCCCTTATATATATATATATATATATATATATATATATATATATATATATATATATATATATATAATATAGATCATGATAAATAAATGCTCAATATGCAAGGTTGGTTATAAAGTATTAACACTTCACACTTTTAAGACCAAATATAATTAAAATGAAGCATACATAATTCCCTTGAATATTTACATGAATACACACAACCAAGTGAATTGTATTTCTAAGTCGTAAAGAATGATTCATTGAAACAAGTTAATAAACCTACCACACACTAATGAAATGATTTATAAAAACATCAAGATAATAACTAATTCTTAATAAGTAATAAACTCATTTAGGATTAAACTTAAAATTCATAATAATAATAATAATAATAATAATAATAATAATAACAACAACAACAACAACAATAACAATAATAAATGTCAAGTTAGATATATACACAGGTTCCAATCCTTTAATATTCATATAAATTTCCTAGATTATAACCAATTCTAAATGCACATATATATAAAAAATGACACAAGGAAGTTTACATGACCATACTAATTCAATTTTAAAATATTTTATGATATATTTGTAAATCCATTTTAATATGTTTAAGACACATTTAATCAACTTGTGGCAGTCCTCCAAGAGTCAAGTGCAAAAACATGTTCAGAAACCATCCATTAAATTTCCTTTTTGCATCTAAATGAGCCCAACCATATATTAAATCACTATCCACCCCATCTATCAGTTTGAAAGGGGAATAGGTCACTTGGTAATGATACTGACACATTAAAATAGATGACAATAATAATATTTATGAATGAGATCCAAACTTAGACTAGGGTTTACTCAATAGGTAAAATAACAAACACATTACAATAAACCCACAAACATACCAACACACATCCATGTTTATGAAGCAAGATTCACAATCAATAATAGTAATAACATTGTAAAATAATAACCATGTAATCAAACTCATGTAAATGAATAACCAAAATAATTAAAACACACAGATAACTCAAAAAATGCATGGTGGTTCACCCATAAGTAGTCTAAGGTAATAATGACATAAAACCATCACTTTCAGCCTATATATATTCCATCCAAGGGTGAGATAGAGCTCAAAATACCCCACCCAACAATGGGTTTTCATTGGTAAAAGTTTCCATTTGAAATAAATCATTTTACATAAAATAACGAATGCCTATGTTCATACAGAAACCACATTCCCATGAAAACATTCTAGGTTTTCCATTCAAAGTAAAATGCCATTAAATACTTTGTATAAAAGGCCCATAAAAATAACTTAACTAAACTTAATTGTTCAAGGAAGTACCCATGACCAAATTTCTTAATTTTACTACCTTTTCCTCTCCACATTCCTTCCTTTCCTTCATTCTCCTCTCCTTTTTTTTCTTCTTTTCTCCCATCCACCAACATTTCCATTTAAACTTTCAAAGCATATTCTATATGTAGTTTTGACTTGAAGAACTTCCCAGTTCTTTATAGTTGAAATTTCTAGTTCTATATCACAAAATAAGCATCATTTGTATAGGGTTCAAATGCATGGAAAAAAAATAGAGCTCAAACCATCATAGCAGTCCAAAAAAAAATTTGTAGAGTTCCATGCATGTAATCAATGCCTTCCAAAATTCCTTTAATAAATCCTAAAAATAAATTAAAATTAATTTTAAGTCAACTATGCATGTTTTTAAATCAAATAATCACCTCATTATTGTCAAAACAAAAGTCTAAATAACCCTCGGTGATTATTACCAAGGCCTAATTCCAATGAACATATTATTACCATGACAAGACTAAAATCCTACGTGAATTTCAAATGTTATGCCATGGTCCAAGTCTTTTGACTCATGATAATACACCAAAAACCATGGTGTTAAATAATAGTCTACAGATCCATGTGACCTTCAACATCTTTAACTATATTTTATGCCATGAGATTCTTCTCATTCTTTTATAAATAGAATTCTCATGAATTCTAGTCTTAATCTATTTTAAAACATTCATTGTTCTTATTATCGACTATCACCTATTGTTTTATAAATTAAACAAAAGATAAAACATAATACACATGAAGGATCACACAAAATAACAGTCACCAAATAGTCATTTATGCAATGAAAAAGAGTTTATAACAAATATGGGTTGAGACACATAACTTAGAAACTTTCAAGTAGGGTATAATTCCTATGATCTTATTCATAAATTTATTATAATCATATACTTATATATGTTGAGCATATTGTTGAATTAAATATTCCCATTTTTAACCCAGCTCATACTGATGGTAACACCTATAGTCATGCAAAATTATGTTAGTAGCATGAGTACCATAGATATCAAATAAAATCAAATTCAATAACTAATAATAATATGTCTAAAAAAACATAATGTAAACATGAAACTAATATAAATGTCCCATAATCCAATAATGCATTAAAAATAATGCTAAAATAATAATGACAAGTTTGGGTGCTCATGACACTAACTCTAATTAAATTAGATAAGATCAACATCCAATTAGACAAATCATAAGTTAAGGTAGTGGGAAATTTATTTATCATTCACATGTAGCTAACATTAGAACCTAGGGTCTATTAATTCATAGTCATCCAAGTAGTGGAAATTATAGAACCATATGGGATGTTGTTGAGTAGATATTGGTATAAAAATCTAAATGGCTACATGGCTATATACTTTTCTGAGATGTGGATACCTTGTGAAAGGGTTTCCAACCAAATATTAATAGATATACAACCTAGTATGACACATATGATCACTAAGTACAATCCAATAAATGAGAAAGTAAACATCATATCATCTGGCATAGATATTTCCATCCTTTCTATAGAGCCCACTAGTAGTAAACACAATGAAAATTATGATTCATAGAGCTTATGGTCCCTTTATTTTAATGGGGCTCATTCTAAATAAGGTTCTAGAATTGGGATTCTATTAATCTATCCACAAGGAAAATGACACTTGGATGGGAAAAGGTTTTAATTTCCATGCACCAATTACCTTGATAAATATGAATCATTATCCTAGGTTTACAATTTTATCTAAAATATAAAGTCAAAGAGATACACACTTTTTATAATTCATATTTGGTTATTAATAAGGTTAGAAGAAATTTTAGTTCAAGTTGTGTTACTTTAAAAATTACAAACATAGGGTATGGGATTTGATTGAAACATTTTACACTTTTCATGTTATCCCTATTCCCTATGAGAAAAAACAAATTTTTGATTCCTTATCATTAATAGTTGTAAATATATCCCCTCTCTATGGTTTTGAGTTGTAACAGTTCTCAATAAAATTAGTACCTTATCCCTCAGTCCCCAATAATGTTTAGAATTTACAAGCCTTTGAAAATGATCAAAATATTATAATATTAATGAACAAGTTGGTGTGTTTGGTGTGTATATCATAGATGAGAATTATATATATGACCACATATATATCAAATACAATAATAATTTAATTATGAATCTAAGATAAAATATTATTCCAAAGCATATGATTACATTGGAAAGTATCTTTGATAGACATGGATCTATCGAGAGGCCTAAGTGACTAGTCTTTGTAGGTCACCAATCTAATACCATAAAATTACGATCAATCAACAATCCCAAAAATGTCAATTTCACCCCTAAATTTATTAATTCAAAGATGGAATAGCTAAAATATCACTTTTATTGTATAAATATGTGATCACTTGGACCTATGATGACCTAAAAGTCTTCAATCTGAACACCATAACATATACCATCCCACTCAAGTAAGAAAAAAAGAACTATTTAGGTAGAGACAATGACCTATGAATCCCATATTATAAATTATTAACCATAAATAAGTTGAGAAACTACTTTGTGTTGGAATTATTTTCCTAATTTACCATTTAGTTGGGTAGCCAACTTGGTCCCTAATAATAAGAAAAGTGAGGAAGTACCTTATCCCTCAGTCCCCAACAATGTTGAGAATTTACAAGCCTTTGAAGATGATCAAAATATCATAATATTAATGAACAAGTTGGTGTGTTTGGTATGTATATCATAGATGAGAATTATATATATGACCACATACATATCAAATACAATAATTATTTAATTATGAATCTAAGATAAAATATTATTCCAAAGCGTATGATTACATTGGAAAGTATCTTTGACAGACATGGATCTATCGAGAGGCCTAAGTGACTAGTCTTTGTAGGTCACCAATCTAATACCATAAAATTATGATCAATCAACAATCCCAAAAATGTCAATTTCACCCCTAAATTTACTAATTCAAAGATGGAATAGCTAAAATATCACTTTTATTTTATAAATATGTGATTGCTTGGACTTATGATGACCTAAAAGTCTTCAATCTGAACATCATAACATATACCATCCCACTCAAGTAAGCAAAAAAAAACTATTTAGGTAGAGACAATTTCCTATGAATCCCATATTATAAATTATTAACCATAAAGAAGTTGAGAAACTACTTTGTGTTGGAATTATTTTCCTAATTTACCATTTAGTTGGGTGGCCAACTTGGTCCCTAATCATAAGAAAAGTGAGGAAATTTGATTTTGTGATGATTTTAAGAACATAAATAGAGCATTAAACAAATATAATTACCCCTTTCCATCCCTATATTATACAATCTATATGGTTATTGTATCCTAAATGATGTCCATCTTAGATGGATTTTCATGATAAAACTAGGTCTTAATCAACCAAGAATACATAGTTAAAACTACATTCACAACCAAGTGGTGTAATTTCATCTATAATAAAATTTCATTTTGTCTAATTTATGTATTAATTTAGTTTATATAGATCCATGGGTTTTAATTTTTAATTCTTTAATGGTGTGTGTATAATTATTTACATGAATGATTTGATTATTTTCTCCAAATTTAGGTTTGATCACATACTTCATCTGAAAAAAGGTATTTGAAAGGTGCAAAAGGTATGGAATCTCTTTAAAACCTAAGAAGAGTATATTTGGGTTAATTAATGTAATATTTAGGGCCACATCACCATGAAATAAGTTATTTATATTTATCCTAAAAGATTTACTACAAATTCAAAGATACCTCTTCTTATTAGTTAAAAAGCGCTGAAATATTTCTTCAAAAAATAAATTTTGTACTAAAATTCATTTCTAATTTAACTGAAATTATCAAACCAATTAATGTTATCCTAAAATACGACATAAAATTTTAATAAATTCCTTAATATATTTCAACATTCTAATACATCAAGAGTGCCATCATGAAAGAATGGATCTTGATTATCCCAGAGATCACAAGAAATTTTTATCTCTACCCATTTTCGTCTAAACAAACAATATTTTTTGTGTTTACACAAAGGATCAATGACGAATAAAATAATTTCACTTTGATGATAACACATTTTAAGGATGTATAACTATAGTATTATACTATGGATAAACATTCTTATGCAATTGTGAAGGCAAAAAAAAATGACCCTACATTATTTAAAATAAGGTTCGTGCCATTGTATCCAACTTGGCCATAAAATTCATGTTGGGATAAAATGAACTTGGGGATAATAGGGGTAAGTGGATAGACAATCTATAAAAATATAACATAAAAACTAGATTGGCTAAGGTAAAAGGCCAAGGTCTTCTTCAGTTAATTACTTAAGTTTATCCCCAATTTATCATGATGCAGATAAATAAAGCTCAAATTGTGTCACATCAATGGTGTAACCACATTATCCATTTTCATATACATGGGGTATGCCCCATTGAACTTAAATATGAGTAAATGTGATATTTTCTATTGAGACAATCAAATTTCATGTTAAATAAAGGAGTCATATATTGAAAAAGTTATGGAGTAATTTATCATAGATGTGTAACCAGGGCTAAGGTAGATGATATCATGAACAATTTTCATGATAAGCTTAGAAGTGACCACCCCTTAGGTAATGAAATAGCACATAATATATTGAGATACATGCATTCCTAGTCTACAATATTCAAATGTGTTCACCATCATGTCAGGACATGCCATGAATTCAAAGTGTTTGTAAAAAATGAAATAGATGTAGTTAGCCTTCCTCCCAGATGGATACTTGAATTCATTTTTTATTCTCAATCCAAATTATACTTATGGTCACAATTATTTTCTCATTGATACTGATTATTACACTAGATGGATTGAGGCAATAATAATCAAATGAAGAATAGGTAGGGAAGTGATTAGGTTACTCTAATATAACATTATCATAAGGTTTGGCACCCCTTTGTCTCTCATCTATGATAATGTTCTTGAATTTTAGTCAACTTGAGTGACAGAGTCACAAATAAAAATGTTATTTATACCATCAAGAAATTTGTTACAGATAAGCCAAGGAACTGGCATTCATTATTAAAGTATGATTTGTAATAAAATTAAACTAGACTTAAGAAAGAATTAAAATATTAACCATTCATCCTTGTGTATATGAAAATTCATTATATTAACTTAATTTAAATATCCCTACATATCAATTTATGTAGGATTACATGGGAGAAGATGACTGCATATAATCCATATTGTTAAATATATTATAAATGGAAGATACATGAGACAAGGAATTATATAACTTTAAAAAGAATTATGATATAGTAAACATATGGTTAAACAAGAGATCAATGGTCAAGGTGTTTAGAATCTCAAATCTGGTCTTGTTATGGGAAAAGTCACATGAAAAGAAAGGAAATATTCCAAATTGGATCTTGTTATCACTCTATATTTCACCCTTGAGGAGGTTGTTCAAGCCTTCCTCATTTAGGTGATAGCATGGAATCATTTCTAGGTTATGGTGGCCTAATTGATGAGTTTAATCTCTAGATATGGATATCTCCTTTTACGAATCACTTAGGACTACCACTAAACCTATTACTTACAATGGAAAAGGGAAGAAATGACTAAAAACCAATAAATGGGAGGTGATCTACCAAACTCAGTATCCTCCACTTTCCTATACTACACTAAGAGCATGAATTAGGAATAAAACCTATTTCCCTAACTTAATATGATTCTCCATGCATCAACACTTCAATATGAAGGTTTTCATCAAGACATTAACCAAGAGGGGATGATCAATAGATCTCATAGGAGACACTAGTGAATAAATATCCTTGTTTATACATTGTAGGACCATATAACACTCTTAATATGACCTGTTAAGATGATTAAAAACATGTAAACAAGTTAATAAGATAGTATTAATGAAAGGAAGTTGAAAACTATCACTAACACTCATCAAACCATCTTGATAATATACTAGTTGTAGCATTGAAAAGGCTAGAAATCAACATGTATTCATCTCAAAGGTAAAATACAAGTGTTATTTGAGTATGGATTTGTCATAATTAGGTTCAAGATATATTAAAATCCATTAAATGTATTAAATATAGTATAAATTATAAAGGAGAGAGATAATAACATTGATAAATCCTCTAGGATAAATGGGATGCTTCAAAAATTAGTTACAAGGCCAAGTGGAAGGTGAGAGAATAGTCCTATCACTCCCTCTCAACATGTCTTAGAATATTTTTTTATGATAGTATTCAAGGTGGTTTAGGATTTCTTAGTTGTATTAGATGACTCATCACTCTCTCTTGAAACTACCCTTTCTCATTCTAGGAGGCATTACGAGTTCATGTTTTGACACATGCCCACTTAGCTTTCTTGACATTTTGTTATGACATTATTGGCTCCTC
The DNA here is from genome assembly GCA_037957365.1 of Torreya grandis. NCBI lineage: Eukaryota > Viridiplantae > Streptophyta > Pinopsida > Cupressales > Taxaceae > Torreya > Torreya grandis. The sequence continues at coordinate 583,500 of JARHVA010003068.1, forward strand.
AAATTATTTTCTCACCTTTATAAGAGTTAAAATCATAATTCAAACTTATCAAACTTCGTTCCTTCCATTGGAGACCTATAACTTCTTGACCAATGCTTGCTTGAATCCATGAGAAAAGGGGTAATGAGGGTAGTTTTATTTATCATACAAGGTTGAGTCTTACTTAGAAACATCCCTAACATCTCATACACTTCATGAATTCCATAAATAATTTCATACCCTCTTTTTAATCTTGTATTTTATATTCAAATGTTGTGATGTAGGTTTTCTAAAGACGTTTAAACCCTTCATGACCTTCAATAGGTTTGCAACATTGTTTATCTTATGCAAGTGAGGAACAATCATCATCTTAGCTTGATTTTGGGACTTAAAACAAATTGTATAACTATTTAGGTTTATTAAATTCATTTTATAATACCTTCATAATTCTACCTAGGCTTACAAAGCTTCTCAACTAGTTTGGAAATTCAAACTTATTCAAACCTCTACAAATAGATTGAAAAAGTAGTGTTTTAAGCTATTTTCTTACCTCTTCAACCCCACATATGCTAATCCAAAAATAAAATAAGTTATAATTAGACACAAAAATTTCATTAAATTTTATTTCAATATCAATCATGTGCATTATATCCACTCAAACCAACTTTCTCTCTCATTGAGCTCCTTGAAGAATTTGTAAGGCAATGTTAGGTCTTCATATTATTAAAAATTATTAATAAATTTGAGGGAATTAATTGAAGAAAAAATGTCACAAATTTAAATTATAAAAATATCCTAAAAATCCCCTAAAACAATATAACCCAATGCATCTTATCTCCATACTTCACACATGAGTAATTAGACATTGCTTGACTATTCAGACTTATTAAGGAGGTTGAGAGAGTGTTTTTTAGTAGAAGGGATCATCAAAACAATTTTTTTTCTTGTAAATTATTATAATAGGTATTAAAAACCTCCCATGATGCCTCCAAATTGTTTCCAACATTAATTTATCCTCTAAAATAACTAAAACCCATTGTGACCTATAATGAGGGTTTGTAGGCAGATTTGGTACTTTGACCCTAAAAGCATTATTTTGGTGTCTTGTTCATTTTACAAGGTATAAAATCATCCTATAACTTTTTGTATAATAATTTAAACCCTATAAAAATGTTATACTCCCAAATTTAACACATAAATTCATACTTCTATGATGTTTTGTAGGCATGCCTATAAGTGTACTTTTAGGCCTAATATCTTGTAAAGGCCTTAGAATAACTCATTTTGAATGGTTTATTATCTTATTAAGGAGTATAAACATTATAAAATATATATTAATTTTCCTCGCACCTATAAATACCTTCATTCCCAAACCAAAATCATATTTATATAAAACTACCCCTAGTTGTAGGTACTTTTTTAGGCTGCATACAAATGTACGTATATTACTCTTCAAGTAAGAATATCAGTTGAATGTATGAGATTATTAAAAAAAATTATGAGATATTTATATCATTTTTAGTGATAATAAATCAATCACCATAATTTTTTTCTTTAATATTGAGTTTAAAATGTAAAAACCTTCTTTAGACCTCTTATAGGCCTAATACCTTCTCCAATAAGTCCTAGATCCAAATGGTGGTCCCTTATAATTATAAGGATTATAATTTACATATAAATTTTATTTAATAATTATTAATAGTTCATTAAATTTTTCATGAGTTCTCAAACTCTAGCTTGATGTAAAACCATGCATCTTTCTTCTTCAAGTTTTGTGTATGGGCCTACAAGTGTACACAGTCTTACTTAACATGAACATTCATATGGGTCTCCTCATGCTTTGATTATTAATTTTATTTGGATTATTATAATATATTTTTATGATGTTTTTAATAACTATAATAAGGTATGATCAATTCCCCAAATGATCATGAGGCCTTCAAACAAGAACTCATACTTGTAGCTCTACATTCCATACTTAGGCTTTATTAAAACTCATTCTTAGAATAGTTATCTTGCATGTAAATTTACAAAAGTGTATTTGGATTCAAGGTATATTTTATTTATGTGTATATATTTATATCTCCCATGCCTTTACTTGTATTGACTAGTTTAGTACTTCCATCATTTTACCATTTGGGTTTGCATGATCTACTAATAAGCTAGTCAATGAGACCTATAGGTGATCCTTCTATCATAAAAGCTTAGTATGGATACAATTAATCTTAAGAGATGTTATAAACCTTTTTTTATCACTTTTTTAAATGTTTCATACACTTTTTCATGTTTTTCTAGTATTCCAAAATCTCATGATCAAGTTTGTAACCTACCTAATTTGGAGGTTTCCTACTCATTCTTGGAACTAGGTGATTGATAGAGATGTTATAGAATGAAATGAAAATTTCCATGAGGTTTAAAACAAAATATATGATTATTTTAGACATATTCAATATGTAAAAACTTATCAACTTATAGTAAGCCTAAATGTCACACTAAATCAGTGCAAGTGAGTCTCTTTCAAGCCAATGAAAGTATGAATTTAAGATTATTGAACTTATTAGGATATTTAATTGGATATATAAATACTATTATATCAATTTAAATTCATAAAACTACCTTAATCAATTTTGAGACACTACTACAAGGAGAAAACTGAGGCAATGGGGTTTTACAAGGGTTTTTGACACCTTATTTTGTTAGCGATTGTTTACAAATCATGGACCATGAAACCCTAAAATAATGAATGAAATATTAAGGTATTAATGGCATAAATATACCCTCAAGATAATTTGACTCAATTCTTCATGACATGCATGAACCAATGTTGAAAAATTTGCCTTCTTGAGCTTGTGAAGGAGACTTGCAAACCCGATGGAGAGACTAAATAGGTTTTGGCCCTTTTTGGGATGTTTCAAGATTTTTAGGTATATTTTTATCTTAGGTTAATGTTTAATAATAGTTTTATATGATTATAAGACCACATATAACCTAAATAAACTCTCAAAGAGACCACCATAGACCTTCCTTCAATAAACTTATATATTCTACCAAAACATTATTGTAACTATTGAACTAGATGCTAAAGGTGTTTTTATTAGATTGGTGAGAATGATATTTTAACATAAAATATCTTATTCCACCTTATTTCCCTAAAATTTCTTATTATTACTTTACCTAAATGTTATAATCATGAGTACTGCATTTTCAAAGTTGGCATAATGTTAGAGAAATTTTCATTACTAAGGTGGATGTACTAAAGTGGGAGTATGACATGATGTTCAAAAGTGTCAAATGACTAAAAATACTCCTTTTTTCACTTCATTACATAACATTAGACCTTGATGACTCTTGATAATGAAGACTTGCATAGGGAGTGACTAGAAACAAACATAAGATAAGAAAACCTCATTACCTTAATTTTTTCAAACTTACCTTAAATTATGCTAAACACTTCACAAAGTATCAAGCCATTAATACTAGTTAAAAAAATGAGTGTTATGACTTCTCATTTTGACTAGGCCAACCTTGAAGACCTTGATCACTACTCGGAACAAGACGACACCTCATCAAGGTCAAGATAGGATTTGACCAAAACAATACCTCCAAAAGGCTATCAACAAAGTTAAATAAGGTATATTTAACAAGTTTTTAAATATAATGGCCTATGGTAGCCATTTTGGCTAACATATACTCTTTGGATTGGTCCTTACTAAATATCTAGAATTTTGGGACATGATGTTTTCAAGTTGAAAGACTTATAAGGGAAAGATCTACCTCTTCTTATGAATGGGTGGTTCTTGGAACAATACTTCTAATTTGTGCCATGCACATCCATCATGGAATGAAAATGAGTTCTAGCTTAGGAGTACTATAAGCATAGAGTAGTATTAGAGTAGTTTATTCTCTATTTGTTTCTTTTCTTCTTGGTTGTTTGTCCCATTATGTTGTATTTATTTATTTATTAGTTTGTTATTTTTATTTTATCTATTTTTTTATGTTCTTAGAGTTTTTAATGAATAACTAGTAGGCAACCTAAATTAAAATGGAATATTTTATTGTCTCCTTTCACAATATTTTATTGGTTGAGTTTTCACATCCCTATTATTTGGCTCTCAAGCCCTCAATAACCTTTTAGATTAATGAATAAACTAATAATTATAATTTAGATCTACATAAATTGAACACATAAATAATTCTTCACATAGAACAAATAATAAACTTCAATAATATATTCTATTTGAGATATCATTTCTTCATAGAAGATTATAATATATAGGAGAGATTGATCCTCAAAATAAGGAGTCAACTCTGATCTGTATCCCTCATATCTCTCAACTCCTCCCATGATTATCTCATCCTAAGATATCTCTATTGAGTTTTTAACTCATGTACACTAATCCCAATACAACTCAATATGAGATTTTATTATTGTCACACATATTAATATTTCTCACCCACAAATATAATTATTTATGTGAGCACTAATAAATTCCTAATATCCCCCCCTAGTGTGAACATGGTGGAAAAAATTCACACTATCATCTACAGTATGCTCACTCCTATGGTATGCCCAACTATTTGGTTCGTGACCTTGATCCAAAGAAAGGCTCACTCCTTCCATGGTTTTAAATAGGTTTACCAAAAACCTTGATGTGAATAGGAACCTCATCAATTATCCACCTCCAATGGTTTTTTGGATCCACCACATACCTTTTCAAGATCCATGAATTGTCTTACATTGGTGCTTTTTATTCTTTCACTATATTTTTACATTAGGGAATTATATTTTTAATTGCTCACTAATTACATATCTGAATAAGAATTTAATTTTTTTATTATTTGTAGAAAGTAAAATCCCACTACTATAGAATGGTACCCCATCATTAGTGGCTAATGAGAGGTATAATTATCCTCCATCCTCCAGTGTCCTTCAGCCTCTAGTGAGTGAAGTTACTTACATAACACATATGTTGATGAATCTCATGCCATTTTGAATGGAATAGGGTCCTCCCCATAAGATTTACATATTCAAAATTTTGACATAGGATGTTATATAAAAGTGATAATGCATCTAATTACAAACAAGTTTTATTTATTTTTTACAATTTTTGACAATGACGACTCAACTATTGACTTGACGACTTTAAACTTTTGACTTGACTCCTTTGACATAATTATAAATTCAAAACTAAAAATAATGACATCATTATAGTATTTTTTTAACATGGATCAAATAGAAACTACACTAAAGGAAACCTACACTAACAAATGACTAAAATGACTTATTCAAATTTAAAATAATAGAGACACAATAAAAACTATTCAAAACTAACTAAATATAGTGCAAATTAAATGATCCACAACTCTAACATCTTATCAAATAACCAAACATCATAATTATGATAGATCTAAATTTGTTTTCTTCTCCTCAAGTCATTGTAAAAAAAAACTTGACCTCATCCAAATACTAGTTCGGTACAAGCATAGTTGTACTCCTTATGAATATAAGATAGATGAATAGATATTTACCATACCAATCTAAATTGTAGATGAAGGATTTCAAAGTTTTGAGTTGTATAAGAATGCATCAAGGTTTCACATTTAAGATATAAAATCTTGAGCAAATCATATTATGCAAATCATGACATACTGAATATGTGATAGATTGAATAATCCAAAATGGTGCTCAATCTCATGTGGCCTGTATTAGTTTTTTAAAATATTAGAGAGTTATCTCACCAACTTGAACACAATATAAATTGATGTAGTGCATAATTTATATATCAAGGCATAATAAAAAAATAATTTTAAAAGCGAGACGTCACCTGATAGAGATGGCTTGCAAATGGATTCAGCATAGAGTGGTTTGGATCATAAAAGTCTTCTTTGTAGTGAATGCTCATGTCTATGTAGAGGTGGTTATAGAAAAATATAGGAAGCTTTGCATAATATAAATACAATTCAAAATGCCTTTTTATATCTACTATAAAACATCCACTTGTGAGTATATACACGTGCTTAAAACCACCCTCTCAATGCCACATGACTTAATAGACTATCATATTCACTGGGATGAAATCATAGCCTGATCTGATACTAGATAATAATTCTAGTTTATATCTACATAAATTGAACATAGAGATAATTATTCACATAGAACAAATAATAAACTTCAATAATATATTATATTCAAGATATTATTTCTCTATGGGAGTTTACAATATATAGGAGAGATTAATCCTCAAAACAAAGATTCAACTCTGATCCTTATCCCTCATATCTCTCACCTCCTCCCATGATTCTCTCATCCTAAGATATCTCTAGTGAGTTGTTAACTCACATATAATAATCTTAATAAAATTCAATATGAGATTATATTATTGTAACACATTAATATTTCCCACCCATAAATATAATTATTTATGTGAGCACTAATAAATTCCTAATAGAAACACTAGATATGCTATAAAAGAGGTGAAATATTTGAACGTTAGGCTTTATCTTAGGCACCTAAATAACATGATAGAATATTTCATATTTTAAAATCATAATGGATTAATTTTTTTAAGGATTTGAATTTAAATTCATGATCATTTTCTTACTAAAGAGAGTCAATATAGGATGATATATTTTGCTCCCCCTAATACAAAACCAAAAATTCTAGGTTCTAAACACTTGAATAGTTTTTTCTTCACATAGTTACCATTTTTTGTCTAACATACCCCATTATTTTTATAAATTGCAACCCCTTTTATGACCTTAGGTTATGTTCTTAGTTTTTTTTTTAGTTGGGTCTTATCTTGGTCTTTTACTTCAGATTTATCTTTATAACTTTTGAAATTTGGGTTGAAATCAATGACTAACAAATAAAATTCAAGTCAAATTTTGCAAGAAATAGTGGATTTCTCAAATATCCCAATGCAACTAATAGAAAAAGTTAATCCCACTTCAATGATAATTCACATTATTTGGGGATTGGGCTTAGGGGATTGGGCTTATAGAACAATCTTGATGAAATAAAAAAATGACTATACCCTTTTGTTTTTTCATTATCATAGCACTTAAATTTGTTTTAATTGACTTAATTACTATTCACTTGGCTCCTAACTCTTTGTTATTTATTGTATAGGCCATGTGTCATTATTATATAACCTCACACTCTCACACACATTTTCACTAATCATACCAATTTCAAGACTCTAACCCATTTGAACTATGTTACATGGCATGTTTCTCACTCTCCCATCATCGTAATCTACTTAAGAGATTATATTGAGTATGAAGCACTATGAAACTATAAGTGGATCACTTCAGGATATGTGGCACATTTTCACTCTTTCATTCTTTGAGATCATTTATAATATCACATTAGATCAGAGGCACAGTGATTGCAAGCTAGTCATTGAACATTATTATCAAATGCCCCATTCAAACACTCTTTATAACCAATAAGTCATTTCCCATTTGATTACCTAGAAAAACCTTAGGTAAGTATTTAAGGATTAAAAATAAAACCCTATAAGGTGGGGTGATACATAATATTTAGACAAGATCCACATTCATCACTTCAAGTCAGATGTCTAGATTAGGATAGTTTTTATGAACTAAATTTTTTGTGTCCCTTACATATCCCATGTCAACAAGGTCTAGGTTCCCCTCCTTTCTATGATTATTAGTGATAAATAAATTCCAAATTTATGGTAGGTTTTCACCTTTAGTCTCAAAAAATGCGTCTCAAGAATAAATAGAGGTGAAAATTTATACATGATGTCATATTTAGTTGATACTACTATTGCCACTATCTACTTTTAAAAAATCCCACAATGGACTCTAACCCCACGGACATCAACCCATGAGCATTTTCAATAATTATAAATTCAAAAATTTAGACAATATATATCAAAATTTATATATTGTTTATATCCTCTTAGATATCATGCTATTAATGAAGATCCCATGCCCAAAATATTTAATGAAATTAAGAAATACATTATGATCATAAGATCTTATAAGTTCTACCTAATTATATAGACATCAAGATAGAGGGAGTGATTTTGTTACTCCTCAAGTTACCTATATTTATTTTTGACAAGTTGGTTGAGTAAAAAATTGTACACAAAATCTACCATGGGATTGGCTCAATATGCAAAGAAAATAAGCCTTCACCTTCTCCCCCATTTCCTTATAAGTTTAGAAATAGTATCACTTGGGTTTAGACAAGATTTAATCCAATAGTGGTTTATAGGTCCTCCTTTAATTTAAATGATAGTGACCTATGTCATTGGGATCCAATGGGTAGGGTTGGGGACCCTATAAAATCCTTGAAAGGAAAAGTGGTTTTTGTCAACTGTCATGTCACACACCCTCGTGACTCATTATTTATTAATAAATTAGATAATAATGATGTGAAGAGGAATATGAAAACTAGAGGCATTATGTTTACACCAATCAAGACCAATCAGCTAAGGAAAATAAAATAAAGTCCATAAACTTCTACAAGTCAAGAAGAGTCACCAAGATTAGAGGTTACATTGAGAAAAAAGGTAATCTAGGTTTTACTTCCACCAACACTAACTCCTATTTTCATCAAAATGCATGATGTAACTCAGCCTTTGACTCCCCCTTCCTCTCTTATGTCTCCTTATTTTGTGTAAGTTTCATAATTTTCTTTTCCCTAACTAGAATTATTAGAAACTTATTCCACATTTACTCCCCCTCCTTCTCCTTCTATTCTTCCATTGCAGCATGTTCCAATTGATACTCTTCATGATGTATCCTAGGTAAAGATGACTTCAGTGGGGACCATCTCACAAAATCCCCCTTTCATCACTATTTTCACCACCCATCCCATTTATACCATGTAAATAGTGACTTCACCTATCTCAATTGGTGTGATCATCATGACCCCTAGAATAATCACTAGAAAACCCTTGGATAAATAGGCCTCATTGTCAATAATGGACACATTTTCAATTGCATCATACTCCAAGCTCACTATCATATATCATCCTCCATGTAATATAACACCTTCTACTTCAGAGATTAAAAATCCCATAGAAAAAGAGGTGAAGTATCCTTCTTCTATTATCCAAGCTCTAGTATCAAATCTACATCCCACTACTCTTTGGTAACTCCATCCTTCACAAAACAATTATGATTACCCCTTCTCCAACCACAACTCTTTCTCCACCACTTTTCACCCCCCATTTAGCACAAATATTCACCCCCATAATTTCATACATAGCCTTTGTATTAGTTGATCCTTCTACCTCTATTCTTAGGACTTTACCCTACACATCATCTTATTTAACAATCTCATCCCCTACCACCTCACTTTCACAAGATGGAATAAATTAGATGGATGGCATATAATTTGACAAATCCTAAGGATAGGGATGGTCATATTCAGGAGTTTGAAGTGTAATGGGAATTAAAACACTCCACTTGTAAACTCAAGAGAGTAACTATAATAAGGGTTAAAAAGGAAGTAACACCCTCCTTCCACGTAATTGAAGAAGATTTATTAACCTTAATAAGAAAGAGAAAAGGAAGATAAAGTGAAATAGATGAATTCATAAAGGAACCTAAATATGTGGCCACTACCACTAGTGATGAGGAAAATAAAATAATCCATAGCATGAAACAAAATATCCAAATGCTAAAAAATAAGATAAGGGATTCAATGCCTAAAAATGTCATTATAAATGTTAAGGATACACTTGAGTCATTGTATGAGATCTTATCAGTTTTCCTTTACATCAAAAGGTAATGATATATTAAAACCATAATTAAAATATTGAGGCTAAGTTTTCACATTTAACCACATTTTTCAAGTAGGACATGTTCCCACAATTAAACTTTATGACTCTATATGACATTAGGGCATGCCAAAATTAGATGATGCATATAAGGGCATCACTATAGGAGAGGGTATAACAAATTAATGTCATATTTTTTTAAATAAATAATTCCATGGAAACCATTATGAAATATCTTCTAAGAGTTAGAATAGTTTCATTATTTAAACTAGATGGATGACTTGATTGTTTTATGTAATTTTAGGTCAAACTAGCCAATTTTATGACTAAATTCAATAATAGATCCCAAGATGTTAATAATACTAGTAGGAAATAATTCATATACTTAGTGAGCTATGAGAAGGAAAAATTAGAGTGAGCTACAATAATGAAGGGAACCTTATGAACCCCTCTTTCTAATAATGCAACCCACTTTGACAAAATAATAGTGTTATTAGATCCCCTATTATTACTTTATCTAAAATTCATAAAGATTTCTAAGTATGTGTTAAGGCCATGTAAGCTCATCATACTAACACTACTCTAGTTAGCACTCCTTCAAGTGGAAATCCTCATGCTATCACTACTCTAGTTGGAACTCCTCTAGGTGTCATTTCTAAATAAGTTTCAAGGTAGGCTAACATACTTCAAGCATCACCTCTCATGCCAACACTTTTTTGAATCCCCTTGGAGCATAATGAGGAAGGATAAATACCAATTCTCTATGTCCTTATTTTTACATGGATGTTTATATGCCTTGAATATTTATTTCACATTTGAAATTTATATGAATCCACTCGATTTGATAACTAGTATAGATTGGCGCTCACCCAATGATGGGGTGATTCAACATATATTCCAAAAGGAATAAGAGGTTAGAGGCAAAGACAAAAAATAGTTAAAATGGGATCTCCTTTAAGGAATGCAAAAGGACCCTTGTTTTGTAAAATTTGTAAGCTTGTGCATAGTGGCATATCCCCCTTTCCTTTTCATTATGTTTTATTTGTCTCTTATGTAATGGTTTTGGATATAACAACTTTACAATCATAATTTTGAATGGGATTCACTATTTTAAGAAGGGTCGTCTTTAATGTTGTATAGAGGCATCTTTAAAACATTGTAAAGGGTTGGATGTTTAATGGAAAACTCAAAGAGCTTCTTAAATTCTTAGGAATATTGATTGTCTCTTATTTTATTTTTGTGAAAGCCTCCCTTAATTGATAGTACATATGTGGTGTATGTATGGTGTTTTTATGATTATGGTATGAGTCTTGATTACTTTATGTGTGCTTAATCAGGCTAAGTACATCACTAAACTAATGAATATTTGCATCTTATTATTTTTTATAAATGGCCATACATGAATGTGTTTTATAAGTAATTTGTGGTTATTCATGTTATGAAATAGCATTTTATGGATCATGTCGACTAGATATTCTTCCTCAAATTCCCTACTCTATCTAAGTTAGTTTGACAACAACTAGATCTGCCTAGACAGAGGTAAATTTCATCTAGGTTCATAAACAGTCCATGCAAACAAGAAATCCACAAATTATAAGAATATAATTTCTTATAATAGCCTCTTTTTATTTTTGGTTTATTTTTTTTGACCCAATCTTAGAATAAGGATTCACTATTAATATTTTTCTTAGGAAGATTGGAAAATATCTCAATATATAGTGTATTTTGGATGCAGGATTGATTTCTCCTGGTGGTAGTAGTTTTATGTTCTCAGATTTATTTATGTTAGGCTACATAGGATAGCCCTAAACTAAAATGTATTCCCTATATTATCTCTATTAATTATTTAATGAGATGGATTATATCCCATTCATTCCTCCCTTTTATGTGTAAAACAAAAGCTCATCAACATGAAGCATTTTATTCTAAATTGGAGGTTGAGAAATAGGGTTTCCATTGGCATCTCAAAGAGGATGAGGGACATAATTTTAATTTGGTTGATTTACGATGATTGTGGGAGCTTGATTACTAAGTTTTAGGATGTGGTTTTGTAATTTCATAATTTTATTTCTATTTGAATCTTGCATAAGAGCCATTTGTCAATCCATTTGTGCAAGGACTTTTGAGGTATCTATAGGATGATTGGAAGTGGGATTATGATTTTTATTGGAATTATATGGAGGTTTAAAATTAAGTGGAGGGTTCCCAATAGTGTTATTGAGAAGAATATTCCCAATATCAGTGTTGGTTTCCCTAATTTACATAATGGATGGGGGGAATTTTCTAACTCTTCCATTATTGTTTGGAGTATAAATGGTATTATAATCTAGCTTCTTAATAATCCAGTTAAGAATTCTTAGATCTAAATGTTGGATTATTTGAAGCATATTTTATTAAGTATACCTAAGTTGGGATTAAGATAAATTACACCATGATGAATTTCCATCCATGGTGGATAAAGTAGTAATGAAAGAGCAGTCCTTGTAGAATATGAATGGGTTGAGGCTAGATAGAAATATACTAAGTAAAGACAATGTGATGAAAAAAATTAGGTTAGAAATATTATCAAGAAGGAATAATGTATAAATTTCTAAGACAATATCAACATATCTGATGTAGTATAAAATTGATCTGATAAATAGTAAGTTGTATCATGTTGGATAATACAGTATTGTTTAAAACTAAATTATATTGTGTTGGAAAATATAGTTTAGAAAACATGAAATAAATATATCAGGCTTGCAGAGATAATTTTAAAAAAAATTATATCTTATTGGTTGATACAATTCGGCTAATAACTTCACTAAAATATATGATATTAGTGAATAAAATAAAAAGATTCATCAAAATAAAAAACATGGAAATGATCCAACTAGAGGTTGGATGAGATTCACATTGGGTTTACTATAATGTATGCACAGGTTAAGATAACTTATAAATCTCCTCTTTCTCTTAATCGACATAACTCAAATAAGGTCATAATAGCCTACATATACTTGGATGATCAGGTAAGGACCTACAATAATAATATACTTAGTATAGTGTAATATACACTTAAATCTTATAAGGAAGGGTTTCAAATCATGATCCTATGACATGGTGTATAGATCTCAGTAGGGCTCAGTGATGGGTATCTGATTGTAATAATTATTACAAAGGTTGTAATAAAGGGGTGTATCAAGGATACAATAAGGATACTACATGAAAGGAACTATAAAAAAAGGGTATAGCTAAAAATACTAAACTAATAAGAAGGTGATTAGTGCAATGGTCATCTAATGGGTGATCTATACAACCTAAGGTAATAAGAGAAAAACCTAAGAAACCCTATAACTATACTAGATTTTTTGATATAAGGATGAGATTAATCAAGGATGAACACCTAAATTCTAAATAAAAATGAGTAATAAATATCTAATTTACTATGTAAATAAAGGAAATAAATTAGGGATATGGATACTTACCTTTGGGTGGACTTGTTGATGCTTCAATCTCCCCCTTTGACTTAAGTGGCACTTTATAAGAGATTTTGTAGGTTTAATACCTCAAATGTATAAATTAATACCTATGTATCCTTATTTTGGGACTATGAATAGAATGTGTACCTTATCATTTGACTTATCTTATTGATCTTCAAAGACACTATAAGACTAGATCTCCAAGATAAGACTCCACACCTATAACTCTTCTAAATACTACTTAGAATCATAAGAGTGAGTTCAAGTTGAGTATATGAGTGTGTTATATCCATTTTGGAATGACATATGACCCCTATATATAGGGATACAATAAACCTTAAATTCTAAGCCAATGATATTGGCTAGGTTGAGATAGTTAAAAACTTTTTGCTGACATAATATTGCATTGGCTAGATCAATACAGTACAAATGATAGAATAAAAACTCATAAATGTATGAAGTAGGTTGATATAGTATAGTAAAGATAAGTATTAAACAAATTATAATGTCTAGGTCAATATAATAGGATATATGGAAACTAGCGAATCTGGATGGAAAGTATATGGGGAGGTAAGATAGAAAGATACTCAAGGGAGGTTAGACTAATATTAATGAAGGTATGACATAATAGTATGAAAAAATATATGTCAAAGTACTATGAGCTAATTCCACCCCATTCCCAGTGCACTCTTTAAGGTTTTCACTCCAGGAGATTGATGCTTCAACAAGTTGTTACTAGATACAATGTAAGTAATGTCATAAAATAAAAAATATCAAGTGTATATAATTACAACTCACTTGACCTTATCCAACCTAGTTAACCCTTTATTTTTTCCCTCTTGTGTCTATGTAAAATTAGGTCAACAAGATAAATAATGTTAGATTAGATATATTTTTTCTAATTAAAAAAGGATTAAAATACTATGGCATGTACAACATTGACACAAAAAAACTAGGATCTATAATGTTGTATAGTATAGACTAGATGAAGCAATACATATTTGACATAGAGATAGATAGGGTATATTTGGAAATTCAATATTTATTAAGGAACATTTAGTGGTAGGTAGATATGTTTTAAATCCATATTTTTTAAGTGAGACTTGTAGAATTCATAATTATTTTCACATTTACTGACATAGTCTAGATCCAATATCAAAATACTAAGATTTCCCCAACATGTGTTAATTTCATCACTTTTGGTGTTTTAGTTAGTTTACTACCTATGAAAATGTTTCTTGATGTCATCTCATTATTTTTAACACATTAGTTAGATATAAATTATATTTTTATATTATTTAATGTTATATATATCCTATGTTAATTCATTTATCTTTATCATGTGGTAAATCATCCTAGTGAAATAAATAATAATAATAATAGGAACCATTCACAAGGGTAATATGTCTCCAATTTTTTCTTTAATTTATCTCCTTTAGGGCCTAGTTTTAAAATGTCTCTATTAATATATGTGCCTAAGATACCTAAGTGAATAACTTCCTTATAAACTTAAAACATTTCAAGTATCATCTATTATTTATTAAACTTTTCAAACTCGTTAGAGAAACCATTAAAATTAGGAGACTATTTTACCCTACTTTTTTACAAAATAATAATTTGTTTGTTGTTTATTAGGTGTATAAATAGATAAATGTTAGATTGAAAAATATTTACAATAATTAAAATTTTCAATTTACAACTTGATAAAAATGTAAAACTATTATTTTTAGAAAATAACATGGCTCAATCTAAGATTCTAGTTGTCTATTCTGGATGTTTGATAGTGAAAATTGGTAGAAAATGTGATTATACATGTTTAAAATTAAAAATTACTTCTAGATAGGTTTATTATAAGCTTAAATAAATGTAGGTTTCTTGAAGTTTTTGACTATAGACTTGTCCCAGTTTACTATGTCAAATTAATGACAAGCAAATATAGAAAGAAGAAAAATAATGACAGTGTTAGATGACCAATATAATCATAAAAAATTTCTATGTAAGACCACAACAATAGGACATGAGCATAGGCCACTCAATTTTTTTGATCATAGTCATGTCTTGTGTGACTATGACAAAAAAAAATATCAATTATGTTTTCTAGTCCTATGTCTAATGAGAGAGCTAAGATATCATAATTTTGATTAGTCTATGCAGGATTCATTTTTTTTATTCTCTTATATTTGAAACCCTGTGGGTAATTTTATGACTTAACAACCTACAAAAAATAGGGTAGTGTAATATGCTAAGATAATCTCAATAAACCACTTAATTATTGATTGTTATCTATATATCTAACATTTCAAAGAGGGAAATCAATCCCATGTAATTATTCCACCTAGAGTGATTGTGCAATTACGGTCCTTGACTATGTGGATGTAATAATAAATGTGGCTTAGATTGTTAAAAATAATATCTCTTAACTTGCGTTGAGATGTTCTATACTTGGTTCGTGGATACTCCTTGTGAATGATCTTCAATTTAGAAGGAATAGAGAATAGTTTATCAATGTGTAATAATGTCAAAATGTTCAATAGATAGTGCCAAGCTAGATCTAATGAATGACCTTTGATGCATATTTATAAGTGAAACTTTTGATAAATTCCTTTAGCCAACCTAATGAAACATGTGAGAAGACCCAAAAAGAATAATTTGAAATTTAAAAATTAGATATTATTTAGTGTGAGACATGGTCTATATAGATGAATAAGATCATAATAGTTCTCTAGTCCACCTAGTAAGGACTTGTGCTAAGAGATCAAGGTTAATTGTACTTAGATGGAGATATTTTGAGGGTGATTTTAAGTAGTTTGATCATTTGGTAGTCTGAGAGTGATTTTAAGTAGTTTGATCATTAAATAATTAGCATTTTTTAGTACCTATGACTAGATTTATGTGTCTACATTTCAACCCTACCTTTATTCTAATAATTGAATTTTTAGATTAACTGAGAAATAATTTAAATTGGTCTGTGTATAACACATATTGTCTTTAAGAGGATTCTCTAATTATATACAGAACTTAACTTTAACAAATCCTACAGAAATATATAAATTATTCATTTATCCACTTTTAAATTTGAAATATGAAAAGAGAGAAAGTAAATAGTACATATATATGTAGGTTAGATAAAATTTCCTTTTAAATTATAATTGATGATGGATAATTGTGCCCCCTTCTTGAATCAATTAGATAATTTCAACCAAATTCAAACTAAGAGTGACCAAATCCCAATTTTGAATAAATAATCAAGATCTTCAGTTGTAAAGAGGCATATTCCAACTCTCATGAATAGAGAGTAGTACCCAATATAATAATCCAAATAGGTAGAGCCACAAAAAGTTCACTCAAAGTGATGCCAAGGTCATTGAGTGTTACTAGACTCCAACTTACATCACCTAAAAAATAACATAGAACCAAATCATGGGTTCACTTATAACTCTTCTAAATAATACTTATAATCATAAATGTGAGTTCAATTAGAGTATATGAGTGTGTTATATCCACATTGGAATGAAATATGACCCATATATAGGGATAAAATATTCAAAATTGACCTTAAACTCTAAGCCAATGATATTGGCCAGGTTGATATAGTTAAAAAAAAAATTGTTGACATAATATTGCATTGGCTAGATCAATACAGTACAAATGATAGAATATAAACTCATAAATGTATCAAGTAGGTTGATATAGTATTGGCAAGATAAGTATGAAACAAATTATAATGTCTAGGCTAATATAGTAGGATATATGGAAACTAGCAAATCTAGATGGAAAGTAGATGGGGAGGTAAGATAGAAAGAGACGCAAGGGAGGTTAGACTAATATTAATGAAGGTATGACATAATAGTATGCAAACATATATCACAAATTACTATGATATAATTCCAGCCCATTCCTAGTGCACTCTTTAAGGTTTGCACTCAAGGAGATTGATGCTTTAATAATTTGTTACTGGATATAATGTAAGTAATGTCATAAAATAAAAAAAATCAAGTGTATATAATTACAACACACTTGACCTTGTCCAACCTAGTTAACCCTTTCATTTTTCCCTCTTGTGTCTATGTAAAATGAGGTCAAGAAGACAAATAATGTTAGATTAGATATATTTTTTCTAATTAAAAAAGGATTAACTACTAAGGCATGTACAACATCAACACAAAAAACTAGGATCCATAATATTGTATAGTATACATTGGATGAAGCAAAACATATTTGACATAGAGATAGATAGGGTAAATTTGGATATTGAATATTTATTAAGGAACATTTAGTGGTAGGTTGATATGTTTTGAATCCATATTTTGTGAGTGAGACTTATAGAATTCATAATTATTTTCACATTTACTGACATAGTCTATATCCAATCTCAAAATACTAATATTTCCCCAACATGTGTTCATTTCATCACTTTTGGTGTTTTGGTTAGTTTATTACCTGTGAAAATGTTTCTTTATGTCAGCTCATTATTTTTAGCACATTGGCTAGATATAAATTATATTTTTATATTGTTTAATGTTATATATATCCTATGATAATTCATTTATCTTTATCATGTGGTAAATCATCCTAGTGAAATAAAAAAATAAAATAATAGGAACCATTCACAATTGTAATATGTCTCCAATTTTTTTCTTGATTTTATCTCCTTTAGGGCCTAGTTTTAAAATGCCTCTATTAATATATGTGCCTAAGATACCTAAGTGAATAACTTCCTTATAAACTTAAAACATTTCAAGTACCATCTCTTATTTATTAAACTTTTCAAACTCATTAGAGAAACCATTAAAATTAGGGGACTATTTTACCGATTTTCTTACAAAATAATATTTTTTTTGTTGTTTATTAAGTGTAGAACTAGATAAATGTCAGATTTTAAAATATTTACAATAACTAAAAATTCCAATTTACAACTTGATAAAAATGTAAAACTATTATTTTTAGAAAATAACTTGGCTCAATCTAATATTCTAGTTATCTATTCTGGATGTCTGATAGTGAAAATTGGTAGAAAATGTGACTATACATGTTCAAAATTAAAAATTACTTCTAGATAGGTTTATTATAAGTTTAAATAAACGTAGGTTGCTAGAAGTTTTTGACTATAGACTTGTCCCAGTTTACTATGTCAAATTAATGACAAGGAAATATAGAAAGAAGAAAAATCATGACAATGTTAGATGACCAATATAATCATAAAATATTTCTATGTAAGACCACAAAAATAGGACATGATCATAGGACACTCAATTTTTTTGACCATAGACATGTCTTGTGTGACTATGACAAAAAAATGTTAATTATGCAATCTAATACTATGTCTATTAAGAGAGCTAAGATATCATAATTTTGATTATGCTATGCAGGGTTCATTTTTTTTTATTCTCTTATATTTGAAACCCTGTGGGTAATTTTATGACTTAACAGCCTACAAAAAATAGGGCAGTGTAATATGATAAGCTAATCTCAATCAACCACTTAATTATTTATTGTTATCTATATATCCAATAATTCAAAGAGGGAAATCAATCCCATGTAATTATTCCACCTAGAGTAACTATGCAATTATGCTCCTTGATTGTGTGGATGTAATAAAAAATGTGGCTTAGATAGTTAAAAATAATATCTATTAACTTGCTTTGAGATGTTCTAGACTTGGTGTATGGCTACTCCTTGTGAATGATATTTAATTTGGAAGGAATATAGAATATTTTATCAATGTGTAATAGTGTCAAAGTGTTCAATAGATAGTGCCAAGCTAGATATAATGAATGGCCTTTGATGCATATTCATTAGTGAAATTTTTGATAAATTCCTTTAGCCAACCTTATGAAACATGCGAGAAGACCCAAAAATAATAATTTGAAATTTAAAAACTAGATATTATTTAGTGTGAGACATGGTCTATCTAGATGGATAAGATCATAATAGTGCTCTAGTCCACCTAGTATGGACTTGTGCTAAAAGATCAAGGATAATTGTACTTAGATGGAAATAGTTTGAGGGTGATTTTAAGTAGTTTGATCATTTGGTAGTCTGAGAGTGATTTTAAGTAGTTCGATCATTAAATAATTAGAATTTTTAAGTACCTATGACTAGATTTATGTGTCTACATTTCCACCCTGCCTTTATTCTAATAATGAAATTTCTAGATTAACTAAGAAATAATTTAAATTGGAGTGTGTATAACACATTTTGTCTTGAAGAGGATTCTCTAATTATGTACATAACTTAAATGTAACAAATCCTACAAAATATATGAATTATTCATTTATGGACTTTTAAATTTGAAATATGAAAAGAGAGAAAGTAAATAGTACATCTATATGTAGGTTAGATAAAATTTCCTTGTAAATTATAATTGATGATGGATAATTGTGCCCCCTTCTTGAATCAATTAGATAATTTCAACCAAATTCAAACTAAGAGTGACCAAATCCCAATTTTGAATAAATAATCAAGATCTTCAGTTGTAAAGAGGCATATTCTAACTCTCATGAATAGAGAGTAGTACCCAATATAATAATCCAAATAGGTAGAGCCACAATGGGTTCACTCAAAATGATACCGAGGTCATTGAGTGTTACTAGACTCCAACTTACATCACCTAAAAATGAACATAGAACCACATCATGGGTTTACCATAAGTAATGCTAAGGTCATTCATTCTCACTAAACTCAAACTTACATTACCTATAATAGATTCAATCACACCACTACATGTGGATCTAGATTCTATTTTCATGATTAAAACAGAATGAATAATATTCATGTCCCCCATGATGACCACATTGCTCAAAAATTTGAATTGAAATGAATATTTTTCATTTAAAATATAGCTTTTAACTTTTCAAAATGTGTGCATGAACAAACATCATGCCCTTTTAACTTTAAAACTTTTAAATTTAAACTTTGAATATGTATGAACATGAACAAGTATCATGCCCTCTAAATCTTATGCCAAGTGATATAAAATTCCATGCACCTATATTCTCAATTGTAATTATTGTTTATTACATGTAACATTGATATTATAGTTGTTTTTTGAATGTCCATGCATATATATTCAAGTTTGTATGAATAATATATTTTGAGTATAGATGCCATATTCCTAAACAATATATACCAATGTGCCAATATCTGTCATGTTTCATTTTTGAATTAATTTTATATTTGAAAACACTTTATTTATTATAGAATTTAATTTTTTGTTATTTTAGATCTTTGAAAACCTATAATCTATATTTTTGAACCCTACACTCTATAATAAATCTTATTTTTCCCTATTCATGGGGTTTGGATCTTTAAGATAAGTGCAGTATGATGCCCTCTTTTGAAATTATGGATGTATCCTATAAATTAATAATCTAATAAAAAGAGTTAATTGTTGTAGATACTCATTTTAGATACATCTGTGCCTCAAAAAAATTCAAAATTCTACCAAACTATGCAAATTAAACCTAGGAATCCCTAAATATCCCAAATTCATCCATACATTGGAAGTATGTATAAATATTTACATTAAAGCATCCCTATTTAGGTTATTACCCTATATGTAATGATAAACTCCCATGGATTCATACCCAGTCATGTTTCACTCTAGCAAATTGACATCTTAGACCAATTAAGCAAAGTATTTGATTAAATTTTTAAAATGACCAAAAGCCTAAGAATAATTAATTAAGAAAATAAATTAAATGCTTATTTATATAATCCATGTTAAATTAATGAAAATATAAATTATAAAAATTAAAAATTAAATAAATATCAAGAGGAAATGAGGTCATGGTGACATCATCATCCTCAAAGTCAAGAATTCTAAAATATCAACATAAATACCTTATAAAATGGAAATGTTAGGCCATGCCTCCATAAATTCATAATTAAGGACATTAGTTATTGCATTTCACCTCCCAAGATTGACCTATGGTTATCCTATACCTAATCACACCTAGGTTGGGGTTAGTTTCAAGCCTATAAATACAAGGGCTCACACTCACTTCTAACAAGCTTTTATGTCTAGTGTTATAATGTCAAATTGAATAAGATAATATTAATTGCCCATACATGCCAAAGCCAAAACCATAGTGGACAAAAGGGAGGGGTTTTTTGCATAGCAATAATATCGATAAAGACTCTAATTTAGATACAAGTTGAGTAATCCAACTACAATTCAACAAGTGATTTTGAGGTACGAGGCAGGTGAAAGTGATTTATATTTTGTCCTTTTTGTTTTGTCTTTAATTTGATCTTGTTATCATTAATATATCTCAAGTATCTAGGCTTCAGAATGCTATCTTTCTCTCTTCTTTTTTTTTATTCTACTAATGAGTGACTAATGCATATTTCCCCTTGGATTCCTGTTGCATACAAAATGGCACTCTCAATGGGACTACGCAACCCATTTATATCATAGGAACATTTTTGGAGGTCTTAAGAGATAAGGAACACTCTTTAAGGACCTTATTTTTACTATTTTTCCTTAATTTTGTCATGTTTTTCCTTTGATTGCAGAACTATGAAATTATCTGCTACAAAATTATGAATTCAAAACTAGAAACTACAACTTCATTGTAAGAAACTATGAATTCATCATAAGAAATTGAAAAAAAAATTTGAAGAATCATGAAATCATCTCAATTTAAAACTAGACTTGAATAAACACAAATTTCAAGTAATTTTTTCTGAATTCATAAGGGTAAACTATAAAATCATCCCATAATTTTACCATTTCTTTGACTTGTCTACATATTTGTGAATTCAAAACTATTAACTACAAAGTTGTATTAAAAATTGTGAATTCATAATGTGTGGTTTTTGTGTTTTTTATTAGTTTCAATGAAATTACAAATTGTTATGAGTTTGCAATTATGAATTTGTCTAATAATAGTGAAATCACCAAGGAAAACAACACAATCAGTGAGGAAAACTATGAATTCATCAAAGATAACTATGAAATCAGCCAATTTAGTTATGAAATCATTTATAAATAGTGAAATTACATTGTAAGGTTTTCTATGTATTCTAATTTTTTGGTTTTTTATTTACCTACAATTTCATAGTTTACACTTGACTATGTACATAACTATGAAATCATTTTAGAGATTAGTTTTTTTATATTTTTTGAAGCTAGTTTGCTAACTTGCAAGTTGTTTTCATTGATTAATCAAACACAAATCAACCCTCTAACATTTCTTGTAGGGGTTTAAGTGAAAAATTAGTGTTTTTATCATTAACAAGACCATTTTACTTTTAATTTTGTGATTTAAAACATTCTAAATAAATTTTAAAGTTACAACAATGGCCAAACTTCATTCCTATTTCAATTTGTGATTTAAAAGGAACAAACACATTAGACATAGAGATATTAAGAGTACTTTCCTTTTTGTTCTTTATTTGGCATTGAGTTAGCATTTTTTCATAAAACCTTGTGCTTATTCTCTCCCTTTCTCCCCTTTACGGAACTTAGGTGACCCAAAACACATTATTTTACTTGTTTTGTTGAGTCAAACCCAAATAAATACTGCATATATTCTACCCTTGTTCCTAAGGACTTGGGTGACTAAGCAATAATCTAATTATTCCATTTATTTTAACTACATGGGCTTATGAGTAGGAGTTCATTTCCTCCTCATGGGTTATTTATAAGGACTTTGACTTAGAGTTTCATTTTCATGCATTGTTCCAACCCCACTCTCTAGTGGGGTATATAAATTGGGCATACCATTGGATTGGATAGTTGTTGAGTGATTATTTTGAAATTTCCAATAGGTCCCCAATCTATGCATTGGTCTAGACATCAAACTTATTAATAAATACATGGCTAAATCCACTGTTCAAAGGAAAATACACTTGCATAAAAAGATAGAAGGTTTCGATCCAATTGATGTGAATTTTTTCCCTAGTGTTTTTAGGCACTTTTGGACCATCAAGATAAGCCAAGTCAAAAATTTAGCTTAATTGACCCCACTTGTTGTATAACATCCTACCAAATGTCAAGTTGATTTATCACTCTAAGTTCCTTTCCATGTATCATTTCTTGAGAGATAGAGGGGGGATAAAAACTCTACCTAAATGCACTCTTTTGTTTTTGAATTAATAATTAATTTCTTTCAATATTGGTATATCAATGGAAACTTTGGAATATGTTATGCATGCCTCATGTGAGTTTTATCATAGAGTATGCACTTAGGTTTTAATTCTTTTTAATTATATTATTTGAATCCAAAATTACTTAGCCAAATAAACACATGTTACACACACCACTTTTCACAAAGAAGTGTTACACTGAAAAAATAATTCTAGACCATTTACCTTGTTTGAAAGAGACAAAAAACCATTTGTGCCCTTTATTTATAAATATCATTATTACACATTCCATTTTTATCTAGATAAGTTGGAGTTACACTTGACCAAGTTTTAAGAATCCAATAAGTGTGAAGCCAATTTCAAGCCTAGCATGATTATGCCATTCACATAGACATTTTACCTTTATGCCAAGACTTAAGTTATATTTTAAAAACAAATCCAAAACCCACTTCTAAGTATAGATCAAAGTAAAACTAGTTTACATCTGAGTCTTGTTCACCACTTGGGCTTGAGAGTGTTTCTTTTTCACTTAGTTTGCAATACTTGAGTTGAATTTCTAATTATTTTGCCTAGAACAAATTTAAACCTTTGTTTTCCTATTGTGAGTTCCTTTATATTAATTTCACTTTAGACTAAGTTTCCAAGTTTACATAGACTAAGTAAACTTTTTGTTTCAAATAACTACCTTAGTGTTAGGTTCATTTCAAGTTTCAGGCCTAGATTAAGTTTATTTACAAGACTATATTTATGAATTTTTATAAAATACCTAGCATAGTTTTACTTTTTTGCTATAAACCAAGTTTGTTTTACTTTTAGAAAGACCAAGAACTCTGTCCACAACCAATTTTGTGTTTGGATTTAAAATTCACCTTAGACCTAGCATAGACCTTTATCATGACCAATTTCATGTTTCACTTTTATCCCTGTTTCCAAGAGCTAGGTGTGTTTTTCCATGAAAATTTAGACCATAGACCATTTTTTTTTCAATTTTATATTTTAGACCAAGTTTGGAGCATTTTAAAAAATAGACAAATCTTTTCAAAGACCAATTTCCTCTTTTAGACCAAGTTTTAGACATTTATGACAATATAGCAATATTTTCATGATAATTTTACCATTACTTCAACCATGCCTCATTATACACATTATGAAACCATGTAAAATGTGAGGAATGAGAACATTACCATAAGTGACCCTTTTACTCAAAACCCTTATGGAGATGACATAGCATATGTGAAAAATCAATATACCACATATGATTTCCCATATATAGATCAGGGTCAAGACCCACTAACACATTATCTTGAAAACACACCATCTTATTGAGGGTAAGACCAAGACTAAACTACACAATATCTTGATAGCCTACCACCTAGCATGGAATAGGTCTAACAACAATAATCATACTATGTGACTACTCTAACTCAGACCACTTATGATCCTTACTTGTTTGATCATCACCTTTTTGATAATAAGGATGAAATCATTTTCAAAGTAGTCTAAATTGGTGTTAAATTCCTAGCCAACTTTAAACATGAAAATTTACCTATCTTTGTTAGACCTATTAACAACATGTCAACCATTAGAACATTTGAGCAGGCATCATCTAATAATAGTTAGGCCCCTGTACTAATGAATAACCAAGACCTTGTTATGCTTAAAAAAGCAAAGGGTAAAATTACTAACCAAATGGCACAAACACAACAAGCACACCAAGCATACATCAACTTCTCTAAGAATTTGAATCCAATAAATATTTCTAGTATGTTACTTTTTGAGTTAACTCCATCAACTAGGGTGAAAATGATTCATTTAGCTATACTAATATGAACATAGACCCATTCATGTAAAGTACCCAATTTGGGGACATATCTAATACCCTAGCAATTGAGGAAATAAATATAGCTCCTATAAATGACCATTTTTAAAACATGGTAGATAATGCACAAGTGTATCCAAATATACACAGGGTCACATGTACAATAGACTACCTCATAATAATTTTCCCCCACAAACACCTTATGTGGTTCACAATATTAGGGAGTAGGAGCATCTAGTTCATCGAATCATCAAATAATTACTACTCTATTGGCTACTTCCATGAGTACAAAGTAGGTAATAAATAACCAGACACAAACCAACATTTCACCCTAATAGGTGGTATTTAATGTTCTAAGATAGTAGATACAGACTAATGTTCTACCACAATAATTTTTTAATCTATCGCAAACATTGTATAATCAACAATGTACCTTTGTTAGTGAACAAAAGCAAGTGTCAAACATGACATAAGTATCAAACATGAAAAAAGTACCAAATAGGAAACAAGTGTTCACCCAACAATAGGGTCTTAACCCTACCATGCGATTATTTCATTTTTCCTAATAAATACCTAACATTCATATATAGACCTCTAGCCAACAATGACTTCCTTTCATACAACAAGGTTTGACTAGTCAACAACATGTTTCTATACAAACCTAACATGAAAAATACATTCAACAAAGCTAAATTCCTCCATCCTAGCCATAGTTCCATCTAAACCAAAGTTGTGTTGCTAATTCTGGCTAGAATATTTACCAATAACACATACCATATCAGTAATACAATTCTATCCAAGGGATGTGTATTCTAATTTGGTCAATCAACCAAGCTAGTATTCTATAATACTAAATTCCACCATTATACCCCAATCAAGGCAATCCACCTTTAACCACCAAGCGATAATCATATCAAAATTTAGCATCTATTTTTTTAGCTCAAAAATTATAATAAATGAAAGATGTGATTGCAACTATCCATACTAAGAAGTAGAAGAATTTTTTTGAAGTATGTTCATATCCATTCAACATGGAATACCTTCAAATACCATTTCCAAAAGTTTATGAGCCACCAAAGTTTGATAAATACAAGGGCAAAGGTGACCCTAGGGAGTAATTAAAGTAGTTATTTGTTGTTTTCCATTTAGTGGCCTATAATGATATCTAATTTCTTCTCCTTTTCTTTGAGGTTTTAGTTGGATAGACCTTAGAGTGGATTCTCAAAACTGTAAACAATAATGTATCTAACTTTGATGACCTTATAGATAAATTTGTAAAACATTTATCCTATAACCTTAGACACAAGGTTATTTTGGTAGATTTGGGTTAGGCCAGAAAAAGAGTTAGTGAGAGCTTTTAAAGTACTTGTAAAGGTGGAGATCACTTGTAATCCATTTTACACATAATTTACCAGATAAACAGTTAATATCTATATTTACCAGGAACTTTCATAGTGAAATATCTTATTAGCTTTAGCTATAGTGTGCTCATATATTTGAGGGGATTATTGAAAATAGTATACAAATTGAGAAGGTCCTTGTCAATAAGGGGACATTCAAATTGTCTTATCCTTATCAGAATTAGAACCAGATCTAAAATCAAAATCAAGGCCAAAACCAAACCCAAATTCAAATTCAGACACAAGCTCTTATGCTACCTTAGGCCAAAACTTTTGAGAAACCCAAGGCCTATAACTACAATAAGAATGTTATTGGTAATGGAGTTACAAATTCATGTCATGTCTAAATAATGCAAACATTGTCTGCTCAACTATCTCCATATAATCAACTAGCTTCATATAACCAACTAGCTCCATATATACATCTAATTCCTCAACCTCAACCTATTCCAAAAATTCATCTAATTCCATGTATGTAAGCATTATCACATCCTATATTTAAATCACCTCTTCCAAGAATAAAACGTAAAGATAGAGTCTTTAGTGATCTTGGAGATCCAATTGAGTTGATATTGTAAAAATTAGTTTCTTCCAACATGATTAGTTATTCCATATCAAAACCTTTCCCTAAAGATACACATTTCCCTAATTGGTACAAAGAAAATGAATTCTTTGATTATCACTGAGTTAAAGGCCATTTTTTACATTGATGTGTGAAACTAAGGAACTTTATTCAAAACATGTTGGAAAATGAAGAGATAGAATTGGATAATAGGGCTCCTACTTCTAATCAAAACCTAGGTATTTATCAAGATCCATTTCCACAACATAATGCTACCAATCATAATCAACAACAACAAAGGCCACCTCCACAACCATAATAATAGCAATAAAAAATAGTAACATAATGGTCAGAACCAAGGTCAAAAAAACCCATCTAACCAAGAGGCCTATCACGTTGTTATAATTTATTATAATAAAGTTATAGGTTCTATTATAGGTGGTCATATAACTACCATCACAATCAATACTAGACTAAATGTCAATAGACCAAGACCATTGCCTAACAATGCCTATCAACCTTCCTATACTAATAATCCTCCTTTGACTTGTGACCACAACCAAGTGCAATAGAAACCAAGGATTATCATCCTAGGCCCTTCTCCTTATTCCTCTTGTTATAATTCCCCTTTACCTAATCCATATTGCATAATTTTGACTTGACAGACTAAAGTCACCATTTCAATACCATAACCACCTTCTACTAATGTTGATAGTTAGTCCACCATACTAGATAAGAGTAAGCCCATTACTAATGTTAACAAGAAAATGTATGATATTATGGAGAAAATACAAAAGATGCCTTCATAAATTTATATTTTATATTTTTTGTTTGCATATACCATCCACAAAAATATCCTTAGAGAATTATTAAGCCAATCCCAAGTACCAAATGACATTACATGAGATAAATTCTAAGCTTTGGTTAGACACCTAGTCATAGGATAGCAATTGACCTTTGACCAAAGCGGTATGTCATCCTTAGACCCTTTATATAATAACCCATTTTATATTGAAGTGGCCATAATGTATAACAAATTTAAGTGTGTCATCATAGATAATGGATCAGGCCTAAATATTGTGTCTTTGTGATTAGTCAAGAATCTAGGATACACTAAAACTAATCTTCATTTGGATAAATTTATCATCAGGACCTATGATAATGAGGAACAAAAAATCACAATGATCCATTTATTTTATAGTTGTCATTAGGCCCTTGACCCACAACACACTTTACCATGTTTTATACCTAGACCTATCATATAACATACTTCTGGGTTGACCTTGGATACACAAAATTTAGGTAATACCTTGAACATCATACTAGTGTATCAAGTTCCACCATTCTACAAAGGAGACAACTATTATTGTATACCTAAATTTATACTAATTATTCAAACATTTAGAGGTCAAGTCTGAAATCTATAATTACCATTTTGGCCTAAACCCTAAGCCTAAGAAATACAAAGACCTACTTGAGGAATTATCAGATTATAATTATATAGACCCTAATAACCTTGCCTCTAATTCTTTTATTCCCCTCCTAAAATATCAAATCATTTTAACATCTCTAATAAAGACCTAGGAGAATACTACACACATAATGAATTCCATGTAGATAACCTTTTAAAGGCCCCAAAAACTTATAGAAGACCTGATGAGACCATAAAATGGCTCATTATATCCATGAAATAACATCTTTTTTCCTTTCATAAGAAGTGGATCTAAGTGTACTTTCTAAACATATGATTTATTTAGAATGAAATAGAGAATTAAATCTTGGTTAATTATTTATAAATCATTGTCTTCTTGTTTGTTGATTCTTGTTACTAAATCTCTAGAAAATATTATTAGTGTGCATATATGCAAATCATAATAAACTATATTATACATGAGGATGAGGTACCAACCAAATATCAGCTTTGATGTGAGCTACAGGCACTCTAGACATAGCTACGACTCACCTAGTCTAGCTACAAACTCACCTAGATTTATTATGAATTCACTTAGTTCATATCTACGAACTTAGCTAGTAGCTCTACATTCATGTAGTTTATTGATTGAATACCAGTTAAAAGCATCAAATGTCAAAAAAGCCATCATAGTCATCAATAATTTAAATAATTCAAATTGAATAAAATCTACATATTTTACAAGTTTTGAAATATATGGACTCTGTAGGTCTAAAATCTATGGAGTCTACAAGCTTTAAAATATATGAACTCTACAAGTTTAAAATATATGGACTCTATAGGTTTTAAAATATATGGACTCTATAGATCTAAAATCTATGGACTCTATAGGATCTAATATCTATGGACTCTATAGGTTTTAAAATCTATGGACTCTATACGTATATCTACAGACTATACAAGCATATCTACAGATTGTGCAGGTCTATCTATAAACTAGTTCAGAATTGTATCTAAATTTAGATTTATATAATTTTATTCCATAAATAGTTCTCTTCATATTTCACGAAGATTGAGCTTATGTTGTAAATAGACAATAACGTCTCTCTCCATATTTTGTGGAAGATTGAGATAAGATAGAATATCTAAGTTGTTATGTTTCTCTCCATGTTTGGTGGAGAGCATCTAGGATTGTTATACCTAAATAAGGAGTTGATTGAAAGCATGAAATTATAAATTTAACCTCCCACCCCATTGTAATCAATCTTTATCAATAATACATTCTAAAGTTTTGTGACATAAATCTAGTATTCTGATTAAAATCCTCTTCTAAGGAATGAGTTGGCCACTCATTCTAAGGAAGATGGATAAATGTATTTTTATTTATTTTTGTATTATGTAATTATGATTTTGAATTGTTATTATTTATTTTTATGTTGAAAATTATTTTTTATAAAGTTTTTTGTGAACCTATAGGTGTTTTTTGAGTTTATCATTTATTTTTAATTCAACAATTTACATGCATTTATTTTCAATTCAAGCAATTTACTTTTTTACAAAGTGTGGTGTGATATAATTTTTTTCAAGTGTGATTTACTTTTATACAAAGTGTGGTATGATTTCTTTCTTCAAGTGTGATTTACTTTTCTACAAAGTGTGGTATGATTTACTTTTATGCAAGTATGATTTATTTTCTTATAAGTGTACTTTTCAATTTTTGTAAGTGTGGAGTGTGGTAGAAGAGACCAACTACTACATATCTCTTTCTCCTATTGCATACAGCCTTAGACACCAGCCCTACATTGACATTATTAAATTATGAATTGATGTCTCATCATTTTTGTCACCATTATCAGGGACATGGTGTTATTAGAAAATTCATAATTTGTTGAGAGAATTGTCTAGTGGGAGTAGATAAACAAGTTCTTAGTGAGAGGGAATGTCTCTTTATAAATTTTGTGACAGGAGATACATAGTTAATGATTTCTTCAAAATTTATTTTTCTATAAAATAGAATAGAATTTATTTTCCTACAAAATAAATTAGAATTTATCTCCCTAAAATATATAATAGAATTTGTTTTTCTACAATTAGCTTTAGAAATTTTAATTTCATACAAAGATCCCCCATGCCATACTAAGATTATTTTATAGAAAATAAAAATTGCTAACACCATATGAAGGATTTAAACATTGATGTAAGTTGGAGGAGGAAAATGATAATCTGAAATAGCATAGAAGATGGAGAAAATTGAGTGAAATTTACATAGCTGTTCACAAAGAGGAATCTAAAATTTATGCCTTTGTGCCTAACATGTCTATTGAAGCATTAATCTGACTATTTGAGGAAAATAATTGAGATTGAATATATGGAAGATAAAATATAGTTGCATAAATTTAGATTGCATGCATAAATTTATGGGGAAAGATAGCATACATAAATCTAGGTGGAAAGATAGCATACATGAAGATATTTGCATAAATTTAAATTGCATGCATAAATCTAGGTGGACATATAACATGCATGAAATTAGTTGCATAAATTTAGATTACATGCATAAATCTAGGTGGACATATATCATGCATGAAGTTAGTTGTATAAATTTAGATTTAATTCATAAATATAGGTGGATATATATCATGTATGAAGTTAGTTACATAAAATTAGATTTCATGCATAAATTTAGGGGGAAAGATAACATTTATGAAGTTAGTTTCATAAATTTAGATTGCATGCAAATAAATCTCTATGCATGTGGATCGATGCATAAATTAAGCATTACATGTAAATAAATCCCCATGCATGTGGGTCAATGCATAAATCAAGAATTTCATGCAAATAAATATCTATGCATATGGGTCAATGCATAAATCAAGCATAGCATGCAAATAAATCTCCATGCATGAAGTTAGAAGATCCCATCTGGGTCAATAGATTTGACAAGAATAATTAAAGTGAACTATTTATATTTTATGCTACTAATTTTTTGGTATTTTACATCTCTATTTTAATAATGTCAAATGAAGACAAAAATAGAGAATTTGTGGTTAGAAGAAGAATATTGAAGGTTTTATTTAAAGCATAGGAAAACAATGGTCAATGAATAGGAATGTACTGCAAATATTGTATGGGTTAATTTTGATATGAATGGAAATTTTAATATCAATAACAAGGCTAAGTTTGAGGTATTGGCATTAACATTATAATAAACACCTTGATTCAGTCCTTGATTATTGAGGCTAACAAAGACTTTGATCTAATACAGTAGTATAAACAAGGATATCCTATAGTATAATCTTATATATGATGAATATTTAGACATGTTTTCTTGTACTTTATTTTATTTTTAGTTTGATATTTTATTACTATTTCACCATCAGCTACTATGCATACAAATCATAGGTCATTATATATTCATTCCATCCATGCATTATCATTTAAGGTATGATATATTTTTTTAAGTTAATAACTAGTTTTAGTTAAAGCTTTTTAAAAGATATATGATTATCCCTATGCATATCACAGTTAGACTTTCCTACTTAGCCTATAAATTAAAAAAAATTGATGACATTTATCTTCATTCCAATCCATCCATTAGTCAAACCTATATCCACCAATCACAATAATAAAACTTATCTAAGGGAGTTCTTGTTTCCATAATAAAAATCCATTATAATTTCTAAACCATCAATCATTCTTACATAGGTTGAACTACATTATTCCATGTATATTTAAATGATTTATTTTAATGGTTTATTATTATCATATATATTTCTTTAACATTGCTGATATTATGTTTGGTTGGAAAGGTCTTGTTTGTTTCTAGTTTTTTACAAGATAATTTCATTATGAAGAGTCATTTTGAAGATGAAAATTTATGTTCATAATTTTAACAATTAGTTGGGACATTACCCTAAATTACCTTTGATAACTACATGCAATAAAATCAACAAGTGTTTATCATTAGTTATTGATCATCACTCCATAGACCAATGTTGGAGAATGTCAACATACAAAAAAATTCATGCTACATTTGCAAGTAGTATGAAGATGCATAAAGTATATGGCTAAGATTTTCCATGTCATCAATTTTAAGAAAATTTATATAAAAAAAATACCAGTAATGAAAACCCTTGGGTATTGTTGGAAGTCTTGATTTGAAAACTAGTTTACTAGTAGGCCAAGTACTAGAAAAATGAACCTTGATTAGAAAACCAATTTTACTGGCTATTCAAGGGCAAAAAAAATTAGAAAAAGTTAAAAACCAACAATGGTTGCTTTCCCCATGTGCAAAAAATACTTGGTTTTTGACTTTCCATGCTCTCATTTTTAGAATTGCTTGGGCTTTCATTCTTCAAACATATTTTCTAATATGCTCCATGGGGTTGATATCAAGAAAGACATGTCAAATTGAAGTTGTGTCAAGGTATCTAGTTTCTTTTATTTCACTTTTAAATTTATTTGTAAGTTTTGTTATTACATAAAGATCTATTTTTTTGGGAAGGAAAAATAATCAAATATCCCCACACTTTATACATATTTACATTGGCATGCATGAGGACATGCATGGGATTCTCTGTGGGAGAGAAGGCAAAAAAAATAGTCTCAACAATAAATAAATAAATAATTGGGCTTAGTAAAATCAAGTTAATGACTTTGATAATGGTATATAGTTTTAAAATTTCTTCAAAGATTTCAAGCATCAAAATTTAGTTTATGTCAAGAATTATTTTATAGTCAAAATAGAGCAAGAATTATTTTATAGTCAAAATAGAGTTATGTAGACATAGTATGAAATTATTAACACAGGAAATTGCTCTCATCTCATTAAAAGAAGAAGAAGAGGGTAGTGTGATAATTCCACACAATAACCTGTGTCAAATAGAAATCAAAGATTGAAGGAAAATTTCCACATAAGAACTTATCTTTGAAAAATGTATTTTATTGACCATTTTTATTGAAAAATTTTTCCTATGAAATCCAAGAGGATTATACAAGATAAAAATAATTTTACTCATGCAAATTTAAATATGGAAAACCTATTAGAAAATGAGAACATCTAACTCATGTATTTGTATCCTAAAAAATTTTCTAATAAAAGATGGTATGCATGAGGACATGCATAAGGTTAGGTGTGGGAGAGATGATGAGACCATAAAATGGCTCATAATATCCATGAAATAACATCTTTTTTCTTTGTATAAGAGTTGGATCTAAGTGTATTTTTTAAATTTATTATTTATTTAGAACGAAATAGAGAATTATATCTTGGTTATTTCTTTATAAATCATTATCTTCTTATTTGTTTATTATTGTTACTAAATCTCTATAAGAAGTTAATATGTATTTATGTAGCCCATAATAAGATATATTATACATGAGCATGAGTTACCAACCAAATATCAACTTTGAAGTGAGCTACAAGCACTTTAGACATAACTATGACTCACCTAGCCTAGCTATATATTCACCTAAATTTACTATAAGCTCACTTAGTTCATATCTATGGACTTAGATAGTAGCTCTACATTCATGTAGTTCATTTATTAAAGACCAGTTTAAAGCATCAAACATCAATGGATCCATCATATTCATCAACAATTCAAAGAATGCAACTTAAAAAAAATCTACAAACTCCGTAGGTTCTGAAATCTACAAACTCTATAGGTACAAAATATATAGACTGTGTAGGGTCTAAAATCTATGGACTCTATAAGTCTAAAATTTATGGAATCTTTAAGTTCTAAAATATAAAAAATCTATAGGTCTAAAATCTATGAACTCTATAGGCTTTGATATCTATGGACTCTACAAGTTTTAAAATCTACGGACTCTATAGGTATATCTATAGATTGTACAAACATATCTACAGATTGTGTAGGTTTATCTATAGACTAGTTCAAAATTATATCTAAATTTAGATTTGTAGAATTTTATTCCATAAATACTTATTTTCATATTTCATGAAGATTGAGCTTATTTTATAAATAGATAATAATGTCTCTCTCCATATTTTGTGGAAGATTGAGACAATCTAGAATATCTAAGTTGTTATATTTCTCTCCATATTTGGTGGAGAGCATCTATGATTGTTATCCCTGAATAAGGATTTGGTTAGAAGCATGAAATTATAAATGTAACCTATGACATCATTGCAATCAATCCTTATCAATAATACATTCTAAAGCTTTGTGACATAAATCTAGTGTTTTGATTAAAATCCTCTTTCGAAGAATGAGCTAGCCACTCATTCCAAAAAAGATGGATAAATGTATTTTTATTTATTTCATTATTATGTAATTATGCTTTCAAATTTTTATTTTTTATTTTTTATTTTTTATGTAAACATTTATTTTATGTAAAGTTTTTTGTGAACCTGTGGCTATTTTCTATGTTTATTTATTTTCGATTCAATAATTTACATTCATTTATTTTCAATTCAAGAAATTTACTTTTCTGTAAAGTGTGGTGTGATTTACTTTTCTGCAAGTGTGATTTACTTTTCTACAAAGTATGGTGTGATTTACTTTCCTGCAAGTGTGATTTACTTTCTACAAGTGTGATTTACTTTTATCTAAAATGTGGTGTGATTTACTTTCCTAAAAACATGATTTACTTTCTTGAAAGTGTGTTTTTCAATTCTTACAACTGTGGAGCATGGTAGAATAGACCAACTACTAGATATCTCTTTCTCTTATTGCATATATCCTTCGACACTAGCCCTATATTGACATTATTAAATGATGAATCGATAACTCATCAAGACCCAAAGCTAAGGACACTCGCATGGAATGGTAATAAAAGGGCAAGTTCAATTCTCTAGAACCTATTATTTTTACACTAACCACTAGCTAAAAACAAGACCCACTAGTTCAAGATGATTTATGGATGTATATTGATAACTTCATTGTGTTACCAAAGCAAAAAGTATCCTATTCCTAACTAGATCATGGATAATCAAGATTATGAAGGTAGAGGCATGAGGGAAACTCAATAAGTTACTCTTGAGCCAATTCCCATGACCAAGTATAAGGGAACTCATGATATTGAATTTAAACCACCTAGGGGTGACCCCACTTACTGTATTTGTATTCCAACACAAGTAACTAGTGATGATTATGCTAATAGTGATGTAGATCCAATTGAATTATATATGAATACCTATTCAATACCAGCCTATATAACCCTCATGACATTTGTACCATCATGCATGTTGTCCATCCTTCACTAATTTTATTTCATCATCCACAACTCATCAACTAGGACCAAAAATAATCAATAGTGGCACTTGATGAGTTTGAGAATGAGGAGGCTATTTATGACTTTTTATGTCTAATAGACCATGTACCACTTGAAGACCATAAAAAAGAATTATTAGGTTGGATCTTTTCACTTATTTCAAAGAGTAGGTGAACTTCCTTAGGAAAAATAAAAATAAAATCAAACATTGAGGACTAAAAGTGAAAACCTCTTTGAGGCACTTTTGGACTAGGGTAAAAATAAAGAAAAAGACTAGTCTCTTAGTGAAATACTATTTTAGGTGGCATCATATGAGGATGTTTACCCTTCTTTGAATGAATCGCACGATGCCATCAAGGCTACAATAATTTTTGGGTCTAAAATTAGTGAAGAAGAATATCAAGCCTTTGAATAGATTGCCAAAGAATATCTCAATGTATTTTGAGATTTAAAATCATCTTGTTTGGGAGAATTAGATGAGCTAGTTCAACTAGAGTAATTTGATATTTCTAACCAATTTATATCTTTGAAAACTCTCCTAGATTATGGTTCTACATTTATTATGGAGGATACTTTTGAGGTCAACACTAGAATATTGGTTGATTCAAATTGGATCAAAATAGTTGCATCTTCACTGAAAAGGACCATGGAATCCTTATATCCCTCCTTAGGGAATTTGTAGATTTTTTTTCATGGGCTTATTCTAGCATGCCAAGTTTAGACCCCACCTTCATTTTGCATCATCTTGTTATACATATTGATGTCAATCCAATCAAGTAGACACTAAGTAAAATGATCCTCAAATTGTTGTCTTAGTCAAGAAAGAACTAGAAACAATCTTAGACATATGATGTATTCATCCTATCGATTACTCAGAGTGGATCTCCAATATTATACTAGTTAGTAAAAATACATAAGGCATTAGATTGTGGACTGATTTCCATAGCATTAAAAATGCCTACTGAAAGGATTACTTTCCTCTATCAAACATCAACATGATTGTTGACTCCATAGATGGGTATTAAATATTTTATTTCATGGATTAGTTTTTAGGATATAGCTAAATCAATATTGTACTAGAATACTAACATAATATAGCATTCACCACTCCTTGGGGAATGTTTTTCGATTAGGTCATGCTTTTTGGCCTCAAAATGTATTGGAAATATACCAACAAGACATGACAAAAAAATTTCATGATATGATGCATGATATATTTGAGAACTATGTCAATGACATTTTAGGTAAATCTAAGACTCATGTTAAACATCTAGTTGTGATTCATAATATATTTGAACTACTTTAGGAGTATAAGGTTAGACTCAATCCCAAAAAGTGTGTATTTGGCATAACTTCTAGAAAAAAAATTAGGCTTCATTATCTCTCTCTAGGGCATCGAATTCAATCCATCAAAAGTTAAGGACATTACCAAAATCTTGTTCCCATCTACTTTGAAGTAGCTCTATAGTTTAAAGGGAAAGATACAATCAATCAAATGCTTCATATCACAATTGGTTGACAAGTGCCATCCATTTACACATCTACTAAAGAAAGTCACTATTTTCGCATGAAATGTAGATTACCAAATGCCTTTGACCAATTGAAATAATATTTGGCTAATCCACTTGTTTTATTTCCACCTATACTAGATAATCCATTATTACTCTACCTCTCAATAACTAAAAATGCCCTGGGGTTGCTATTAATACAACATGATGATCAGGATTAGGAACATGCCATATATTACCTAAGCCAAACATTGGTCATGTATGATCAAAATTATATACCAATCAAAAAATATTGTTTAGCTATGGTTTTTACAGCATATAAGTTATGCCATTACATGTTAAATAATAAGACCACTGTTATTTCCAAAGTAGATCCATTCAAGTATCTAATTTACATAACATATTTATATGGAAATATGGCTAAATTGATTATGTTGCTAATAAATTTTGAGATTGAATATGCTAACCAAAAGTCCATTAAGGGATAAATAATTATAGACCAGCTTACTGAAGATATTCTTATTAACACCTAGCCACTTAAATTTGATTTTCTAGATGAGTCTATCATGAACATGGTAGAAACATCTCCTAAATAACAGTAATGGAAGTTTTATTTTGATGGTTATTTTGTCTCACAGGTCAAGAGAAGGACTATTATTCATAACATCATAGGGGGATATCATTATGAAGTCCTTTTGTATCACCTTTCCTTATACTAATAACATGGTTGAGTACAAAACACTCATTTTAGGGATTCATTTAGTAGTATAATGGAACATTCAACATCTTTTAGTTTATGGATATTTATAGATTATCATTAATTAGGTCGCAAACCAATTCCATACCAAATATAAGAAACTGGTACCTTATAAATCCATGGTGGACACTTTCAAGTAATAGATTCCCCACCTTCATTTTGAACACATACATAAAGACAATAACAAGATAGCAAATGTTATGGCTATAAATAGTTATATGATCCACATCATAGATAATTCAATAAATTATTACTTCCTTGTTAAATATCTTCTATCACTAATACACGAATCATTGGTCATTGAGATAATCTATGATATTGTCAGTCCCAATTCCACCTAGTATTTTGAGCTATATAATTACCTTCTTGACCAGGTACTTCAACTAGATCTTTCTTGTAAATATAAAAATGAATTCACCCACCAAGCCTCTCATTATACCTTACTTAGAACTATGCTCTATTATAGAATCTTTGATGAAAATATTCTTTGTTATTTAACTTTGACACTATATTGACTAACATTGAGGGAAATACACAAAGAGGTTTATGGGGCCCACACCAGTGGGGTTGTCCTTGACAAGAAACTACTATATACTAGTTACTATTGGCTGACCCTAGAAGGAGATGCATCTACACATGTCAAAAGGTGTAAACAATGTCATAAGCATGCAAATTTGATACATGTTCCATCCAAAAATCTTAAGCTAATGACTATGTTGTGGCCATTTTCAATGTGAGGACTTGATCTTGTAAGGAATCTTAAACATACCTCCTCCGATGTCTATAAACATATCCTTACCACCACTGAATACTTCACTAAATGGGTGGAATCCATTCCCCTCACTTACATGATAGAAAAGAAAATCTCCAAATTCATTTTCAACCACCTCATTTGTATCTATGGTATCCCCTTTGACATTATATCTGATAATGATTATTCATTTTTTTTAAATGATGTCAAATCCCTCTATGTTGAATTACACATTACCCAACATTTCTCCACTAAATATTACTCCCAAAGTAACGGCCAAGTAAAATCATATAACAAGACCATTATCAATATTATTAATAATATATTGAATGATGTTGGTCATGACTGGCACGTACAACTCTTATGTACCCTCTAAGCTTATCAAACCAATTTTTGCACTCCAATAGGAGCCACATTGTATTCCCTTATTTATGCCACTAACACCATTATTCTTGTTAAGGCTAATTTACTTTTTCTATGCATTTCATTAAAACATATCCTTGATGATGAGGATTACATAGTAGTTCATCTATAATAGATGAAACTACTAAATGAAAAACACAAGGCTACTCTGAATAGTCTTCAAACATACCAAAATTGGTTGTGTTCAATATAATAAGCATGTGAAACATAGAGAGTATGAGCTTGGTGATATTTTCCTCAAATAAAAATAGAATAACACCAATGTCAAATGCAATAAGAAAGGCAAGTTCAAGCCAAATTGGTTGGGACCTTATGTTATTATAGCTAACTATGGCTTTGAAGCATATAGCTTGGCTACACTAGAAGGATATGAGCCTAACAAACCAATGAACATAATACATCTCAAGTATTTTTTCACCTGAGAGACCCAAAGTATTATCTATGGGGATTGATTAAGTTGTGTTCTAATATTACCTTATTTATATTGTACTATATACCTTTCCTCTCATACCTTCATTGTTGACCAAAGTTTGTTTTACCTCCCCTATTACCTTTGACCTTGATTCTGACTCATTGATCCTTTAGACATATTTAATGGTTGGATTTAGATGCATTTTTAGTGGTTGATTTAGTTTTATGAAACTTTGAGCACATTCATTCATAGAATGTACTAGGGTAGTATGATAGTGATCTAGAAATTATATCCTTCATTTTAGTAAACATTCTACATCCACCCTATAGGGGGAAAATTGTTTTGTTAGTGATTATAACCTCCTTCAAACAAATAGTTATTTCAACCCTATCTACCCTACTGGGGTATTTTCATTGTGTCCAATAAAATAGCCTTTGGGCAAATCATTATTCCCACCTATGTCATTATTTCCTATAGCCTAGGAGTAACCTTTTTACCATGCCTTGTCTTACTATTGTTACATTCCCTACCAGTTACCTATTCATGAACATGTGGTTATTTAGTTATATTCCTTGATGTATGGTGAAATATGGTGGCTTAAGGTCCATTTAGAGTATGGAGGTAATGCTCAATTTTTTTGAGGTTAGCTCAATCACCCTTATTCTAATGTTCTCTCCATCTTGTGAGTAATTTAATCCATGCTTTCACCATTTTACAAGTTAAATTATTATTTATATTGTAATTATCAATTGCTTTTAGATTACTAAAAAACCCAAAAACATGTAAACAAACCATCAAAAACTCTAAAATAATCCTTCAACACTAGCTCATTTATATTGTATCCATGCTACTTAAGATATACATCTCCTATTCAATAGGTATAACAAGAGTTTTCACACGGGTCACATCATAACCATTTCCATTTTCCTATTCCATTTTTCAATAGTGTCCTATCCCATTTCTAGGATAACTACAATCAACCTAAACTTCATGTTGGACCTCCTATCCATGGGACTATGTAGGTAGCATCCACTTACCTAGCACATCTAGAGTCAGCTTAGCTAATCTTGATGATTACTTTCATTCATCATTTTCATTGACCATTCATCCTTATAAGTTTGAGTCATTTACACTCTCATTGTTTTATGATCCATATACCTCTCATGATCTCATAGTTTTATGAGTTATTTTTGTTTTCACCATTTTATGAGACCAATCCTACTTTTTTATATCAATAATCTCTTTTGTTTACCATTAATTTTTCTTCTATATGACATCTTGGGCTAACTACATTTGGCCTGACATCCATGTTAGAACTTGTGTCCATGGTACTATGTAGGCAATGTCTAGTAGCCTAGTAAATTCAAAGTTAACTTCGCCACCCCTTATTCTTTTGTTCCCCCTTCTTATGTCATCATACCTATGTTGTTGATCACTCTAGTCTAGGGGAAACCTTTGTGCTGAGCATAACACTTATATTACACATTCACAAAATAGTCAAATTAATTATTTTTTCATTTTCTTTAAATTAGTTTATTTATTTTTATTATTTTAAATTAATTATTTATTGCTTATACCTTAACTTGTTTTTTTATTTCATTCACCTTAGAGTAATTTTTTTATTATTTTATGGTTTTTCATTTTGAGTGTTGTGTGTCTACAGAAAATTTGATTACACTTGAGTCTTGCTGACAACTTGGGCTTGATTTATTTAATTTTAGAATTTAGATTATGTTGTTGTGCCTCCCTTTTCCTCAATTATCATAGGATTATACACTTTATTTACACTTGAGCCTTGATTACCCATATTTTGTACTTGAGTTGTGAGTATTTATATTCATTCCTACACTTGATTTATGGCATTATATTCACTTGGGATTTAATTATTCATATATTACACCTAATTAGTTTATATTTGTATTCAAATTAAGTTTTATATGCTTAAGATACACATTGTTATTATAGTTTTCTATAACTATGATGTATAATATCACAAAGTATAGTAAAAATCAAGCCAAATGGAGTTATCAAGTGGAATTTTTAGTAAAGCTTACCCTTATTCATGGTAGACCTACCCAAAAACCACCCAATTAGAGTAATTAAATCATAAATGAATAGTAATCACTACTATTTAGGACATGAATATTTATACTAGCAGGTAGCCCAAATTCATACCATGTCTTTTATTCTATCTCACTTTTAATCTATTATTATAGGTTCATTATGTGTGCTTCATTTACCAATTTTACATAACATGGAAAACTATTTAGACCTTCACTAATCATATCTAACTGATTGGGGATAAGTAGAATTTTATCATGCTCACATCCACCCTACTGGGGCATCTTGACTATGTCAATGATTATAGTTGCATTTGGGTAAATCATTATCTTAACCCATCCTCCCTAATAGGTCATATTCACTATGCCACTAATTATAACCACCTTTGATAAAATTATTATTTCCACCCCATTCCTAGATCATGTCAATTCTTCTTTTTGAGGGATTGTTGGAAGACATGATTTATCACCTGATCCCTTAAGGGGGCATCCAAGGCTAATTAACTACCTTCTGAGGTAGTAAGCAAAGAGTAAGGATTTTTTCATTCTTTGAAAACATGTTACTATGCTCATGTCTTACAACACATACTCAAATAGGGGTAAAATATAGACACTCCTTTTTGGCCACATCCATGTTTCAAATGGATTTTAGACTAATTTATAGCAAACTATACAAATTGAGCCTAAGAATCCTTAAACATCCCTAATTTATATGCACATT
Source organism: Torreya grandis (assembly GCA_037957365.1). Lineage (NCBI taxonomy): Eukaryota > Viridiplantae > Streptophyta > Pinopsida > Cupressales > Taxaceae > Torreya > Torreya grandis. The sequence goes on from JARHVA010003068.1 coordinate 625,850, forward strand.
TGATGTGAGTATCCATAATTACATTAGATAATCCTTATTTGGGGTTTTACCCTATTTGTAATGGCAACCTATGGTGGACTCATCTCCAGTTAGATTACACTCTAGAAAACAAACATTTTAGTCTAATTTAGTGGGGCACTTGATTAAATTCTTAAAATGACCAAAATTAAAAGTAGAATTAATTAAGAAAATAAAATAAAATGCTTAGTTAAATAATCTATGTTGAATTAACAAAAATATAAATATCAAATGGAAATGATGTCATGATGGCATCATGATCCTCAAAGTCAAGAATTCCAAAATATGAACATAAATGCCTTACAAAGAAAATTTGTTGGACCATGTCTCTATAAGTGCATAATTAAGGACATTATTTATTTCATTTGGCCTCCCAAGATTGACTCAGGTTAGCCTAGACCTAGTCACACTTAGGTTGGGGTTAGCTTGAAGCATACAAATACAAGGCCTCACACTCACTTCCAACAAGCTTTTTCTTTTAGTGTTATAATTCTAAATTAAATAAAAGAAGTTTCATTACCCATATATTCTAAGGCAAAACCATAGTGGACAAAGGGGAGGTGTTTCTCACATATCAAGAGTGTTGATAAAGACTACAATTTGTATATTGGTTAATCAAGCCAACTACCATTCAAAAAGCTATTTGGAGATACAAGAAAGGTGAAAGTGATTTATCTTTTGTCCTTTTAGTTATGTATTTCATTTGGTCTTGTTATCATCGAGCTCACCCTAGTATCTAGGCTTGGTAATACTTTATCTTGATCTTTTTTTTGGATGTTTGATTATACTAAAAAGTGACTAACGCATCTTTTCCCTTGGATTTCTATTGCATATAATTATATCCTATGATAAATAGATAATAGTTTATTAATTATTTCACTATATGGAGAGTATATCATCATATTTATGTTTTATTTTTAAATAATATATGTAATATATTGAATGTGAGGAATAAAAGAGTCATCTCTAGATAGATTTATAAATGAATCATGTAATAAAGTAACCATATTTGAAGTAGACTATGCAGCTAAAATGCATGATATGTATCATGGAAACAATAATCAAGCTCAACAAACACAACAATCACAGCACATAATGTCATATAATGTCACAAAATAAGGCCAAGGGACACATATAATTTACATGAATGTGTTACAAAAAAAAACCAACTTTTATTTTCAAAAGAAATTAGTAATGTCACAAAGAAGGGACATGTTCAAATGTCATAAAAAATAGAGGATTGAGGACCACAAACAATGTGCCTATTCAAATGCCACACATACCAAGCACAAATCTCATAGAGATGTTCAATAAATTTTCACACAATGGCGAAGGGACACACATAATAAGCAATAATTATCAATGTTATCATGAAAGAAAGTAAAAAACATCAAAGGAATATAGAAAAAGTGAAAACTAATCTATTCAATCCATATGTATCAATGTCACATTATATCAAAGTATCATATCCATGTATTAAAATGTAAAATATGAAAAAATAGAAAGATACTTGTAATATATGTAGCTTGGAAATGGTAGGGAGGTCATAGAAAGATATAACATTTTATAATTTAACATATAGATTTAAAGTCCCATAGCATAGGCATGGCCACTATGTATAAAGGAATCCAACATCTAATAATCCATGTATAGTATGTCCTACAACACACTCATATACCTCATGAAATGTATGTGTGTCTTAAAAATAATATGTTATCTACAAAAATATGTGATAATTTACATATGTAAATAAGTAACTGGCATCTCATGTCATGCTTAGGTCCCATTTTTTTATGTTTTAAAATAATTTGGATGTTTTTATATTTTTTTGAAATATAATTTATATATATATATATATATATATATATATATATATATATATATATATATATTTGATATTTTTAAATTTTTTGGCTTTATGTATAATATTGGCCTAATTTCATGATATTCATAGGGTTATCCATTGGTTTTTTTTTAGTGTAGAAAAATGGTATGATCTTATAACCACCTTTTTAGTAACCATGAATAGACCTAAACAATTGGGCTTAAACTTGCCTTTGGTTTCATTATCTACATTAATATTCTTGGGATTTTTTTTAGGTACTAAATTCCCAATCTGAAATTTATGATTAAAAATTTTATTTCCATATTCTATTTTGATGTGATCTTGATAAACTTTGAGATGTTTAATATCTATAATACACTTTTCATCGAGCATTTTTAATTCATGAAACTATTTTTTCCTGATGCTCATTATCTTTAATGATGTATTTTAAAGAGACTAGCAAAGATGGAATTTAGTAATATGTATATAGAATTTCCATAAAAAATATAATATGGTTTAGCCTTTTTTGGTGTACTCACACTTGTGCCATAAGCCCAAAGTGTGTAGATAATTTGATTGTGTTAATCTACACCATGTTTTACAAAAAATTGCTTAATATTTTGACAATTATCTTATTTGTCACTTCTACTTTTCCATTTCCTTGTGGGTAATATGGAGTAGAGAAAGTGTGATAAATCTTGAGTTTAACACATAATCACTTAACTATTTTATTTTTTAATGGTGATCCATTATCTATTACAATAGTTGATGTTAATCCCAACCACGAAATAATATGTCTCATCAAAAAATGATAAATATCCTCTCCAATCGTATACTATAAATGTATAACATTGACCCATTTTTAAAAATATTATGTGGTTGTAATAATGAACTTGTGACCATCTTATGGTTCAATATTTATATTTCCAATCAAATTGAAGCCCCAAAGAGAGAATATCCAAGGTGAAATAATAGGTTTCAATTTGAATGATGGAACGTGATTTAGGTTGCTATGCTTAAAACATTGTGAACATATTTTTTCATATTCATGACATTCATATTCCATTGTAGGCCAATAGGAACCCTATTTTAATAATTTTTAGGACATGGCTTTGCCTTTAGAGTGACCTCTACATTCACTATCATGTACTTCAAATAGGGATATTTTATCTTCTTCTTAGCTCAAACATTGAAATAATTTCCCATCAAATAATTTTTTTAATAAATATCCTCTAATTAGAACATAACACATCACCTCAAATTGTAATTTTAATTTATCATTTTGTGTTGTATTTTTTGGGATGTAGTATGATAAAATATATTATATATATCACTATAAAATTCTGAATTTACTACACTATGGTTAATTACCAAGATTTTAAAGTGTATAAATTTTTTGTATTATCTAACAAGTGTCTTAGTTGATGAATAGTAAAAATTTCATATTCATCGTTAATGTCAATGGGGATCATAGAAGTAGCACTGGTAGCTATATTAGCATGCCTATTATCTTTACAGGATATGTTTTCTATTAAAAACATGTTGAAGTGCATCAGTAATCATTGTACCATTTCTTTATATGGGATTAACTTTTCTATTTAGTTTTAAAATTATCTAAAATGTGATTAACCACTCGCTGATAATCTCTATATTTTTTTAAAGATTTTACTTTTATTGTTCATGTAGTAGATAAACATAATATTAACAACTCATATTTTGTTATATTTTTTTATACATGAAAATACCAAGTAAAAATCAATTAGCAATGGTTGACCTTGAGGAGTAATTAGTATTATCCTTGCTCCTACACTAGTGACACACTTTTATCCTTCAAATCACATGATCGATGTATCATCATCAATGTGATATGAAATAAATTCATCATTAATTGGTGGTATATCTAATAATGGAGCTACTATTTGATGATCTATAATAATTTTAACTTTTACTAATTTATAATATATGAATTTTAAATTGAATTCCATGAGTAACATTACCCATTTGGAAATTTATCCTCATGTATATGGCTTAGACATGATAAAATTAAGTGGTTCCACATTTTTTATAACTTTTGGCTCATTATTAAACATATAATGTCTTAATTTTTATGTTTTTAATATAATAGCTAACCATAATTTTACCATTACGATATATTTTTTCTCATAATTGACTGATGTAGTAAATGGATCACTCTCTATGGTCATCATCATATTGTGTGAATAAAGGTACCAAGTCATGATTTATAACTCAAATGTATAATAGTAAAGGTTTGTTTAGAATTGGCAGCATGAGGATAGGTGAATTGAGTAGATATTATTTAATTACATCAAAACTTTGTTGATAGATTACATCCCATTCAAATTTTATATCTTTCTTTAATATGTATGTGAATGATTATGTCTTGTAGCCAACTAAGATATAAACCATCTTATTTCTTTAATATTTATTTATATGAACACTATTGCTTCAAAACTATTGAAGAAGGCATATATATGATATCTTTAATAATTTTAGGATCTAATTAAATGCATCTCTGATATAGGATATAAACAAGTTACTTACCTAATGTGACTATAAATACATATTTTTTTAGATTTAAACACCCATTAGATTTTCATATTCTCTCAAATATATGTCATAAATGTATTGCATGATCTTGTCAATGTTTTTATTTTTCAAGTAAACCATCCACATCATCTTAGATAGTATTGTGTAGGTAGCCATGGAATATGTGTGTCATAACTCTCTAGTAAGTGGCCTTTACATTATTTAATATGAATAACATGACTACATAAAAAAGTGTTCCAAATAGTTTGATAAATGACACTTTTTCGTGATATATAGGATTAATATTGATTTGATTATATCCAAAAAGCCATCTATATATGATAAAATTTCATAATTAGTTATATAATCCACAATCATATCAAGGTTTGGTAATGGAAAATGATATTTTGGGTGGGTTTTGTTTATATCCCAATAGTTTATAAAACATTAGTGTCTCTATTAGGATTTGTGATGTGTACTATGTTAGATATCCAATCAATATATTCAATAATTTGAATAAAACATGCATCCAAAATCCTTCCCTTCAAGTTATTGTTTGACTACCAAGGATACTTTTGGATGCATTTTTTTATTTTTTTCTTGATTGGCATAACATCTAGGAATAGTACTATATTATTAATTTAAACTATAGGATAAATTCTAGGAATATCTTTATAATACCATGTGAGTAATTCTAGGTAATCATGTAGAACTTGTCAAATATTTTTATCTTTTTACTTGTTTAATAAAGTTTTTAGAAGTATTGGTTGAGGATCTTTATTTGTGTCATACTAAAATTCTATATACTCTTCATTAGTTAGAGTATTTTTTAATCCATGAATGGTCATGTAGGAATGGTATATGGACCATCTATTTTAATTTGGGAATTAGTATCTTCAGTTTTTCTAAAATATGCTTGGGAAGATATTGAATGAAGAAACTTATTCTTATGATAAAATGAAGGAAGTTCCTCATATCTCCCAAGGTATTCTAAAATGACCTCAACATTATAAAATTCATAAAATGTATGTATTTATAAGGATCTTTTATCATCAATCATTTTGAGGTAAACCAACTATAGTTTCAATGTATTATAAACCTCTTGTGTTGGCTCAAGACTTTCTTTGAAAAAATGTGTATAAATAGTTATTTTTATAAGTGTCCCTTTATTTGATTTTCCTAATGTTATAGGTATAATACATGATATGGGGGGATGAATCCATGAATCAATATATTTAAAAATTCAATCTAAATACTTACCCTCAGTCATACACCATAAGCAATCAAGAAGTGAATAACCCACTCATAGTAATAAACATGAAAGATAAGCAAGATAATACAAGATCTATGTGAGAATCCATCTTGGGGGTAAAACCCCACTCTTAATCCTATAAACACATGGAATAATTTTCTTATAATATGATTACAAACATGTGACTTTAGTGAGTCACCCACTTCACAAGGAGCACTAACCCCTAAAAATGACAAACACCAACTTGCTTAAGATGTTGAGCATCAACACAAAATCTATGAAAAAAACAACTCCAAAACTCTGATTGCTTATAAATATAATAGATAAAACATAAAAAATAACCTCCTTAAATTATATTCACTCATTAAAACCTTTAAACACAAGCAAGGCATTTAAAACCACCCTTTGGATCAAACTACACACCTTCACTTGTTCTCATGCATCAAACCTATAAATTAAATAATAAAATTATAACCACAAGGTCATACATGAAATATTTAATCTTATCTACCTCTTAATACATCCAAAAAACTCTCACAACCTTCACAAATAATTTTTCTCATTACACATACTCACAACATCTCAACTCTACATACTCAAATCTAGAAACCATCACCTTTGCTTTCACTCTTTATAGAGTCTTCATGAATATTATTTTATTGGTCAAAAAAATGATTTAAATTAAACCTTGATAATTATATAATTGAAATACATATCTAAAATCAATTATCATAGGTTTACCATTACCTCATTAGCCTCAAACCACCATTAGGTCTTAATGAGACCTAAAACCATTAGGCCTTCATACTCATACATTACATGTGAGACTAATTGGACCACTTTCATCCTTTAACAATGTTTAAAAAACATAAAAAAATATATATATAATATACCTTTTATTAATCTCATATGGTTCCATGCCACTTGGAACACCAAATTGACACATGAACCCACCAATTAGGTCTCCTTGCTCTTTAGGCCTTCATACACAAAAAACATAATCTCAAACTTATGAAGCAAATACTCAACTATTTCACAAATACATGTGATTATATCACATAGGTTTACCATTTAGGACCTTAGATACATATCCATGTTATTTATACAATTCAACATAGGATCTACGCACTCAAATCAACTCTCTCAAAGTGACCACTCAAACTAGTCACACACAATCAAAATGTAGTCATACTATATTGGCTCACCTTATCTAATAAAGGATATAATATGACATCCAATACCTTCTCATAGATATTTAAGAATTAATTTACATATTATTATTCAATTGTTTCCTTAAATCTATTCATAATACCTTCAACTTATGTTTTCAAGATGGTCACTCAATCTGCCAATGCACTCAACAAACATAGTCAACTTCTAAGAAATTATTCATACTAAATATGGATTGTTCAAACCTAAAAAATTCACACAAATAGTATTAATAAAATATAAAACAATCTTAAATATTTATATCATATTTAAGCATTGGTATCCTCTAATGTACCATTGATATCCTCTAATTAGCCTAGTATTTACCATCCAATGCTCACTATTAATCTTAGATCATAACTCATATGATTGTTCCACTTGGTAGCTTGGCATGAATTCTAAGTATTTAAATATTTGAATCAACCTACACCATCAATCTCTATCAGTACAAATGCCCATATAACATTGATATTATGTCAAGTCAATGAGATAGAGACACTTGTCACAAGAATGTTTACCTTTGATAATTTGACTTCATGTGCACCATTGGATCAAGATCTAAATGATGAATGCTCACCATTAGATTAATTGACTAGTTGACATCAAACTTAAATGTAGTTAAAATTTATGCTCTCTATCCCATTATATTTTTAAATAAAAACTTTGAAGGTTTATAAATTTACCAATAAAACACTTCAAGAGTCAAAATTTCAGGGTACCTTCCTATTACTATATACAACATCTCCATGAAATATTTTGACCTTAGTTGACTTTTTTAGTACCTAAATTAAATGAAAAAACTTCTCTTAATCTATAAGATGCATTTTTATCTTTCCAAATGATCAAGTGACATACCATAACTTCACTAAGACATCCATAGATGCCTCACAACCTCTTCTTTGTCCTTAGAGACCTACAAATGTGCCATATCTCTCCAAGTTTTCAAACATAACTTATTTGGCCTTCATGAACTAGAACCATATGATTTATTTGACATCAATGAAAACCTAACATAAATGACCTTGGTCACCTTATATACATCATTGACAAAACATCCAACACCTAATTCCTCTAAATAACCAAGTCATTATCATCCTTTCAAGTGAACTGTTTGAATGGGGTTAACGATAACTTTTGGATGTGTTTACAATCCTTATCTTGTATATCCCATTATTTATTAATATTTAAGACCAAATATATATTTAATATAGTATGTTGATAATGATACCATCAAGGAGGAAGAATAAAATGATGTCTCAATCATTTTGAATTGGTACACATATGGTTTCATATGAGAAATGTAATGATCCTTGGGTTGGATTAATACATAATATTTAAAATATTATTGATCTGAAGGACATGTATATATGTATCCTTGGTGACTAAACTTTAAATATTCTTGTAGATTATAAGGAACTATGTTCATCTCATGTATCCAAGGTTTTCCTAAAAGAATATTGTAATCAAGGTCATTAAGCATGATATAACAAATAAGTGGTTATAATATGAGGGCCCATAGTTATATGAAATGTTGTTTGTTTGAGTAATTTTTAAATAATATTATCAAATTATCAAATTTTCATATTTGAATAAGTAAAATCTTGTGTTATGTATATGTAGTATATTTAAGAAATAGATATTACAAATGTCTAGTCATGGTCCATTATCAATAAGAACCCTTTTGATAGCTTTATTGTGTGCATAAATTTGGATATATAATTATAGGTGTTGATATATGATATGCTTGGGAGGTAAGTATTTTCTTTAAATACTTTCCCCCATCCATTGTAAAGTATTAATAATAAAATCAATATAAGGGGGTCTTGTGTTACTAAATAATAGTATGTTGTGTAAAGCTTCATAAAAGACATTTTTGTGCATTAGTTTTGTTTAGATTAACTTCCACTTTGAAATATTATCATGAGTATTTAGTAGATTATCAATGATATCTTAAAATTTAGATTGAATTGATTTCCTTATGGAAGGTGCAGGGGGTTTAGGAGGGTCATGTTTACAACCTTATTTTTGTTGTGGTAGATGGGGTATCCACCCTCATCTAGTGTTGACAACATGAATAGTAGATTATAATAAGATCCATGGATGAATGATAGGAGGAGGAATAAAATTAATGTTTCACACTCTTTTTAACATTTTGGTGATAGATAGGAACAATTATATGTATTGAGGAAGGATTGAGATTTTAAATTATGTAACTTAAACTTTTTATGATATTTAGATTTTATTAATACATATATATATGGAATCCAATGAATAGTTTGAAAAGTAACATAGAATGTAATAGTAAATTTTAAAAGGTGTAAGTAAAATGTAGTCATTATTACTATGATTTGAATGTAAAACTTTTAAATTCTTAATAAAGAGTAGGGGTGTAACTAGTCAAGGTGTATATGCTTTGTATGCACTCATATACACTAATCCTGGTCCTAAATAGTGAACATAGTCCAAAAATGCACTAATTATGGAGAATTTCACCATCCCATAACTACACTATCTCATTTTTAGGGAATGTTAAGAATAACTTCCCAGGGCTAATTGCTTACTAATGCACTACAAGAACAAATTATTGAAGGCTTCCTATGGTTGAAAAATAAGACCTTAATTTTTTTGATTTAATGTGAGGTATGTGGAAACTAAAATTCATATATAATTATTTATAATGACTTGAATACTTGGGTAGTACCCATCAAACTAAAGACACATTGCTTAGAAAGATAGCTCCTATGAATTTTAAAACTATTAGAACACATTTTTTATGAGAACAAGATAAAAAGATAATAAATTTGAAAATTAAAATTGAAAATTCTAAAATCAAATCAGAAAGCAAGAATTTTGTGTTAAAAAATAAAAAATAAATCTAAAATCCTAGGATAAGAATTATAAAATAAATGCTCAAAAATGTTTGGGTTCACCAATATGTTTTACCCTATTTTTTATTAAATATAAATGCTTTTCATCTTTAATAGGTTTAAAACTAGATATATATTAGAATGTTAAATAATTAAAATAATTAATAATTTTCATTTATAACTTGTAAAATATGGAAAAATTTTATTTTCATATAACATGAAGAAGAAAATAATTTATCTCAATCTAATATTTCTACTAATTTTTCTATATATTAAAAATTGAAAATCAACATAATATGTGACTATGCATTTTTAGGATCAGGAACTTAATCTAAAACTATTTCTAGATAGTAGCATTGCAAAAGGACATAAGTGTAGGTTGCTCATGTTTGTTGATTGTGGACATGTCCTATTTAACTATGATTACTGACTAGCAAGAAAGGATAGAAATAAATAAAACCCTAATGATGATAGACTAGAATAAATATCAAAGAATGTTTTTTAGTAATAATATTGCAGGAGGATAGGAATGCATGCCACTCATGTTTTTTGGTTTTGGACTTCTCTTAGTTAACTATGATGAAAATATGGTAATTATGTTTTTTACACTTATGTGTGCTAAGTAATCCGAGATATTTTTATTTTGATTATATCATGCATTATTTTATCTTCTTATTTTTTCATTAGAACCCTATGGGCACTTTGAAAGCTTGGAAACTTGTAAAAATATGGGAGTGTAATGCATGACCTCAATCACCCACTTGATGATTGATTATTTCCTATGTATCCAATACTCCAAAGAGGGAAATAAATCCCATGTAATTCTCCCACCTAAAGTGATAGTGAATTATTTTCTCCTTAACTATGTGCATGTAGCTATAAGTGTGGCTTAGATACTTGATAATGGTATCTCTTGACTTTCTTTGAGATATTATAGACTTGGATCATGGTTGCTTCTTGTGAATGATCTTGAATTTAGAATAAATAGTGCATATTTTCTCAAAATGCAATTGTGTGAAGTGATCAATAGATAGGACCAAGCTAGCTATAATTAATGATCTTTTATGCATATTTATAAGTCAAGATTTTGATAAATTATTTTAATTGGACTTATAAAACTTGAATGAAGACCCAAAATAATAATTTAAAATTTGGAAACCAGCCCTAATATAGTGTGGGATGTGATTAGTTTGGGTGGATAATGTTCAAATTGAGTTAGGATCAACCTATAACTTATCTTATATAAGATATATAGACTCAAATAGTGTAAATCAAATAAATCCCATTAAAATTTAATGTAATAGGATATGACCAAATGGATCTTCTAAACCTAACAAGAGGAGCACTTATTACACAACATCAATAGAGAGGGTTCCAAAGTATCTAGGAAATTAATATAATAAAATAAATATAACTAGGTATTTAAAATATTGGATTTAATATAATGAAGTATTGCCAAGATAGAAACACAAATAAGGAGGATGGTTAAAAATAAACTAAAATGGGTAAGGGACCATGGTAGGAAAATTAGGGCTAGGTAACCTAAGGTGGGAATTAGAAAGTTTGAAAAACCCTATTGTCAAACTAAATATAAGTTTAGAGTAAATTAAAATAAAGAGTTATTAATTCATTCAAGTTAGTAATTATGCAACTTCTATCTTTCAAATGAAAAGAGTTAGGGTTATAATATACTCACCTTGAATAAGATCTATTGAGCCTTAATCTCTCACTTTGCTAATGGTGTTTTGAAAGATATTATTATGGTTCCAAGTATCACAAAGGTTGAATCAAGATCTAGGATTAATGAATCATCCTATAGCATCCAAGATTCCATAAGATAATGTTTTCCCTCCAAGAAAAGATCTAAGGAATGGCTTATCCAAATATATACTTAAGCATAATTACAAGCAATGATAATGTGGAAATAAATTTTCATCTTTATTGGATTAAAATTAGTAATTGTATTTATAGTGGAGAGTGATCTTAACCCTTCCATAGTTTTTATTCAACATCATTGGCCAGCCTTGAAGTAGTTAAAAATATTATTATTTAACCTTGAATTAGGTATATAAGAGTTGATATAGTTGTGAAGCATCTATCATAAATTTTTTACTGCATCGACTTAGGTCAACCTAATTTGAAAATTGGTCAGAATGAATAACTACTACATCGAGTTAGATGATATAGTCAAAAAATATGGGTCTTGATATAGTTAGGTTTTATAAGGAGTAATATTTATTAAGTGATCAATTATAAGGTAAGGGTAGAGGATGTAGGCATGATAGATGAAAAAAAATGTCTCTCATGAATCACCATTGGTCTATCCACCCATTTCTTGGTGTCCCCTTTAAGGCATGCACTCAAAGATATTGAAACTTGATAGGTAATTATAGGATAAAAATTTCAATAAATTTTAAAGTTAAAAAAATATTATGTGTATACATATGCTCCACTCAAAGCTCATCATGTGTCACTAAAGTGTAACATGGGATGGTGCTTTGAAAAATAAAATAATAACACACTAACTGAGCTAACTCAAAAGGAAATACTAAAAATAATGATGGAAGTGAAATAGCTAAACTTACCATGTACATACCTTTATTTACCTTTATTTTTGAATTGTCTCATGTTGTATTTATAATATTGATCATGGAGGGCACAGTAATTGCATTTAGACAAACCATAGGGATATAATGTTAGAGATAAAAATAAGCAATCATGGGAAAATAAAATTAAATGAAAAATTTCATGAAAAATTTGAGAACTTATAAAATTTGTAATATGGGATGACAAAGGCTAAGTTAAGACTAAAATACCAAGATAAATGATATAAAAGAGACAAAATTGGGTAACCAAAAATCCAAGGCTAGTAATGGCCAAAAGACCCAAAAATGTATCCAAAGTAATAAAATTAACAATCCAAATCAAACTTAAAGATTTATGGAATATAATAATATAATAAACATAAATGAAATATAAGTAATAATACATACTTGATCATTGATGGAAAAAAAAGAAATAATTAAATATAAGCAGAATCAATGAAAGAGAAGTAAAAATCCACACCCAATCAAATATGAAAAAATGATGAAAATGGGAGAAATAGGTCCAATAGGGTCTGTAAAAAGGTGAATATTAAACCCCTTGACCTAAATATAGCTAATGTAAACCTAAGAAAGATAAGGAAATAACCAAGAGAGCATTACACAACAACTCAAAGATGAAGATTTTATTTTGATGATAGATAAACTAAAATTGTCATATTTTGAACATGTCAAAGAGAGATGGAGAATAGGAATCATAAAAGTTGGTAAAATATTTATAAACCAACATTTTTATCAAGGGGGTAACTAAAACGATTGGTGGGGGAGAGAGGCTGGTGTCAAGGTGAAAACATAAACTTTAATAGAAATAATACACACATATCAAGTTGGTGAGACTAAGAGAATTTTGACATCAATGACCTTTAAAGAGCTCAATTGAATCATGCAAGGATAACTAGTGAAATATAAGTATAATCCCATGAAGGCTGGTAAGTATGAAAATTAAAATGGAAATACCTTCCAATAATGTGTTCCCCATTCCTTAGGACCCCTTATAGAGTCATTAGTTAATTACAAATATTGGGTATTTGCTTGAAAAAGTAGATGGAATGATGAATATATATATGATAATGATACCTCCTATCCTATTCTAATGGCATACCACACCCTAATGGACCTTGGCTCTATTATGAGGCCCATTATGGAGTCTAAGCTTTGACTAGGATAAGAGATGTGCTAAATTAAAATCACATATTTTGGTGTGATCTGCCTTTTAATATTATATTTGCCATTTAATTATTGACTTTTAAATCTTTTGGTTTTTTATTTTTCTCTTCAATATAGATCTAGAATGTTGAGGTGTGTAAATATTATTAATTTAATAATGTAAATATTATTATTAAACAATATTACGTTAATATTTTGTGGTTAGTTTAAATAATATATTGTTAGTCACAATATATTCATATTTAGTGGGTTAGTTAGTTGGGAGTTTGTTTGAGTTATAATAGGGATATGTGTGAGATATTTACGAAGATTGTTCTCCCCATTTATAGGAAATAAATTTCCTATATATTTTTAATATTCCCATATGGTTTGATATATATCATATTATTATTATGTTTTGTTGAAATATTTGTCTCTATGTATTTTATTATTTATTAATTATGCTTAGATCTAAATCAACTTTATTATCTAGTATTAGAATGGGATTTTTGATGGAAGGATATGATAAAAATATGGGTAATTGATTTATTCTTCACCACTGTAGATGATAAAATAATTATTTTTTAATAGATCATAATCATTATTTGAAATTATTAATAGAATTATTTATTAAGGTAGTCTACAGTTGTTTGATTATTCACTACATCAAAATTCTCATGCATTTGGCTCTTGTGTCTATTCTAGCAATATTTTTTTAATAGGGAATTCATTCCTATGGATGGTGGTAGACAAAGGTGATACTCATCATTTGAATATTGTTGTGTTATCTATATCAGTGTAAAGACTTTTTGAGAGAAGTGAGGGAAATAACTATTTTGATATCAACACTTTTGTTCACTTCTTTAATGTATGGAGACAAACACAATGTAGTCACACACAAATTTTGGAAGCTTTGATCTATCTTTTATGATTGATTGATATCTTAGATCTATACAATTGTGCATTAGATTCTCTATTTGGTGTAACATCTATAAGATATACTTATACTACCAATTCATAGGAAACATCTCATCTCTTCTTCTAAACACTCAAAAACTTGGTGATCTCTTTCCACATGATTTGGTCATAAGATTCAAGGTATCTAAATGATTAAATTTCCATTACATGATTGAAGTAGTCATATATTTTAATTATCCTTATCTACATTTAACCCCTTGGTTTGACACATGTTACATATGAATTTGATATATCTAATAGTGAGTACCTTGGTTTAGAGGAAAAATATCTACCTCAAACATTGCATGATCTTTGATATCTCACCCATGCTCAACATTCATTTAAGAGATCCCCTTAGCTATATATTTTATTTATCTTTTTTCAAACTTATATTCTTCTTTTTTATCATATATGTGACTATCAAATCCATATATAAGTTGGTCTGCATACATTGTTTGATCCAATTAGCTCATGGAGAGTCCTTTCAAGAAATTATATTATTCAAACTTAGACCATGCCCTGTAAACCCAGTGATGCCATCACAAAATATACAGATGTATATTTATGTGATGTTAGACCTATGGAGTCATGTGGATCCTTCCTTAGTCATTGGTATTTGCCTATAGTCTTAACTTGTGAGTAGTATGTTTCTATAGTTATAAAATCTATATTTGATATTTATTTGTTTAGTTAAGTCAATTGTCATTGAGAAAATAAGTCATTTTATTATTTTATTAAGTATTTTTAGTGTAGAATATCTTTCTAGGTGTTATATTAATTTTGGGCTCAAAGTCATGTACCATCAAAAGTTAAAATTATAAAAAAATTAAAAGAGTCAAGTCAAAAATTTTAAAGTGTCCATATGTCAAAACATTCAAAGTCATTATCAAAAACTGTAAAATATAAAAATATTTGTCTCATAGATGAATTTTCACTTGTACATGATGTAAAAATTATGGGGGGTGTGGGGGGTGCGGAGTGGGGGGTGGGGGTTTCTCCTCAACAAAATCATGCACCTAAGCTTCATCAACATTATTTTTAAGTGAGTAGCTTCATTTAATGGAGGAAGGAGGAAATGAAAGCTAGAGGTTCGAGAGCCTCTTGTCAGTCACCAACAATGGGACCCAAAGGATTTGGTGACTTTGATGTGTGTGTTTGAATAAGAATAGAAGAGCATTCATGTTCACTTGTTTGCTGTGTTTTGTCATTTTTTTAGTGTGGTGTGCTTTGTGCCAAATCAGCTAATGCCAAGGATAGTTCTTCAATGTCAATGAAAATTATTTATGTTATTTGTGTTTGGTTGGAAACAAACATTAACATAGGTTGCATAAGATGACAATGAGGATTTATTCCTCATGATATTTAAATTTTTTGAGTTGGATGTATTTTTCCCCTACTTGTTTAGACATCCTCTGATATTTGGAGAAAAATGAGAGTGTAGGTATAATGGAGTGTGGTAAATAGTTGTATAAGAAGGTAGATAACTATAAAAATCCTTTGACTACAGAGATCCTTTGACTGCCTTAATTATTTATGGAGATGATCAGCCAGTGACATGTCTATTATTATCACATGGAGTAAATGTGGGATGCATTTCTTTGCATAGTGGTGGTTATGTGCATTAAGATATAGACAATAATATTTATATATTAGTATGTAGACCTAAAAGTATGCATTGGCATATGATTCTATTTAGACCAGTTTTTGAAGATGTATATTCTCTCCATGCTCACATTAAGATGGTGTAGATAGGATTAATAATGTTCATAAGTGGGTGAATGTTGAGGTGTGTAAACATTATTAATGTAATAATGTAAGTATTATTGTAATAGTAATATTATATTAATAGTTTGTGGTTAGTTTAATGAATATATTTTTAGTCACAATATATTCATATTTAATGGGTTGGTTAGTCGAGAGTTTGTTTGAGTAATAATAGGGAGATGTTAGATATATATGTGGAGATTGTATCTCCCCATTTATAGTAAACAACTTTTCTATATATTTTTAATAATCCCATATGGTTTGATATATAACAAATTATTATTATGGTTTGTTCAAATATTTTTGTCTCTATGTATTTGAGTCTTTGTTAATTATGCTTAGATCTATAAGACTACTAGACTTGTACGTTATAAGAGAGTGTGTTCTTGGAAATGACCTTGGTGCTCCTAAAGTAATGTAAATTAGGGGATATGATGGATGTGACCATAGAATGATTGGGTTATTCCAAATAAAATGAAAAATGTTTTAATTAATATGGTACAATGATAGGTAGACATGAATCATCATCATGATAAATGGTATATATGAATGAAGACATGAGAATAGACTATTAGATTTTTACCACAAAATAATATGACTTAAAGTCTTTAATATTATCTTATTATTTAAGGAAGACACGAAGCTAAAGTAGGAGGGGAAATAAATATATAAAGAGAATGACAATTTATGAGGAAGGTCTAGTCCTATCTAGAGTCTTACAATGTAATTCACACACTAGAAAAGTAAAAGACATAGATTATTCCAAAAAGGTATGGAAAGTGATAATAAAGAAACTAGAGACTTGAAAAGACTCTAAGGTTGATTTAAACATTAAAATGGTGATTATGAGGAATATCCATGTCCTGTCCAATATCTTATGATGCAAACTCGTAAACTAAGAAAACAAGTGGTGTGACAAAGACAAAAAGGCCAAAGTGATAAAGTTAATAACTAAGGATAATGTTTAAAAATAGAAACTCATAGGTGTGTAAATAAGTACAGTTGATGTTATGTTGAAAAATTAAAATTATAAGAAAGACACACAAGAAATATTAGGTCTAGATTATATATAAGACTAAGTACACACATGAAATTAAAGCATACTATAAGATAAATAAATAAATAACATGTAATCAAACAAATTATTTCTCCAAAAACTAATCATTGGTATATTCTTTAAAGATTTGTCCTTCATTAGTTTGTAATATGTAGGTAGTATGTCCAAGAATGTCCCTGAATAGTAAGGACCCCACCACTTTTAGGTATACTTTCCTTCCTTATCATGTGTATAATCTAACTTAAGCACTAAGTCTCCAATATTTAAATTACAAACTTTAATTTTTTGGTTATGGTTTTTAGTGATGCACAATTTTTATTAGTGATTATGTTTTAATATACCCATACATCTCCCATCAAGGAATTATAAGGCATTAATATGGGCTTCACAAATCTATTCATTGGGAATGATTCCATGAAGATAAATGTGTAAGGAAGGAAACTCAAATTATAGTGATAAGATAACTTTAGAAGCATATACTACTGATAAATGATTTTTCCCCTTGGTTATATGAATGCTAGTACAATAAACCCAAAGTGCAAGATAAAGCTTGAGATGTATGTTAGAGCAAGAATTTATAATAGTATTTTGCAAGATCTTGTTAAATATTTTGTTATTATATTCAATGTGACTATTACAATCTAGATGATATGGTGTGTAAAATTTGTGTGTTTTTGAATTTTACACATATTTGTATCATGTCTTTGTTTTTGAAATTCCCAACATTGTCAGAAATGATGGTGTGAGGAATTCCAAAATGACATATTATTTGACTAATAATTAATTTTTAAATGGTAATGGAATTAAATTTTATAAGAGTCATAACTTCAACCCACTTGGTAAAATATTTGGTGGAAGTAGTGATGAAGATATGACCTTATTTTTATCTACTTAATTTTTTGATGAATCTAATCCCCACATTGAAAATGGCCAAAGGTACTATAATGTTTGAAGTTAATCTAGAGGATAAATAATGAGATAATCATGAAGTTATAAAGGATTACACTTTTTAGAAAATGTAATGGCATATTTTTTTAGATTATTCTATAAATATCCTATGCATAGGCATTTATGAGTTGTAGCATGTCTATTATAGTGAACACTACAAATTCATCCATGTGCATGATCAAGAAGGGAAATAAATTCATCTTAAGTAACTAATGGGAGAAAGGTACCTTTTACATTGTGATAATAAAGGATATCATATCAAAAGACATATTTTCATGTTTCTTGTGAATTTAGGTCTTTTCACATGAATTATCCTCTAGATGATAAGTATGATGCTCAATAAATTATATGATGTGTTTTTACCATGAGATTTTTTAATTAGTGATAACCTCGATGTTGCAGATAAGAAAATAATTATTGGATTCTAAATGAGAGGGTGACTTCCTCATGAGAATGAGAAATGCTGAATCAGGAAGTGCTTGATGAGGATTAAAAATAAAATTTGATGAAATAAGAGAGTTACCAATCATAGTTTGTTATCATGGGATTGCTTTAATGGTAAATGATGTGAATTATTTGGCAAAAATGGTAGAAATTTGATGATATTTTCACTTTTTCATTATTAATAGCCACTGACTTGATGACATATAGGTTATGAATCTCCTAGGGCATGTAAGTATGGGATGTATATATTTATGGCCACTTGCATACCTAATATGAGAGATTAATATTCAACCATGTTATTAGTGATCCAAAGTTTGAACTAAAATCTATAGGTATTATTTTACTATGGGGGTCATCTAGACATAACCTGCCCTAGATCCTTGAATACATTAGGCACCATCAAAATGAAGTGTATAATTTTATTCATGAAAGTAAATTATAACTTTGGGTAATTCTTCTATGATGAATTTAGGTTTGGGTTTAGAAGTGAAAAATTTAGGTTCTTCAAGAAAATGTTCATCAAAACTAGTGGTGAACTTTTGGAAATAATATTTAATAGAAATAGCTTGATCTATACCTTCAATATAAAATATTTATTCATTGGGAAGAGTGTCATGAAGGTGATTAGTATGTAGTGTAGTTGTGATAGCAAGTTGATCAACAATCACTTAGCACTTAATTGATTTTTGTGTGATAATTCTTAAGTCAAATTATACTAAGAAATTTTTTTAAACTTGGGTATACACCCCCAAGGATTTTATTATCTTTCCTCATCCAAGTGTCAAAATGGAAACATCCCTCTTGTTGTGGGTGACAATAGTGAGAGATGAATCTCTAGAAGGGCTAGTTACCTTGATGCACTCTTTGAAGCACTTCTTTACCTATCAACTTATGGATGAAAAGGGCTAATAAAACCAAAAAGGTGATGCAAAAATGTTTAATATCCTCCCATTTGACTAAATATCTACTACTTAAAGACAAATAAAGTCTTTCTCACACAAAACTCATAACATAGGATGCATTGTCACATCAATGTTTCATATGTTAGATTCAAGAAGATATTTGATACTTAGGAGGGTAATGGATGATTACATGAAGAGATATAGTTAAAAAAATTATAATACACCTATACACTTAGAAAATAATACTAAATAAGACCTATAACAATAACCTTTCTTCACATTTGGTAGACAACCAAGAGTAACATGCTAGAAAAGAAGATCTTTCACTAGACAAGACCAACAAGATCACAGTCAATACTCAATAATACAGCATGTGAGTGGAAAAATCACTTGTATATTTATTTAATAGTCTTTCAAGTATAAATTTGGCTAGATTTTCCCCATTAACCAATAGAGGCTACCAAAAAAAAGCAAAAGAGTCCACATTTATAGCTTTTGAGAGAGAGGAAAATGAAATGAAGTCCAAAGGTCACTTGGACATGTGTTAATCTTCTAAAAAGAGTTAAAATTTTCATTAAAATATGAATTATTAAAACCATGTAAATTCAAGAGGTCTAATTGTCCATACAAGCAATGAAAATTGTGAAAAGTTGCATAAAACTCTCAATCCTAGTACAAAAAATTGTCTTCATAATTTGCATATATTTGAACATCCCAACACTAAATATGGATAGATATGATGATTGGTATGAGAGGAAAGGCCTTAAATAATGCAATTACATGCATTTTTTTCATCCCTATACTTTTATAAACTCCTTGAATGAAGCAATCATTGTCTACAGTCTTAAAACTCCTTGTTTCAGTCACTCCTCATACTTGGCCTCAAAAATTCTTTATTTTCACATGAAAATACATGGGATATAGTTAATTACACCTTTCAATCTTATCCATGGCCCTATACCTCTCAAATTATCCTTTAAAGGACATCTAATTAAGGCTTTCAAACTTCTCACCCTTGTGTGCACCATGCTAGTTTTAACTAGCTGAAAGGAGAGATTTAGTTTCAAAAATTATAAAATTTTCAATAGGATCAAATGACCATATGTAGTTATAATAGTTCTTGATCTTCCCATCAAACTTGAATTGACCTTATTAAACATCATAAACCCTAAAAAACATAAAAAATGGTGACAAAACCCATATTTTTCCTATTGTCCATATATTTACATACATCTCCTTGAATGTGTGACATATTGAGTGAGTCCTCTCCATTATCCAATAATTTTTCTTTCCAAACTATTCCATTATGGTGGCTCTCTAATCTCATTCTCCTCATCGGGTTATAACCAAGGTTTTAGGCATTTTTAGGTCTTAATCTTTGTTCATAAAACTTAGAAATTGAACCTAACTCAAAATTACACAATATTTATTCTAAGGGACCCTAATAACTTCCCATAATCCCTCTATTTCCCATGCATATCCTTAAAAAATATATGAGTATTTGAAAACACCCATCGAGCTTATTTTCCTCTCATTTTGCATGCTTGGACTATGCCAAGGATAGAAATTGATCTCCTATTATGTTAATATGCACTCCAAGATCTCAAAAATTTATATTTACATCTTATAATCATGTTTTAATAAACTTAATAGCATTATAATGGTTATAAATGAAGATAGACCTCAACATGGTTGTAAGTCTCTTAGAAGCCTAATGGGTTTAGCATATCCTCTACAAGTTTGAACCAATTAGGATGATTTAACATGATTAATATGGTATATTTTGTATTATAAAACTCATTTAATTCTTAAAAATCCATAACACAACCTCTCCAACATTCCTTTCATCACTTTTCCTCTCTTTTGCCAACTTGGCCTAGTGGAACCATGCCAAATTGGACTATATGCATGCACAATCAGGTCAGTTTGAGTGATTGGAGATTTTTTTAGTGTTATTAATAATTATTAAACCTTATATACACATCACCCAATGTTTATTTAATATCCCAAGGCCTCATATTAGGTCATTCACTCATTTTTCTATCTTTTGCTTGGTAGACCAAACTTCTGATTTTCATGAGTGGCTGATCTCTAAGACAAAATAGAGATATATATCCATATTATTTATTAAAAAATGAGAGTTTTTGGAGTTTTATAAGGTCATAATAAGTCTCTTTACCAAATTTAATGGTCATACTCCCTCATTTAGGTACCTAACCAACTTAATCTATCCAAAAAGGGGGCTAAAAACCCCTATTTTCCTATACTTTTGCCCAAATCTACTTAAAGGTGATCCTTCCAAGATCATTATATTATCCTATTATATTTATACATGATATCCACCTTGATTTTTTTCTCATTTATATTTTTATACCATCAAAAACCTTTTCCTTTAGTGGATTCCCTATGCTTACCCTTTAATCTAAGGGTTTCCTAGCTTGTCTGTATGGACTATAGGGTTTGACCAAGAAAAGAAAGTGATTGAACGTGTTTTATGAGTATTTTACTGTATAAAACATTAAATTTAATAATCATGTACCTCATATATTTACTTATGAATCTCCCCTTCTCTTTGACAATCTATGCTCCACTTGCCCTCACTCCCTTGGACCCTGCTAGTAGGTGGACTGAGACAGTCTCATGTAGGTTAGAATTAGTTCCAAATTCTTGTCCATGATGTTATTTAGGACTATAATAAGACCTATTAATGTCACCAATATTTATCTTCAAATTAAATCTCTCTTAATATGCCCATAGTCCTTCTTAAAAGCTCATTGTTATCCCATGACTGGTGACTGAGATAGTCCTCTTCCAAAAGTTGGTTGTAAGTGTCTATTTCCTCATGGAGGTCTTTCAAGATAAATTTTGGACCTAAATAGCCATTCCATTTCTTTCACACTACTTTATTAACCCATATTCACTATCTTAATAGTCACTAGGTCACTTGTACTTCACTTTAGCTTATGATTGGGGTAACTTGATTGACCCCTACCTGTAAGTGTATTTAAGGGTCCCTTTCACTAGCTTAAGATTCTCATCAACTCATTGAAATTATTTATGAGTTTAAAACATATTTATTTTAACTTCATCATTATTCTCTTACCATTTATCTCCTTTTAAAAATTCTCTAACATTGACTGAGGCATATCTCTTTTAGGACCTTATTGTACCTTCACTTATAGGTACAACTTACATGCTTAGGGACCTTGCTTCTGATGTCTAATGACTCATTGAGCCCATATTGATCATATATTGTCAATTTTAACTTTAAATCATCCTTAAAGAACCTTATATCATCAAAACACATTAATATTTGGATTTGTTTCCTACCTTGCCTGCTATAGGCATTAATTTTTGTAGTGTACGAACAAGGTGTGAGCTTGGGAAACTAAAACACAAAGTGTTATCTTCTCCATAATGATCCTTTATACCATGGATGCCATTTCATCACTTGAACCATCTTATTTAGGGTGTCAAAATTCATTTTCTTCCTCAGGGCTATAGACATTATTGAGCCATTTCAATACATTTTGATGCATGTTTGAGGCTTTGAAAGAACATATTACCCTTATCCTTTCCTCTTCAAATTTGGTAGGGTCCTAGTCCATACTAGGTGCTATCAAACCTATATATATATATATATATATATATATATATATATATATATATATATATACATATATATATATACATATATGTATATATATATATACATATATGTATATATATATATACATATATGTATATATATATATACATATATGTATATATATATACATATATGTATATATATATACATATATGTATATATATACATATATGTATATATATACATATATGTATATATATATATATATATACATATATATATATATGTGTATATATATATATATATATGTATATATATATATATATATATGTATGTATGTATATATATATATATATATATATATGTATATATATATATATATATGTATGTATATATATATATATGTATATATATATGTATATATATATGTATATATATATATGTATATATGTATATATATATGTATATGTATATATATGTATATATATATATGTATGTATATGTGTGTGTGTGTGTGTGTGTATACACACACACACACACACACACATATATATATACATATATATATATATATATTTATATATATATATATATATATATTTATATAACAACTTCTGAACATGTTTTGAAAGATCTATAAAAACCTTTTGGGCCTCTATTTCGCCATTTTATAAGAAACCTCCCTAAACAAAGTTATCTTGGTTTTCACACATGATTTGATACTCCTTTTGTTAAATTATCACTTGCATTAATTTATCAAAACCTAGCTATGCATTCCATAAACTTAAATTGGTGTCAGGAACCTTCATTCACTTCATTTAACCATTCAAGCACTAGGCCCAGCCACCTATAGGTGGGTATTTAACACACCATAGTGAGGTATAAGTGTACATCATGAAGCTAAGAATGTATATGAAATTATATGGTCTTTTCTATCACCATAGTTGCATCTCTTGTAGTATCAAGGATATGAAACATGTGTAAACTCTTTTATACCTTAGTATGACATTAGCAATGGATACTATAGATGTAAATTTTGAGTTTCAAGGCAGTGGGACTGAAATTGAGCACTTATATTCTTATTTAAAGGATTATTACACCTCAAATGCAACTGTAAGCCCTTAAAATGATACCCTCCATCAAGAAAACTTGAATACAACTTCAAAACAACCTCCTCTACATGGAAATCACCTATATGTTCATGGAATTCAATAGACAATGGCATTTCATGACTGAGATAGCTTGGGACATGAGCACATAGTCAAGTCTATGCCTCTTTTAATTTGAAAAGGGAACCTCACTCAACCTCCAAAGTCTTGAAAATACAAAAAACCTCCACTACCACTTCATATACAAGGTGAACAAGCTTCATCATGAAATTCAATTGAAACTAAGCGTGAATTTGGAAAATGAAGAAAAACAAGATTGTAAACTACCCAAGGAATTCCATGATGATATAAAAACATGGAAGGAAGTAGTGATATGACCAAATAACTTATGGGACACTCTTTCCCAGTTGATAAAGTCACCTATAAGAGAGATACACTCAGTAAATCAAAACACTCCAACTAAAACTATACATGGTGACACCTCCTTTATTGATAGACCAATTTTTCTCATCCAAAACTCATGAATCATGAAAAAAGTAATGGATACCATCTAATAAGGAATCCAACATCCTTTATATCCAACACCAGCAATTGGTTCATACATATTTGGTAGCAATGGAGTAAAAATGTTATGGCTCACCAAATTGTTATCAAATCTTCATAGTCAACTTGTTAAGAATTGTTGATATGGCATAGTTGACCAATATAAAAAATTGATATATTAAAATTAAGGTATCCTATTTTTATATCATCCCCCAAATTCATTTTGTATGAAACTTCTTGTGCTTCTCATACTGAGAAAAAACCTAAAGGCTAATTCAATCTGTCGAGAAAATCAAAAAAGTGTAGAATGGTTTTGGACTCAAATTTTAACATACATAGAATACCAAGTGTATATATGAATTTTATAAGATTTTACTGACCCCCAAATAACTTCCCCACATGGCATACATCACAATAATCTATACAAGTGCCATTTTTCCTCTTTTTGAGATGATTTCTATAATTTCAATTAGGGAGCCTATAAGGATCTGATGTAACTAACATTTCAAACATCTAAACTAACTTATTTTACATTTTACATGAAAGTGAGACACCTAGGCCTCTTGGGAAACATTCTAAATGCATTAATAACTCTTAAAATGGCCCCCAATAGACTAATTGGGTAATGTGACCTAAAATGACATCATATAACAAGTTAAAATTCTTATGAAAACAAATTAGGACCCCTTCAAATGTTTAAAATCAAAAACATTTCCTAGGGGTGCCCAAATTTGACCAAAAGTCAAATTTGGTCAACAAAATGGTGACTCATACGGGTAGTATGACTACTATACTAAGGGCCAATAGCCTTATCCTACCAAGGGACAATGGATTCAATGGTTTCTTGGATAAACTATAAAATAGTTTTCCAAAACAAACACAAAATAAACACTACACACTAACAAAGCAAGACCAAGCAAAACACAAAACAAGGAAAGACACAAGACAAAACTCACACTTGTGCTTAAGCACTTAGGTAACACAAATAAAATCAAGAAATCATGTACAATGGTAGAGAATAGACTTAGTAACAATGTATGAGATGTATACCATTGACTAGGATATGAATTTTCTTTCCATCCAACCTTGAGATTTGGAAAGCATTATGTTGTTTGCATTATGTGACCACATATGGGCCA
Organism: Torreya grandis; assembly: GCA_037957365.1. Classification (NCBI taxonomy): domain Eukaryota; kingdom Viridiplantae; phylum Streptophyta; class Pinopsida; order Cupressales; family Taxaceae; genus Torreya; species Torreya grandis. The sequence goes on from JARHVA010003068.1 coordinate 651,769, forward strand.
TTCTACAAAGCATTAAACTTTATGTGTCTTCTAGGTTTAGCCTTATCTTCATCCCATTTTAGGATAATTTCTCTCTCCTTGAATCTTCTTTGCATGGATTTCTTGTCAAAGTATCTCTTTGTTTGTTCTTGGTGAGTTCTCATAGTTTGCATAACTTGATCTCTTATCTCCTCAAGCTCCATCAACTCACATAACTTCACGTCCATTATTTTATTCTCCATCAATTTTAGCTGATATGTAAGGTTAAAGGCTAGTAACTCAAGTGAAATATGAAATCTAGCTTCTCTCCCATAAACAAGTGTGTATGGTGAATTTCCAATTACCCTCTTTGGGGTAATCATATCAGCCCAAAGGGTTATCTTCAACTTGGAATTCCAAGTCCTTTGATTCTCCTTCATTATCTGATTTATGATCCTAACTAGATTCTTGTTTTTAGACTCAGCTAGTTCATTCCCTTAGGTATAATATTTATAGGAGGTGCTAAGATATATGACATACTTCAAAGCCCATTCACTTGTCCTTGCTCCAAGAAAAGCCAATGTATTATCTAAAATTTTTGTTGAAGGAGGCCCAAACCTTATTACTATACCTTCATATAAGTCTATACCTGAGTTTTCATTTACCTCCTTGAGAGATACAACCTCCACCAATCTTTTAAATTAATTTGTAGTAGTCAATACCCACTTGTGACCAATACTAGAAGGTAGATTAATTATGCCTATGAAATACAAACCCCATTACATAAAAGGTTTCTCAACTTGGATTGGATGAAGAGGAAAGGAAGGAATATTTTTTTTTCCATCAAAAATTTCACACTCTTGACATTTTCTTACCCAATCATGAGTTTCCTTAAACAAGCTAGGCCAAAAGTATCCAGCCCTCATAATCCTAGAAGTTGTGGTTCTTAGATAAAAGTGACCACTAGCTACTCCATCATGAAACTCATATAGTAATTTGTCAATATTATTTGAGTCAATACACCTTAATAACACACCTTAAAATTCCTTCCTAAATATTACTCCATCAACAAGTACATAAGGAATGGATTACAGTCTAAATTACCTTCTTCTAGCTCTATCAAGACCCTGTGGACACTCACCAGTTTGAAGGAAATGAATCATATATTGTGTCTATATCCTTATGGGTGAAGATGTAGCTATCATATATTCATCATGAAGTGCCAAAAAAACCTCCTTTTTCTCTTTAAAATCTTAAGCAAGATGCTCACATAACCCTTTTCCCTTCACTAACTTGGTTGTCTTGATTTCCACATCATATTCCATCACTTTTATGATCCAACCTGCCCTCTTATCATTCAAATACCTAATCAAGATAATGTATTTGACACTAGGATGAGGTAAAAATATGTGAATATTTTTATTTTATAACATGTGCCTAAAATTCTTTAGGCTCCTAATAACTGAAAGCACTTGTTTCTTAACATAAGTGTATCTTACCTCATAGCCTTCTAAACCTTGACTAAATAAGTCAATAGGCTATTCTAAATTTTCATAATTTTCTTGAATAATCATGGAAAATGTTACCTCTTCATTCCCAAAAGTATAAAAATTGAAATCTTTGGAGAAATTAGGACTTGAAAGAGTAGGAGCTTAGGAAATGGCTTTGTTGATCTCAAAACTTTCCTTCCTCCATCTTGTCCAAGTGAACACTTCATCCTTTATTATCATAGAGGTTAGAGTCTTGACCAAGTTATAAAAATCAAGAATAAATTTCCTTATGAAAATTATTTTTCCAAAGAAACTTTGCAAACTTTTTTTGTGTTTAGGCAAAGACAATGCCAAGATGGCACTCACCCTTTCGGGATTAATGGATAATCCCTTCTTAGAGATAATGTGTCCTAAGATTTTTCCTTCATGTACAAAAAAAACACATTTTTTTGGGTTTATAGAGATCCTAAAATCTCTACACATTTCAAAAATCTACCTTAGGTGATTCAAGTGATTATTTGCATCCTTGGAGAAAACTATTACATCATTAAGATACATCAACACAATGTCATCGATTAGTCCTTGAACTACCATATCCATTGCACATTGAAATGTATCTCCAACATTAGACAATCCAAAATTCATTTTCCTATAAGCATATGTACCCCATTTAGTAGTAAAGGTTGTCTTATATTGGTCGCTTTCCTTCACCAAAATATGATTGTATCCAAAATACCCATCAAGGAGAGAAAACTCTCACTACCTACCATAGCTTGTATAATTTGTTCCATAGAATTAATGCAATAATGATCTCTCAAAGATACTCTATTCATGTCCCTAAAATCCATACACAAGCTGATCTCCCCATTCTTCTTCCTAACAGGGACTAAATTGGCCAACCAAGATGAATGCTCGATAGGAAAAATGATTCTAGACTCAATCAACTTAGTGAGTTATTTCTTTATGAGGGGTTCAATCTTAGGATTGATTTTCCATTTTATTTTCTTAATATGCTTTGAATTTTCATCTAACTCTATGGTGTTTTGAGCTAGGATTAGATCAAAAATCTTCAAATTACTATACTACCATGCAAAGACATCACTAAACTCCTTGCATAGCTCAATGAAAACATGTTTCTCTTGACTAGTGCATACTTTTCCAAGTGAAAGTAACTTATCCATAAATATTTCCACCTTCTCATAGTTCTCTTGCTTGGTATACATGCTTACCTTCTCTTTCTTTAGCTGGTCATCCTCATTGAATATGCTTTCAAGAGTAACTAGGCCCTTAGAAAGATTGTTGGACTTCAATTGGACAATCTATCCTCCATATTGTTGTTGTAGTTTGGACTTATTAAAGGGATAAAAATCAGCCTCCTCTTGTAGAAAAAGAGCTATTTTCTGGTCACTATCAAACACTTGCCAATTAGTGACATTATTTGATATGGAGGGCCTTACAATCACCTTTAGATGAGGTTGGTTCTTATCCTCTTTTATACCTTTTGGAATATCAAATTGATCTCCAATAGCTTCCAACCTATCAGCATGCTTGTCATCCTCTCTTAGGATATATGTGATGTTGAAATCCTATAAATCTTCCACAAGATCCCATACTCTATGCTTATAGGACCTAAGCAAAGATTTTTTGTCAAATTCTTCCCTCTAACTTGGTTCCCAACAAGTTCACTATCTCCATACACTTGCAACTCCTTAATCCCTCTTTTCCTAGCCCATTCAAGGCCATGAATAAGGGCCTCATATTCTACCACATTACAAGTAAATGATAATTGAAATTTCAAAGTTGAATAGTACATTTCCTTAGAAGGTGAAACCAGCATTTCTCCACCACCTACCCCAATAAGTACCATAAACCTTTCACATTCTCACTTGGATTCATTAAGTTTGGTATGATAGAGTCCTTCTCATACATATAATACACCCCAAGACCAAATTCCTCTATGAACTTGTAAGGATAATTCTCATAATGCTCATCTCCCCATTCATCTAGGAACAAATTAGAAACTCCTTCTCGGGAAGATGATGGAGATTAGTCAATGTGGAGTTCCTTTTCATCAGTGATAGCATAGTTAACATTTTCCAATTTAGGTGTGTAGGGATCTAAGTGACTATGATGAATAGGTTCTGATTAAATCTTCACCTTAGTGCCATACTTTGTCCTAAACACCATGTAGGACCAGTTGGTTGCCATGTATCCACCTATCTTGGTTGTAAACTCTCTTGACAGGCAAAGGGGAAAGTATGGAGGTAAATCTACCACAACCACATAATTTATAATGGAAAATTTAGGACAAGAATGCAAGATCAAATTCAAATATTTAAATACCCCCAAAGTCTTAGCTAGTGATCCATCCAATTGTAAGACTCCCTTAGTCATTGGCTCATACTTGAGGCCTAATTTATCCACTATACACTTGGGCATAAATAAAGTACTAGCCCCACTATATATGATGAAATTATGACCCAAGAAATCACTAATGATTAGAGATAGGTAGAAAGAAGGAGTTTTTTCATTCTTTTTCACTTGACCATCTATAGGTTGAGTCCCATTAACTAGGACAACATTTTCATTCCTAGATGAGCCAACTTGCTTATCAAATCCTTAAAATTATTTTTGGATCTTATATTTATGCCCTATTATAGTCAAATAATCCCATAATTATATGTTCATGTGTATCTTCTTCATCTGATCTACAACATTAAAAGAAGACGTTTTCACCTTTTGGGACTCCTTGGGAGCACTAGCTCCTTATGAAGTAGCTTGAGAAAAAGGGTGAATAGGAGTTGTCTTAATATTTTGAAAATTTTGAATTTCTTGTACTATGGGATTTGAATTTGACACACTTAAAATTTGAGATGATGTAGGGACCAAAATATGTCCTTGAGTTTCTCTTTGTTTCTCCTCAACAACCCTTTTCTTAGACCTAGTGTTAGAGGCAACTCTAGTATTCATATTAATTGGATTCCCCAAGTGATTAATACTAAAAACCTCACCCTATAAATCACTAATTAGGGTATAATCATATTTTTTTTACCATTATCCACCCCACTTTGCATTGGTCCTTCAAAACTTGAAACTTGGAAAGATTGATTACCTTGCATTGTCATGGTTTGATTGTGAATTTCATTTACATAAACAACTTGTTCTTGATTTTACTCAAAGGATGGATAGCATGGTTATTATTTAACCAATTTATTTTGAGTGGGAAAAATAGATTTATAATATGAGGGATAATTTGGATTGTAGCTTTAATAAGGCCTAGCTTGGGTGATTTGACTTTGTCCTTGAGCATTACCTTGAAAAGGAGGTCTATTGGTTTGTCCAAATTGATTGTATGATTGGTTTGGCCTATAACTTTTGGATTGTTTCATTTTGAGGTGACCAACTCATTAGTGACACTTTGTAACAATATTTTGACTTTATGGATCTCATTGGAAGGAATAATGGCAAATTTCTCATTACTAGACAAAAGAGCCAAGGTAGGTAATGTAACTTGACTAAGAGGTTCTAAACCAAGGAACAATGGAATTAGAGGCCTAAGAGAAATCTTACCTACTTGAAAAAAACAATTATAAAAATTTATGGCTATATCATAAGCATTAGGGACTGTATTCACACCCATGGATTGGATCATCATAGCTACATAACTATTAAATGCTTTTAGATGGTACAAGAATGCATAGTTTGGAGTAAGCCTCATAGGAACTAGAATTCTATCCCATGTTTTTTGAAACTTAATGTTAAAATATTGCATAAAATCATGTGTTACCCTCTTGATAGTGGTTAATTTCTCAACTAGAGATAAATAGTCACTCTTCTCTCTAAACCTCTTAGTCAATAGATCTCCTAGTTCATCCCATGAACCAATAGAACTTTTAGGTAGAGTCCCATACCAATCTAAGACTTTTCCTTTGAAAGACAATGCCAACAACCTAATATCCAAATTTTATTGAATGATATTATGTATATTGTATAAGTTTTTGTATATTTATATTATGTTTAATGGCAGTAATAGGACCTTCTCCACTAAAATATGGAACACTCTTAAGGGTTGTTCTTGGAATTTGGTCATATTGAGAAAGATTCAAAGGAGATAATCCAGTGAATCATACAAAAGGTTTATTTTTAACCATCTTGGAATTTTAAATTTATGTATTAAGGATTAAATTAAATAAGAACTTAGAGTTCTTAAACACCAACTCTCTTGAATAAGGATGGGTATTCACAAACCTAAACCTTTTGGTAGAATATGGAGGTAATTGCACAAATTCAAAAGGTATACCTTTAGAAATAGACCTAATGGTCACCTTTGACATGGAAATTAGGAAATGATCACCAATAACATACTTAAAATCTTCAATGGAGTCTCTAGGTATTGAATGTAGATGCTCTTGTAGCTATAACTATGCCAATACCAACACCAATCTTAGACTATCTTCTAGGACTTAAAGTCCCATTAGGCATGCCAAAAATTATTGACACTTAGATTTCAAAACCTAAGGATCTGATTAGATATCATCATCCAAGTGTAACAATTAAAACATCCCTCTTTTTTTGGGTGATAATATTGAGAGATGAATCTCTAGATGGGTTAGTTCCCTTGATGCACTCTTTGTGATCATATGATCATATGTACCTAACCAACTCAATCTATCCAAGAAAGGGACTTAAAAACCCTCCTTTCTTGAATAAGTGCTTCAAAGAGGGCTAGGTGCCTAAATGAGGGCTAGTTCCCTTGATGCCCCTTTCTTGGATAGATTGAGTTGGTTAGGTTCCTAAATGAGGTGCCTAAATGAGGTAATGAAATAGGGTTTTTAAGCCCCTTTCTTGGATAGATTGAGATATTGAGTAATTCCCCTCCATAATGGTGGTTCTCCAAGCTCATTTTCCTCATCAGGTCATAACTAGGGTTTTAGAAGGGTTTTAGGTAATTCTAGGTTTTAAGATTTGTTCATAAAACTTGGACATTGAACCAACCTCAAAATGACACAATTTTGATTCCAAGGGACCCTTCTAACTTCCCTAAATCCCTATGGTTCCCATGCATAGCCTTAGAAAATATATGAGTATTTGAAAAAACCCATCAAGCTTATTTTCCTCTCATTTTTCATGCTTGGACTATGTCAATCAACCATGTCTATTTACATCTTATTATCATGTTTAAATCAACCAAATATCATTTTAAGGGTTAGAAATGAAGATATATCTCAACATGGTTCTAGGTCTCTTAGAAGCCTAGTGGGCTAAGAATATCCTCTACAAGTTTGAACCAATTTTATTACTCTAACATGATTAATATGGTCTATTTTTTATTATCACACTCCATTAATGTTTAAAAATCCATTAAAAAAACCTCTCCATTGTTCTTTTCATCACTTTTCCTCTCTTTTTCCAACTTGGCCTAGTGGAAAATGCCAAATTAGACTGTATGCATGCACAATTAGGTTACTCTGGGTGATTGAATATTTTTTTAGTATTATTAATAATTATTACACATTCCATATATATTTAAAAATGTTTCTTGAATTTCCCAAGGCCTCATCTTAGTTCATTCACTCATTTTTCCATCTTTTGCTTGGTAGACCAAAGTTCTATTTTTCATGAGTGGTTGATATTTGAGACAAAACAAAGAGATATAGACATATTAATTATGGAAAAATTATATTTTTTTGAGTTTTATATGGTCCTAATGAGGCTCTATACCAAATTTCAAGGTCAGAATACCTCATTTAGGCACCTAACCAACTCAATATATCCAAGAAAGGGGCCTAAAACCCCTATTTTCTTGCACTTTTGCCCAAATCTACTTATATATTATCCTTCCAATATCATTATATGATAATATTCTGTTTATAAATGATTTAAAACTTTAATTTATGATCATGTTTATTTTTATACCATCCAAAACATTTGCCTTTAGTGGATTCCTTATGCTTACCCTTTAAACCAAGGGTTTCCTAGCTTATTTGTATGGACTGTAGGGTTTGACCAAGCAAGGAAAGTGAATTAACATGTTTTAGGAGTATTTGAGTGTAAAAAACGTTTAATTTAATAATCATGGACCTTATATAGTTTCTTATTAAGCTCTCCTTCTCTTTGACAGCCTATGTTCCACTTGCCCTCACTCCCTTGGACCCTGCTTGTAGGTGGACTGAGACAATCTTATGTAGGTTAGAATTAGTTAAAAATACTTATCCATGATGTTATTTAGGACTATCATAATACCTATTTAGGTCACCAATATTTCCCTTTAAATTACATCTCACTTAATATTCCCATATTCCCTCTTGAAAGCTCATTGTCATCCCATGACAGGTGACTGAGATAGTCCTCTTCTAAAGGCTAGTTGTAGGTGTCTATTACCTCATGGAGGTATTTAAAGACAAATTTTGGACCTAAATAACATGAAATTTCTTTCACACTACTTTCTTGACCCATATTCACTATCCTAATAGTCACTAAGTCACTTGTACTTCACTTTAGCTTATGACTAGGGTAACTTGATTGACCCCTACCTGTAAGTGTATTCAGGGGTCCTTTTCACAAGATTATGATGATCATAAACTCATTGAAATTATTTATAAGTTTAAAACATATTGATTTTCACTTCATCATGATACTCTTACCATTTATTTCCTTTATAAACCCAAAATATGCTCTAACATTGACTGAGGCATATCTCTTTTAGAACCTTGTTGTACCTTCACTTATAGGTGCAACTTCCATGCTTAGGGACCTTGATTATGGTGTTTTATGACTAATTGAGCCCATTTTGATCATATAATGTTAATTTTAACTTTAAATCATCCATCAATATCCTCAGAGCAACAAAAAACATCAATATTTGGATTTGTTTCCTACCCTACCTATTGTAGGCATTAATTTAAGTAGTGTACGGATAGGGTGTGAGCTTGGGAAGCCAAAACACAAAGTGTTATCTTATATATAATGATCCATTAGAAAATTTATTCCATTTCATCCCTTAAACCATCCTATTTATGGTATTTTTTCTTTCTTACTTCTTTATGGTGTCAAAATTCATTTTCTTCCTCAAGCCTGTAGACATTATTGAGCCGTTTCAGTACATTTTAGGGAATGTTTGAGGATTTAAAATTTGATAGGGTCCTATTTATTTTCATATTCCATACTTCCATAAATTTTTATAGGGTTATTTTAAATCCTCAAACATGCCCTTAAATCTCACACATGCTTCCATAGTCATTTTGTTCAATTATCACTTAAATTAATTTATCAAAACCTGAGTATGGATTCCATATCCTTAAAAGGGTGTCAATAACCTTCATTCACTTCATTTAAGTATTCAATCACTCTACCTAACCACATTTAGGTGGGTATTTGACACACCATATTGAGTTATAAGTGTATACCATGAAACTAAGAATGCATATGAACTTGTATGTTCTTATCTAACACCATAGTTTCATCTCTTGTAGTATAAATGAGATGTAACATATGTAAGCACTTTCACCTCATCATTACTTCAACAATGGCTACTATAGATGTAAATTTTGAGTTACAAGGTAATGGGAGTGAAATTGATCATTGATATGCTTGTTTAAAGGCTTCCTACACCTCAATTCAATTGTTAGCCCTCAAAATGATACCCTCCATCAATAAAATTGAACACACCTTCAAAAAAACCTCCTCTATGTGGAAATCGCCTATATGTTCATGGAATTTAATAGACAATGGCATTTCATGACTAAGATAGCTTGGGACATGAGCACATGGTCAAGTATATGCCTCATTCAATGTGAAAAGGTAACCTCACTCAACCTCTAAAGTGTTTAAAATCCAAAACACCTCCATTACCACTTCATACATAGGGTGAACAAGCTTGAGCATGAAATTCAACTAAAAACTAAGCATGAATATGGAAAATGAATAAAAATAATCTTGTAAAATACCCAAGGAATGCCATGATGAGATCAAAACATGGAAGGATGTAGTGATATGATCTAGATATTTATGGTACACTCTTTCATAGTTGAAAAAGTCACCTATAAAATAGATACACTTAGTAAATCAAAACACTCCAATTGAAACTATACATGGTGACACCTTTTTTATTGATAGACCAATTTTTCTCATCCAAACCTCATAAATCATGAAACCAAGAATTGAGGCCATCTGATAAGGAATTAAACATCCTCTAGAGACAACATCAAAATTTGGTTCATACATATTTGGAAGAAATGGATTAAAAACATTAGGGTTTACCAACTAGCTATCAAATCTACACAGTCAAATTGTTAACGATTGTTCATATAGAATAGTTAACCAATATAAAAACTCCATATATTAAAATTAATGTATCATAGGGGAATATCATCTACTAAAGGCATTTTGTTTGAAACTACATTTACTTCCCATACTAAGCAAAAACTTAAAGGCTAGTTAAGTCTATCCAAAAAATAAAAAACATGTAGAATGGTTTTAGCCTCAAAATGGAACTTATAGATGAAATAAATCATAGATATGAATTTTATAAGTTCTTAGGGACCCCCCCACTAACTTCCCCACATGGCACACTTCCTAAGAATCTATAAAAGATCTATTTTTTCTCTTTTTGAGTTGATTTCTACAATTTCAGTTAGGGAACCTACAAGGATCTGATGAAACTGACATGTCAAACATATAAAATGACATCTTAGAATTTTTCCATGAAATTAAGATAACTAGGCACCTTGGGAAACATGCCAAATGCATTAATGACTCTTAAAATGACATAAAATAACCCCCAATAGACCAATTGGCTAATGTGAGTAAGACTAAAGCTAATGTGACCTTAAATGACATCATATAATAATTGACAATTCCTATGACAACAAATTATGACCCCTTCAAATTTTTAAAATCAAAAATTTTGCCTAGGGGTACCCAAATTTGACCAAAAGTCAAATTTGGTCAAGAATAACCATCCATTTGCCAATTCTATCCTCATGTAATAAATATTATGAGAAAAAAATGTTGAAGTGGATCAAAATGTACAATAACATAAGTAGTTTGATAAAATTATATAATGTCAAATATTTTTAGCATTGAAATAGATAATGAGACAATCATGTTAAAATTTTATGTAATGTGTTTCATAATCAACTAAATCACAACTAATGTAATATACAATAGATTCTCAACCTATTTAATTTTGTTGAGTGAGTATTGCCCCAACTAATATGGTGGTAGACGAAGTATTCTAGATGAGAGCACATTCATAAGAAGGTTTTAGAAGATTAGGAATATGAACTAATGACTCCTTAATGTTATAAAAATATTTTTTACCCACGTTAGTCCATTCAAGATCAATACCCTTCTTAAGAAGTGAATTTATTGAATAGGTTTGATAATCCATCTCAAATATACATTGTTAGATTTCCATAAGTTTACCAAGATATGTTCATATATCTAAAATCAAATTAATAATAGTTATTTTGACTATAGCTTTTATTTTTTCAATGTTGACATCAATCACTCTAAAGGAGACTATAAATCTTAAGAGTCTACCAGAAGTAACATTGAAAACACATTTGAAAGGATTAATCCTAACATTGTATTTGATGATTTGATCAAAGATGATAACAAGATCATATATATTATTTTTTAAATTCTTGGATTTATCAATAATATCATCCACATAAGTTTCAATTATTTTATGATTGAGGTTGTGAAAAATATGGGTCATTACATGTTGATCAGTAACTCTAGCATTTTTGAGGCTAAAGGGAATTTTAATGTAGAAATAAGTTCCCATTCAGTGGTGAATTAGTTTTGTGTTGATCCTTAGGAGTGATATGAATCTAATTGTATCCTAAAAATCCATCCATGAGAGATAAAATTTCATATCTAGTCATAGAATCTATAATGTCATTGATTGATGGTAAAGGAAATTTACTTTTGTGACATGTTAAGATTACACCATTTTATACATATGAAAATGACCATAGTAAATTTCTTGAAAACAAGAATAATGTTTGAAACACATTTAGAGTAATCTACAAGTTTGATGAACTTAACATCTAGAAGCTTAATGATTTATTTATGCATAGGGTAAAAATCTCAAGAGGGAGTTTATGTTGTTTTTGATGCACGATTGTTGTATCAAGATAATTGATGATGTTATGGACCATAATATTAGTATCAATACCAATCATATCTTTATATGCCAATAAAATGTTAGATTTTATTTAATAAATAAAAGGTGATAGTTATCATGTTATTCATGATGAAGTTCTTTAGAGATGAGAATGGGACAAGGAGTGGCCATGGTACCATAATTCATTTCAACCATTTATTTAGTAAGCATGGAATTTTTATATTTAAATTATATGAAGTTGGAGGAAACTTGGATGAGATATATGGGTTGGTATCAGTAATGGCAATAAAATTATCAAAACAAGGACCATTATTTTTAAAAATGGTGAAGCTTGTGATGTTGGTATGGAATTTGAACCTCTCTAACATGAATTAATTATAATATAGTTTCATCACTAGGAAGCATGGGTATAGGTCCATAATATTTGACATATACTTCAAGATCCATAATTTGATTACCTTATTATCAAACTCAAAAATTATCAAACTCAAAATGTACTTATCTGATGGCAGTAGTCTTAACATCTATGGTAATGTCAAAATTTTGAGTAGAAGGTAAAGATTCTGACTCGACTATATCAGGTTGATCGATATAGTCAAGTATAATAGTGTGAGGGGAAATTACCTTAGGTTGCTTATAAATAATAGGAATAGGATCAAATACATTAAATTATTAAATATAGGCTAATTGAGGTGATAAGTCAGAAAGAACTATATCAGTCATGTATTGGTTATGGTTGATGTATTTGAAGACTAAATATGGAACTATATCAAGTTTTTCAACATAGTTGGAAAGCTTAGAAACAATGTTAACACCATCAATGTGGTTGACAATATTTACATCTAAAAAATGGGTTGAATGGTATCGAGTGGATCAATACCATTAGATATTGTATTTTTATAAAATTTTGGGACAACCCATGAAGTATCTCTCAAGGGTGGATTGGTATGGGGTGCATAACCTTCAAGTTATGATTAAATATTAGGTGGTATATAAATGACATGAACATCATATTTTAAGTCACTTATTTAAACTAAGGTATTACTATAATGCATTACATCCTAGTCTCATGATTAGGTTTGGGCCATGATGTAGGCATAATCATAATATAAGGAAATAGTGCATTCATTAGTTTCAAAAGGGATATCAGTAGTGGATACATCAATGTTACCAAAAGTATGAGGATACATGGTTAAAGGATCTTGAAATAGTTTGGCTATCCCATATTCTTTAAATTTTAAATCATATTCTATGTAAGAGGATTCATATGCATTACATGGGGATGAATATCTATAATATCATCAATTAAAGGAATGGTGAAATCTCATGATATTAAAGAAGTGATTCATTGCACTATATATGGAGGTAATTGGGTGGTATTACAAATATTTTATAATTCATTGGGTTTGTCAATGGTAGAGTCTATAAGAGTGACATGTAAATAAAAATGCATGTTGACAAATTCATGCATAGGAGGACTATTAATATGATTACTTGTAGGAATGATGTATTTATATTTAGGATTTGTAAGTTGGATACTCTAAGGTTTTATATCTACTTCATGCTTATAATAGTTTCCATTATGGATAAATTTGATACATTGGTAACCGGAGGATGTGATACTTATCATATGATGGGTTAATGTACGAACTAAATTCATATTATAATATAGAGGAAGATTAATAACCATAATTTTGTTAAAAAAAATTGGTTTCAATCGTGAGATGGATCCAAATACAACCAAGTTGTTTTTTGGAGGTTTTATCAAATCCACAACAAGGTGAGTTTCTTTGATGTTTTATTTGGTATATCCAATTTTTTGGGTTAACCAAAGAGAGGTGACATTTATTATAGAACCTTCATCGACCAATAATTTTCTAATTAAGGTATTATTTATTATAATTTTAATAAATAAGGGTGGGTCATAAGCTCAAAAAATAATTTCATCATTAATCACATTATTTATAGGGAATATGATGGTGGGTTTTTTTCAAGAAGAAATAATTTCAATGGAGTGAAACTTAATGGGTGGATGATCATCATAATGTAAAGTAGGTATCTTAGAATCATTAGATAAGGTATATTCTATTTGTTTTAGTTATTTCATAAGGAACTTGTGATAAAAAGGAGAAGTTATGACTAATTCCATGAGTGGAATTTTTCAAGGTATATAATTAAGTTCATTTGGTAAATTCCAGTGAGGTTTGGAAGAATACTTAGCATGAAGGTTAGGTTTATTATAAATTGTGTTCTTTTTAGGAATGGAATAAATAGGATGAGGTACCACTTTTATAAATATCTCATCACTAGTGGTTTATTCTGAAGATGATAGACGAGTAGTTTTCGTATCTTTAAGAAGTTGTTCCTTGGTATAAGGCTTCTTAGGTTTGGTGATAGGATCCTTGTGAGTAGGATTGAGATGATAATTTAATTTATCCACATTCACATATAGATATTTAGTATAATATTGATTGTAATTAGCTTCAATAGCATAAAACTTTTATTTTGGATCTTGTGTATTTGGATTAGAACAAGTTTATTGAGATTTACGATTTGTAGATTTGGAAATTTTTATCTTTTTAGAAACTTTAATAGAATCAATATGATGATTCTTGATCAAATTTATCTCCTAACATGAATGAAACCATAAATTTTTTAAGTGCGTTAAATGTTTCATGAGAGTGACCAATATTTGCATGAAACCAAGATTTTTTTTTAAGATCATACCATGATGGAGGATTAGTGTTAGTTTTAACGAGATATTTTGATATAAGTAGTAACTTACTCAATTTTTACACATTCAAGGGTAGGTGGAAGGGAGTTTGAATATTATATTTTCTCACTCTTGTTTTGGTTTGAGGAGTTGAAGAGTTTGAGTTGGTAATGGTTATTGCATTAGTTGAAGTTTGGAAATAATTCTTGATAAGTATATGAAAATTTTCAAATTGAGTCATGAGAAAATATACTCTTTTGGTTTGATCAAAAGCATCTTATAGAGTTTGGGGAGGTAAAATTAGAACCTTATATTGAAGAGAAGTTTTAAGGGAAATGATAAAGAATTTGAAAAGAGTATAATCACTCACTTTATGATATGATTTGTGAGCTAATTATTTCCATCATTTGATGAAGGAATGAGAAGATTCATTAAGTAATTGCTTAGAATTGATGAAATGGATAAGGCTATTTTCATGAAGATTCGTGTGTTGAAAATCCTTAACTAAAGAATTGACTAAATCTTCCATTTGTAAAGTGGAATGTTGAGTGAGTTGATTACACCATTCTAAAGCATCTCTAGTAAATTTTTACATTAATTTTAGTAGTATAAAAGGTATTAGTTTGAACCCATTCCTTGTAAATATTACCAAAATATTTAAGGAAAATAAGTTGGTCCTTTGTCCCATCATATGTAATAGTTGGAGAAATTGTTACAATATATATATAGATAAAAGTAATGGAGATAAAGGTTAATTTTGGAGATTTTGAACCATTTTTTTATGCATGAGAGGTTGAGGGTTATTATTCCCATTGGCATCTCAAAGGGAAGGGGTAACAAAATTATGATTATGTTGAGACATGATAATGGGAGATTGACTGGCCATTTGTACATTCTAATTTTGTATTTAGAGCATTTAGGATTTGTTATTTATTGGCATAACATTAATTTTTTAAACCTTTTGTGAAATAATTTGATTTTTATCAATAGGCAGATTTTGATTATTAGTAGAAGGTGGAGCCCTAGTATTGGATAGAAGAGAATTTCTTGAATTAGTGATAGGTAGATTCCCTAGAGGGGGTTTACAAGGTTAGTATCAATTGATCCAATGGTGAAGTGAGGAAGTTTAGATAAAGTAAAATTAATATTAGGAGTATAAATGGTATTATCATCAAGGTTATTGAGGATATGGGAATCATCTAGATAATCATTTTGAGTGATTTGAACAATGTTACAGTTGATAAATCTAGATGGTTATTAGGAGTAGTTGCACCATAAAGTGTGATCTTAATTGGTGGATAAAGTAGGTAGGAAAAATAAATGCATGTAAAATATAAATGGGTTAAGACTATCAAGAAATATTCTAATGGTGGATTTCATGATGTTAATTGTATTAGAGAATTGATGGAGTATGTGATTGATTACACAAATGAATGCTATTTCCTAGCATGATATAGGAAATTAAAATATATCAACTAAAATAGATAATATTGAAATTTGTTTTTATATTACATAAAGGATAAGAAAAAATAATTATCATAAAATTTACTATATCAACCATGGTCAATGTAGTTACATAGTGAAAGGTAAAACATGGAGTATATTAAACCTGGTCAATGTAGTTAGTGAATAAATAGTGATTGTAAAATGTATTGTATCGATCATGGTTGATGTAGTCAAATATAGGGATATTTATTTGTATTATGAATAAACTATATTAGTCTTGGTTGCTATAGTCTAATAAAAAAGGGTAGAGAAGTAGTAAACTTACTAGACTATATCAAACCTGATCAATGTAGTCTATTTACACATAGACAACTATATTGGTGATAATTGATGTATTTCAAACATAATACATAATAGTATCAATGTTGGTTGATATAATTTTTAATACATAATACAATAACAAGTAGTAAATTTAAAATTTAACTATTTTTTTCTAGTTATTTATCTAAAATAAAGATCATTATATATATATATATATATATATATATATATATATATATATATATATATATATATATATATATATATATAAAGGATGTGACTAATTTGTAAGCTTTCAAAGATAATTTCTTATATGTTAGATAGTGTCAAACCAATATTTCAAAGGAATAACTATGGATTAAGTATTGTTCCCATACCCCACTAAACCTAGTTATAAGGGTAAGGTGAGAATAACATCCCAACATTAGCCTCTAACCAAAATACTATAACATCAGATAGATAGTTGGCCTCCTAAGGTTCAATAAAAAGTAATCCTAAGAATTTTTGAAATACTATGGGACACGTGAAAACTAAATTATATATTTAGCTTTGTATTATGGATATGAGTATTGGGGCAAGTATCTCACACAATGGTGTCTATAAAAATAGATAAATATTGTAAAAAAAACACCACATAACCCTTCACATTAATAGCTAAGTGGCTTGAAAATTGTTGGAACACATTTTCTACAAAACTCCAAATAAATAGAAAATAAAAGTTGAAAATAAATTTACAACATTTAGTGAATTTAAATAAACAATTAGTCAATTTGAAAGGAAATGTTTTATTAATTGTTGAAAAAACTTTAATTTGTCTTACTTATTCTGAAAAATAAAAGCACATAGAACTATTTCGATGTAGGTTGATGCATTTTTCACACAGTACTATTTTTATTAACATAGATTGGTAAATATAGCTAAAAATAGAACAATAAATTAAATTAGGCAGATTCGATAATTTCTTTTATAAATATGTAAACACATAAATATCTCAGCTAGGGTCAATATGGTTTGATAGAAAGATAAAATGATTTATGATTGAATTGGATAGGGTCAATATAGTTATCTGAGTAAAATAAATTTTGATGGAACTATATGAGACTATATTGATATAATTAGGTAGAAGAATACCTGGTAATTAAATTTAGATTCTACTTGGTTGAAAACAAATGTAAATCTGAGTGTAAGACTATATCAACCTATGTCTATGTATTCTAATAGAAAAAACACAAAGGAATAAGATTGTATCGACCCACATTAGTATTGTTTCATAAAAATACACATATATTAGACTATAATTATCTATGTTGATGTAGCCTACTATTAAAACATAAATAAATAATATTTTATCAACCCATGTTGATATTGTTTCCTAAAAATACATATGGATTTGACTAGGTTGACCTACATTGATGTAGTCTACTAAAAATATAGAGAAATAAATTTGTATCAATCCACACCAATATATTTTATTGAAAGAGGAAAATTAATGGTTAGTTCATGTCATGTTTACCATAATGTATGTAATGATCTAGGATTGAATTTCAATTTATCCTATCTAAGAGATCTCAACTCTAGGAATGTAAACCAAATAGATCTCATTTATACTTAATGTATTGGGATATGACCAAATGTATATTTTAAACCTAGAAAGAGGATCCCTTATTAAAAAACATCAATAGACATATTTCTAAATTCTGTAGGAAATAAATATAATGAAATAACTCTAACTAGGTCTTCTAATATTGAAATTAATCTAATCTAGTATTATCAAGCTAGAAACACTAATTAACGGGGGTCAAAAAAAAACTAAAAATGATAAGAGACCATTGTAAGAAAATGAGATATTGGGTAATTGTTATCAACAAAAGTTTCACCCTTGAGGAGAGTGTTCAAGCCTCCTCACTTAAGTGATAGCATGGGGACTCTTTAAAGGTTTTAGGTGACCCTATATCTGAAGAGAACCTCTAGATAGAGATAGCTCCCTTAATGCATCACTTAGAACCAATCACTAACCTACTAGATTATGAGGAAAAAGGAGAAATATAAATATAAATTAGAAGGGAGGTGTTACACCAAATGTTATGACCACTACCACTAATTTACATTTGTACTAAGACCTATAGGACTACAATAACATGCACTTCTCCTTAAAAACTATCACATCAATGATTTTCAAAGAGGTGAATCAATGTGAGAATAGAAGGTAATATGTTTTCCACTTCTTATCTAATTATAAACCCTGATGACACTCTTCATAACCAAAAATAGAGAACCAAAATGCAAGAAGGAAAGAATAATAGGATAACAAAACAAGGTGAGTTGAGTCTATACTTACTTAGATAAACCATTCAAAGCTTCAAACTACAAACATCCATATAAAGAGGTAAAAATAGTCATATTATTGATCAATAAGCATACAAAAGATCAGAGCTATTACATACTCTCGGTGTAAATATCCATTTACAAGACAAAATATGGTATACATATAGAAGAGAATGAGGAGGAGAAAGAGAATGGGTGTATGAGAGGTATATAACAAGTGTCACATAATTAAAAATAAAGATACAATAAATAAAACTATGAAAGTATATTCATGAGACTCTCCTCAATGTGTGTCATCTTGAAATGGTCTTCTTCTTCATCAAGGTGATGTAGGAGACCATCATTGTCCTATATGACTCATCCATCTTCCTCAAAACTACCCATTAAGAGTGATTATGGATTGACAAGTCATATTATTAGAGTTTAAATATTTTAATTAAATTTTAAATATGTTTAATATCCATTTCTAATCATATTCCCACCTTTTTTCTACAATCCCTCTCATATTTCTCATGTTTTTCTCTCTTGAGGCCAATTCTTTATAACCATGTTTAGACACAAATCTCCTTGGTTTGAGTTATCTAAAACACTTCCAAGAAAAATAATGGAGTTTTTTATTACCCTATATCCCCTTTCATCTTCACCCAAATTTTAATGATGTAATTCCCAATGTAGACCTACTTTTTGAACCCCCATCTTTCCCAATTAGGCTTAATTAGGCCTAAAATAAGCACATGGTACTATATATCATATATTACCATATATTATTGTTAAAAAAATAAAAAATCATGTATTTTACATTAAATTAGTCCATTTTTAAAGGTTTCATACATTTACAATGGGTGGAACTTGAGTTATGCAAATTTCAAACTTCTAGCCCTAGGTTGGCCTATACACAAGCCTGAGTAGGCCGAGAGTGAATAAAAATTCATGGGATAAGTTTTATGAAATTTAAAATTTATTTTAAACATTTTTTATGTCTTTCCCCACTTCCATAAACCCCTCCAATAGTCATTTTTTCTTGAATTTCCCCCAAAATTCTCAAAACTGCTAATTTTCACAATTATGTGTATGTTTTAAGACTATGAGAAGGTTGTAGGTTTCCTTTGTCTTGTTAATGAAATTATAAACCTTATAAACACCCTAAAATTTATCTCATGTATCCCATACAAATTAATTTCTTTTCCAAAATCCAATCTCAATACCAACATTACATACTTTCTTCAAATCTTGGAAGTAAGTTTGCCTTTTCTAGCAAGCATGTGTGTGTGCGCTTAGGAAAGGGTCCATATCAAAATACCATGATGATATTCATAATTTAATGGTAATTATTAATTATTACCTTATAAAATATCATTAATGGTGTTAATATGACCTTATCATGCATATAAAGCTTCAACATGCCTATGAATGAGTCTTTATACTTTGACTTAGGCTTATAACCTATAGAATTATGCCATCTCCTTCATTTTTATACTACACACATGAAAAAAAATTTAATAAAATAGGTATTTAATGGACCTATATATTAAATATTTTTTTTAAAATTCTAATTAAAATGAATTTGGATTCATTTGGAGAACCAAAATAGTTAGTGAGTCTTTCTAGCCTTCCTATGTAGTCTAAAAGGTGCTAATCTTGTTAACCATTGTTCATAAAGTACAGGACTCTAAAAAACATAATAATTAAAAAAAATTGGAGTAAAAATAGCCATTTAAAATAAATAAACACCATTCCCAACCATGCACCTTCTCCTATATGAGTTGAGTAAAAGGTTGGTCTCTTTGATCTTGCACACCTATAATTTTAGACCTAGTCTGAGTTTTCTAAAAATAGGAATCATTATAATGCTTTAATTTTATTTCACAAGGATAATTTGAGTATTTAAAGTACATACCTAGGTATTTAATTAAATTTATTATGTTTTTTCTTCCCATTTAGCCCTGGAACCTAATTAACTTAGGCCTAAGGTTTTAGACATTTCTTCTTGTTTTGACCCTAACCACCACTATTTTATGTTCTCTCAATATTTATAGGGTTCAAATCACCCTATAGATATTATATAGGGTCCTTATTTACTTAAATCAATATTAAAACTCTAGACTAATTATAAGAGTATATTTTGTATGTCTTTTACAAGTCAGACCTATAGGTTTGTATCTAAGCCTAACACCTATCAAACTTTGAGAGTGCATTTCTGATGGGATATTTTGTTCCCCTGAAATACAAACCTTCTTTTGATATCCTTAATGGATACATAATTTTTTATGTATTATAGGTCACCACCTATACTCAAAAAATCAATTTTTCAAACCATCTCTTGGATGTAGTCCTGTAACTCTACATTTTATAGAACTCCATTAGTCCCAAGTCATTATTTAGATTGTTCTTCCAAATTTTCAAGGAGATTCAAACCTATATCATATTATCAATGATACTCTTCAGTTCTTACAATCATGTATACATCTATTAAATTCAAGGTGATTGCTTCTTCTTCTTAGGTTTAAATAAGATTTAACACAAACTCTCTAAATTACCTTATCTCCTTGCATTCTAACTAGGGATGCTTTTATTAACTCAAATAAAAGGAGTGGACCTTTATATAAATACATATTTTTTAGCTTTAAATAACTAAATATTATTTTTCAATAATTATCACACTCCATACTACCTCAAATTTTAACACCTTGAAGACATATTAAATGTCATCCCTCAAATCTTATCCTATAATGAGGTTAAAAACATAAGAAGTTTTCACTTAAGAGAATGGAATACAAAACTTTTTCAACTACATAGACCTCTACATAGGCATTTCACCCTCTCATGCATGTTAAGTTTGGATTTTATATGGTGTGGATGAATTTATTAACATATTTAAGACTCCATACCTTGTTTATACTTGTTTTCAAACTAAATTATGCATAAAAAACCTCACACTTCTTAAGAAACATGTCCAAACCTACAAATCTTGATAAAATGTTTTATTCTTGGCATGGGCAGACCTAGACCATGGTTATATGCACTAATTTTGATATTGAGAGGGTCCATTTGATTCATAATAATTTCTTCCAATCATTCTTATTCCATCATCGGTCTCTAAAGTATAGTCAAATGGGAAAAATTGAGCCTATAGAGTTTTGTATGGGTTTTTAGAGGCTCCTAGCTTCTTAATGATGGTTCATAAAGCACAAGGGATATTGACGCAAATAAATGTCATGGATTGAGAGGTAATATGGTCCCCCTCTAACACCTATCATCACTAGTCCTAAGATGCTTCCTCTTTCATGAATTATCCTTATCAATTTACCTTCCTTAGCCTACCAAGAAATCCAATGGAGAAGATAAAAGATTTTTGTCATTTTTGGGTTTGCCAATGCTTCCAACACATTATTTTATCTTGAATACACTTGAGGATACTAATTTTATCATATTTTGTTTAAAAAATACTTCCTTTCACATTGTAACCTACTTTTAAAAGCCTTGACAAGTGTATTTTCAATGTTATATAATCTCAATAAGCATGAAACAATGAGAAGTTACCTTACAGTTTACAAATAAACATGAAAATGTGTTAAACTACTTATGAAGGATTAATTTATGAACATTGGCTAGGCAACTAAGTGTTATGATTTAACATTTTTACTAGGCCACCTTAGAAGACCCTTATCACCACTAAGAACAATACCACTCTTTACCATGACAACACAAGATATGACCTAGACTAACACTTTTAAGGCCTATCAGCAAAGTTAAACTAGCCTAGATATCAAGCTTTTAATATCACTCACCTATGGTAGCCAATTATGCCTAATAGTAACCTCAGGTGGGAAATGGCAAGTTTGTAAAACCCTATAGCCAAACTGAGTATAAGTGTAGAGGAGATTCAAACAATGAGTTATTAATTCATTCAAGATAGTAATTATGCAACTTTTATTTATCAAATGAAAAGAGCTAGGGTTAGTATATACTTATCTTTAAAAAGACATGTAAAGCCTCAATACTTCCCTTGGCCAATTGTGCTTTACAAGAGATTTTTTTGGTTATAAGTATCACAAATATTAAATCAATATCTAGGCTAAAAGGACTCCTCTTGCATCCAAGATTCATAAGACAAGTTTTTTCCCTCTAAGATAAGATCTAAGTAATGGTTTATCCAAATGTATACTTAAGCAAAATTTTGAGCAATGACAATCCAAAAATGAATGTTCCTCTTTATTGGATTAAAGTGGGAAATTATATTTATAGTGGTGAGTGGTCCTAACCCTACCCAAAGTTTCAGCTGACACCATCAACTAGCCTAGATATAGTTAAAAATATGATAGTTTAACCTTAAACTAGGTCAACCAAGGCTGATATAATTTTGAATCACTTTTCATAAATTTCAAACTATATCAACTTGGTCTAACTTAGTTTTAAAATTGGTAGAATGAATAAGCACTACATCGGATTGAGTAGATTTAGTTGTAAAATATGGGTCTTGGTATAGTTAGGGGTTATAAGGAGGAAGATTTATTAGGGGGAAAATATTAGGTAATTATAGTGGATATATCATGATAGATAAATAACAATGTCTCTAACAAAGCACAATCAGTCTACCCACCCCTTTCCCATGCACTCTTTAAGGCATTCACTCAGAGAGATTGAAACTTGATAAGTCACTAGAATAGAGAAAGTGTCAATAAATGATTAAGTTAAAAAATATTATGTATACATAAAATAGTGTGGTATCACTTCAGTTCACCTAGTACATACCTATCCTTAAATATCATGGATAGTTGTCATAAAATAGAGATAGTCTAAGGGTAATTTTTAACAGTTTGATCATTTGAATTTGGAATTTATATGTATAAGTGATATAAAAAAAGGGTCAATCCCACATAAAGATAAAAGGCTCTAAGGAATGGAAAATAAGAGTCATGTAAATGGGTATAAGTCATTTGGTTTAGGATATGTCGATAATTAGCATTGTTAATTACATGTGACAAGATTTATGTGTCTACAATGACTTTCATAATTGAATAAATAAATTACATACTTGATCTCATCTAAGGAAATTTTAGCATCCTGATCCATAACATTCCTAAGAGGATATTTTCTTAAACTTATCCTTGAGAAAACCTCCCTATTCTTAGCAATGCTATCAAAGAACCCATTCAAGGCAAAGAGAACTTAGTATGAAAATATAAATACAAGCTTAATCTCCCCAATATATTATGATATATATCTACCAACATCAATAAATCCAACATTTTATGTTGAAATTCTTAGCTTTGATAAATTTGAAGAAGTAATTAGTTCTTTTATTTCTTAACTTTACTTAATATAAATATTGACATAATCTTGGAATCTTGGGATAGATAATTTCTAAAATATGTGCATTAGTTCTTGACTTTGATGATATAATTAATTAGATCTAAACACTTAGGGTTATCTTTAACCTTTATCCTATCATTGATAATCTCTTCTTTCAACTTTTGGCTTTTTCCTAATCATAAGATCTCATGATTTTTTTACAAATGCTTATACAATTGTTCCAAGATGATTTTTAATACTAATATAACTGTTTTACCATATTTTTAATAAAACATAATAAATGTTTAAGTGATTATAGGTGTAAAACTTGAGAATGACAAATTGTAAATATGGAAAACTATTATTTTTAGAAAATACTAGGAAGGAAACAACTTAGCTCAAAAAGATATATCAGTTGACTGTTTTGAATGTCTAATAGTGAAAACTAATAAAAATGTGACTATGCATATTTGAGATTAGAAACATAATCATAAAATTATTCTAGACAAGTCCACTATAATTGGGAATAAGTGCAGGCCACTCAAGTCCATTCACCATAGACTTGACCCAGTTGATTATGCTAAATGACTAACAAGAAAGTACTAAAAGTAATAGAATCTTAACAATGGTATATCATGAATATAATTACAAAAAATCTTAAGACAGGACCTATGTAAGATGAAATGAGTGCAGGCTGCTTGAGTATTTTTATCATAGGCTTATTCCAGTTGACTACGAATAAAATTGAAGGTTTCTCCTTTTATGTTTGTGTCTATAGAGTGAGTTGACATATCATAATTTTGATTATCCTATACAGGATCCATTAATTTTCTATTATATTTAAAACCCTAAAGTCACATTTATGTCTTGAAAACCTACAAAAAAGAGGGGAGTGTAATGCATTGAGTTGACTTTAATCACCCTATTGATGATTTACCATTGCCTATAAATCCAATTCTCCAATGAGGGAAATCAAGCCCATATAGTTCTCTCAACTATATTGAGTGTACAATTGTGCTCATTGAATATGTCTAAGCAACTAGAAAATGGCTTTGATATTTGAAAATGATAGATTTTGACTTGATTAAAATGTTCTGGACTTGTCTTATGGATACTCTTTATGAGTGATTTTGAATTTGGAGAGAATAAGGTATATTCTAAATTGTAATAGTGTGTAAGATTGAGAGAATTAAATACCATGTACCAAGAATGAATGACCTTTAACGTGTATTTATAGGTG
This sequence comes from Torreya grandis, assembly GCA_037957365.1. Taxonomy (NCBI): domain Eukaryota; kingdom Viridiplantae; phylum Streptophyta; class Pinopsida; order Cupressales; family Taxaceae; genus Torreya; species Torreya grandis. Next base: position 676,686 of record JARHVA010003068.1, read on the forward strand.
AACATTTTTACAATTTCCTTTACCCAACCTTATGAAATATATAGGAAGACATAAAATAATGTTTTAAATTTTGAAAACTAGTCATTAAACCTAAATGGATGAACGTGACAATGCTCATGTCTGTTTAGGGAAGAATTTTCCTGAAAGATCAAGGAAACTTATTTTGAACTAAAGGTAGTTTCAAAATTTTATTTTGAGAGTTCATTGTAGTGATAATGGAAAATAGAGGATTAAACTTTCATATGGATAAATGTCTTAGAGGAATTGTGAATAGGAGCCATGTATTTGTGCATAAGTCATGTGGTTTAGGATGTGTCAATAAATAACATTTTCAAGTACCTATGGAATTATTTATGACAAGAACTATAAAAATCAAGGATAAATTTGCATTTAATTGGACATTAATCATTATTTTGCATAGGACATGGGTGTCTTAAGTGAAGAGGAGCATGATAATACTCATGTTTACTTAGGGTGAAATTATCCTAAAAGATCAAGGATGTTTATCCTAAAATGGAGATAGTCTAAGGGTGATTTTAATAGTCTTGATCACTTGAATTTGATAGTTTTATGTATTCATAATAGTAAATAGAGGATTGATCCTACATATGGGTAAATGGATTAAAGTAATGGATAATAAGATTTATGTATTTATGTGCAAGTCATGTAGTTTAGGATGTGCTAATAATTAACATTGTTAAGTACATATGAGTATATTTATGTGTCTAAATTTTTTCCCCCTTTATTCTAGTAATTAATTTTCTAGAGTAAAGGAGAACTAATTAAACCTGAGTTTGTATAACACACTTTGTCTTTGAGATGATACTTCAATTGTGTAGGGAACTCAAATTTAGCAAACCCTACAACAACACATGAAGTAGTCATTTGTTCATTTTTATATTTGAAAAAATTAAACTTTTAAATTTTAAAAATTGAAAAGAAAGAAATCGAGTACACATGTATGTAGATGAAACTAAATTATGCTATAACCTATAACTAACTACATATAATTTTCCCCCTTTGTTCAAGCCCTTGGAGAATTTGAATCAATGGTGAATTAAGAGTGATTAAGTCCCAAATTTGAATAACTAAACAATAACTTTGAGTTAAAAATATGCATTATCACAACTCTCATGAATTAGGAGTAGTACCCAATGTACTAATCCAAAACTATGGAACCACAATGGGTTCACTATAAGTGATGCCAAGGTTGTTGAGTTCATGAATCTTGAATGTACATCACATGAAATATAAGATGGAAACACACAATGGGTTTTCTATAAATAATGAAATAGCTATTGAGTGTCATTAAATCTCAAACACACATTACCTAAAACATATTTAAATCACATTTTTATATATGGATCTATATTATATTTACATGATTAAAAAAAAATGAAGAGTTTCATGCTCCCAACATGACTGTATTGCTCATAAATTTACTTTGAAATGAATATTTTTTCCTTTTAAGGTGTGTTAATTAATAATTATCATGTCCTTTTAAACTTTTGAAACTTTAAACTTTGAATAATCATGAGTTTGAATGAGTATTATGCCTCATTTATCTTGTGTGATGTGATATAAAATGTTATAGACATATATTATCAATTGTAACTATATTTACAAGCTATAACTTTGATATTGTAACTATTTTTCATATTACCATGCATATGCATTCAAGTGTGTATAAATCTATACTTTGAGGCTTTGAAATTGAGTGCATATGCACATCATATGTTGACATAATCTATATCAATGTGTCAATATGTGTTGTATATCTAAAACAAATTAACCTTTGAAAACATGTACTCTATTATGTAAGTTGATTTTATAGGACTTTGAATCTTTAAAAACTTGTACTCTATTATAGAATCTGATTTTACATCAATTTAAATCTTTGAAAACTTACTCTGTCCCAAATTTATTTGTGTTTGTTCATGGAGGATTGGATCTCAAAAATAAGACCATTATGATGCCTTCCTTTTGATACGAGGGGTGTAGCCTATTATTTAATCATAAATTAGATAAGGATCCTATTTGGATAGATATGGTTAAGAATATCAAAATAACAATACACAACAATGATGATCAGATCTAAAACAAGCCAATTGGGTACTAAACTCAGATAAACATTTGTTGAATTTCTTGAAGTGAGAAAATCTAAATAAAGTAAAGCTATATTAGATATGAAAATGATAAATAATTAATTTAATTAGATTGTTCTAATGCAAATGTATTTCTAGATCTAGAACATGTAAAAAGTAGACTAGAATAGGATTTTAGAACACTCATCAGATTCTGAATTAAATTCTTCTGGAGCTACAGAAACTAGCATCAACCTAGGATAGTTGTATTGACATTACTATCTAAACCTAACATAGCTTTCCTATACTAAATACCTATTGGAAAAGTATGTGACCACCTATATGTTGCTAAGTTTGGATTTAAATTTACTCTGGTGTATTCAGATATGGGTCATGGACTATCACTCCTCATGAATTTTAAAAACCTTAGTTCTTCATCTTCATAGTGACCTTGGGTAAAAATGGGTTAATGGGCACACTATGTAGAGCTAACCCCAAAGACCCATTTATTAATGAGTGATACCTACATATACAATACTTCAAAGAGGGCCTTAGACTAATGTAGTTCTCTCCTATGTGTTGGTTTGTGTGTGGATCATGAAATATGTGAAAAATAAGTAAACAATGACCTAGTTTATAATTTGTTATATATAAATCTTGGGTTGATCCTTCAATTATTCAGACCTATGTATGTGTTTTCCCTATGACCAATATGAAAATAGGGAAGATTTTCTTTATTTATTTCTTAATCGAGTGCTTTGATAATTTTCCTTAGGTCCTTTGAGTGTATGTTAGGTTTCTATGGGTGGGGAATGAATGAGGGTTGATTTTTTATGTATACCATTCCCTTTGAATGAGTAATTAACATTAAATCAATTATGTTGACCATTAGGATATGTTTCCTTTGAAAATTATATGACTATAGATCACTGGACACTTGCATTGAAGCAAGACACTAATGTTGACATAGGTATTTATCCCAAATGCTAGTGTCCAAGGAGTAAGAAAGTAGGTACAAAATCAAAACTTGTAGAGGTGGAAAATAAGTAGGTTTTAAGATTTCTATAAAATATAGAAGGTCTAAGTCATCAACATAATATTAGTTGGATTAAGAGATAGGCCAAGGGCCACAAGATAGAGTAGATGTAAGACATCAAAAAGTGAGAAAGGTACAAAATTGAGAGAAATGGCCAAATTCTAAGTTTTCAAAGTGAACAATATTAAATTTTTATATAATCCATAAAATAGTGTATACCATTTCCCTCCCTTTAATATAGTAATGAAATTGTTAATTTAAAGGAAGGAATGTATACCTAGGTGTTTATAACACACCTTAACTTTGCTTGAGTCCAACTTAAGTAATTTATTTGTGATTGACCTACAACCAAGAGAAATTACAATACATAATTAGTTCATATAATCTAGAATTGAAAGTATTTTAAAATATTGAAATTAAAATAGCATGTTTTAGGAGTACACATGTTTATCGATGTAACGTCCTTGCCTATTGGCAAGTTGATTTGAAATATGTATCATTGTAAGACTCTGAAACTAATATTAAGAAAAATATATATAAATATTTAAATTCCATATATATAATGAGATAGAGAGACATATTGGAAGCCACATGCCCCCAACCTTGGATAAAATGTGAGTTGCCACTCAACAATTGAGATTGGCTCAATTGTGCAACCTAATCATACTTATAACCTAGCGATCATGAGTGAATAAAGTCAACTCATATTGTAAAATTGGTAATTTTGGATGATAAAATCAAGTCCAACCTGAAAACTTGTCAAGATTGAGTGATTTAATCACCTCAGTCATACCAAAAATAAACCAAATATTATAGTAGATTGGCTTAATACAGTCCGTAAAAGTACATCCTACCTATCAATGTATAAATGTACATGTTTGTGGGTGATGACATTACTTGAGAGAATTTTTAAATATAAAATTGATTTGAATTTTGCAATATTAGGTACACATTTCATAGCATATGCAACTTAGATATGTCTTATGTTGAAATTGTGTGTAACAATGGTACCAATGTATAGAATTCTACCACAACTATAAATCTAAATTATATAACTATGTAATTTTTCTAATGTGAAAACTATGTAAATGTGGATAAAATTATTTCAAATCATTTCCCCATTATATATGGAGAAATATAAAAACTAGAATAAGTAACAATGTGGAGGACATGTTTCTAAAACATGCCCCCATTGAATATGGGTGTGTTGAATACTGAATACATGTGGAGAACATGCTTCCAAAGAATGCCCCCACTAAATCTAAAAATTGTGAATCTGTAGAATACATGTTTATATGGCATTTCCCCACTAAATCTAAAAAGTAATATAAGTACCAAATACTCAATGAGTGTGGATAACATGCTTCTAAAGCATGTCCCTGCTGAATCTAAAAATTGTTCCAAATGTGAAGAACATGCCTCTATGACATGACCCTAATTATATTCCCTCACTTTGAGTTGAGTTAAAAATATAAACCATTGTTTACCTCACCTCAAAATGATAATACAATTGTATAATCTATAAATGGAACCACGTAGCATATAAAAGGAACATATCCAGGTAAATGTAGCATTAAAGCACATGGAACAATGTGAACACATGAAGGCCTAAGATGCATGATAAATATTATGTCAATGTATATATAATAATATTATAAGTTTAACAATAAAATTAATCACACACACAAGATCACTCAAAATAAAGTCAAAATTCAATGGTCTAAGGAGATTGTAAATAAGCAACATGTTCAAATGTCACATAATTGAATGGAAATGACTTATTAAAATGTCCATAAAAGCAAGGATGACATATTAAAATGTCCCTAAAATGAAAAATGTAATATTTAAATGTAAAATAAATCATACATAGGCATGGGGGCCATAAACAAAAGAGCATATTCAAATTCTCAAACAAGCAAGACAATAGCAAGGCAAGACACTTAAGGAAGTGCATAAAAGAAATCATAAGTAACTAACATAAATATATCAAATTAGCCAATGGATCAAATGTGTTATAAAAAAATGACAAGTTCATATCATATCAAGTACCTTATGTAATATATAATCATAGATAAAGGCATGTGTAAGTATATATAAGGGATCAAAACATGATAATGTAGAGTGACCATAAAATGATATAACCTATAAGTATCGTGGTCATAGATGTGGATGCCCCCAATGTCCATATGACATGAGTGGAGGAAAGGTCCAACATTTTAAATAAGAATATATCATGTATTTGTTTATTATTCTATAAAACTCAATTATAAGCATGACTCACATGTGTATGTAGGAGTAACTAATATGCCATCCATCAACATGGAACTAACACATAGATGTCAAGGAGATAATAGAACATGTAGGTGACAAAAACGTGTTTTTGTATTTTTTAATTTTCTTGGATTTTTTGGTATTTTTGGAATGTGAAATGCAAAGTATATCCTATTATCCCATCTAAAGTGTGATTATAGATATCAACCCACTGTGAGCCTAGTGTAATGATCTGATGGCATTGTTGAGGAATGTGTATAAGTGAAATATATATCATTGTAGTGTTTTTTATGATCTACATATGCAAAATAGGATTATGTGGTCTTGGAGAAATAGTAGGAGTAATAGGATTAGGGATTCAAGGAACCCATCATTGAGTTCTCTATGGTTTATTTGGAATATCAAAAATAGGAACATGTGTAGGTGATTTGGATATTAGAATATGGTGCATAATAGATGAGAATTTCATGGAATCCATTATATCTCTCTAATGTAATGGTCTCTCAATTACTAGGCACTTATTAAATGGGATTGCCTATTTCTTTCACTTTTATGGTCGATTAACCTTAGTAGGTTTGATAGTTAATTACTTGGGTATAAGTTTTTCTTGTTCAAGAGGATGGTCATTTGGTATTCTAGAAACTATAATTTTTCAACTAGTATGAATGTATTTGACACACCCATATACTATAGAATGTATTAATTGAAGTGTATATATATATAATGTTTTCCCAATAACATATCAAATATGCTTGTGGAAGGTATAACTAACAAGATAGTAACCACATGTGTGGGACTAGCATATAAAAGTATGTTAGTCTCACCAAGAACCTTTTGTGAGGTCCCATAAAACTCTCTAATTGGTATACTATAAGGATGAAAATAATGATTAGTATAATCCAAATTCATAAGTAATGTCAAGGTGAAAATTTTCTCACTTTCAACAATATCAATCATAACATTGTGTATAGGCTATATATCAAGGTAGTTTGAATGAAGATCTGAGTCATCATCATTAAACTTACTGTCATAAAAAAAAGGTATCTTAACCATATGAGTTTTATGTCATCTATAAGTACCAATAATTACATCTAATGGGTTCCCATAAGGTGATGGATGAAAATGTGTATTATATGCCATTTTCACTTTTGGTTCCTTTTTAGAACGGTCTTGTAGAGAATTGTTAAATATTTTATGTTTGTGGTGATCACCAAGTTGTGACCCTAATTCTTTTTTAGGATCATAAAATTTAATATTTTGGTCATTAATAAGGTCTTGGAACTTGTGCTTAAATATAAAACATATATTCATAAAATGGCCTCGTGATTGGTGATAATCACAATTAGCATTCACATCATATCCTTTGGGTAGAATTCTATTTATATCAACTTCTATAAGATAAAAGATAGATATAAGATGAAACTATATTGATTAAGGGAGTAATGAAGTAGGAGACTCAATTAATCATGTAAATTATGTTTTTGGTGCATTAGATAGTAAAATTTGATTAGTCTATTAAGAAATTGTGTTAACCATGGTGGTTGTTTCCTTTTTAGGCTCAGGAGGTTTTACCTTATAAAATGGTTTGATTGTAAACTTGATACTAGATGTATATGTAGCTAGTGTGTTTGTTACATACTTTAGATTTTTTAATTAAATAATATTTATTTCATGGTCATGTACAATATGGCATAAATCATTAAAATATTTGAACTTATTGAAAATAATGGACTCATATAAAGGAGCAAGCAAAATTTTCTTGAATATGTCTTTCAAATCCTTATCTTCCATAAGATTGATCATTTTATCTAGAATTATCGTATACCTAAAGACATATTCATTGATAGTTTTATTTTTTCCTTGTTTGATTTTGGAAATTTGAGCATAGAAAACCTTTTCATAAATATTAATGGAAAAGTGTGATAAAACCTAGTCTACAAGAGGTTTGAATGCTTTCATGGATTGAAGAGGTAAGTCATAAAACCAGCTTAAAGTATAGTCCTATTGGCTTCTTTAGAATAATTTGGTCAAATTTTCATCATTGGAGGCATAGTCAAGGCATATTACATAAAAGGTTCAAAGATGTTGTTCAGGATCACCCTTTCCATCATAAAATGTGAACTTAGGTGCAATAAAACTAGTTAGCAAAGGGTGCAAAGATATCTCAAGTTCAATAGGGTTTTGTTAGAAATATTTGGAATTAATATAATGAGGATACTTTAAATAAATTTTTTCAATGTTTTTAACCTTCTCCTCTAAGGTATTTATAACTTGAAGGAGTGTTTGAACTATATACCCATTGAGATTTAGATTAGCAAGTTGGATAGTCACCAAGGGGGATGTAAACATGGTTTGAGTAGTAATTAGAATTGAAATTATAATTTGAATTTTAAAAATTGGTAATTAAATGGTAAATGTAGTAATAGTGGTTTCAGGAAACAAAGGTTTAAACACTTAACCCATGCCCCCATTAGAATTATTAAGAGGTAATGTGTTTATGAGGATGGTTGTTTTAACTATACCTTTAGAATTTTGTGTTTCCAATATATTATTGAGTATATCATCAATATCTTCATGTTTTTTATGAATACACTCATGAAAAAATGAAATTTATTTCACTTTCTCATGGTATATTTTTTCATGTTCATTGGTTTCATTATACTCATGGTTGTCATTATTATAATCTTCTTCTATGATAACCTCATTAGTATGTTTTTCATTCTTAATATTGGTCTTATCATGATCCATAATATTATGCCCCTAAATATATTTAAACATATTATATGGTGGGAGGGGAAGATCAATGTGTTAAATAGGCACACCTCCCAATATAGGGTTATGCCTAAGTTGCATGTAAAATAATATGAGGAAATGAAAAAATTGAAAAATATGAAACCTTAGCTAACTAAAAATCCTATGAATCTAAAATGTTTAGATTCATTTTAATCAATTTCACCCAATGTTTAAACCTAAATTAGATCAGGATCATACTTAATTAGATAGGATTAAGAATATAGAAATGGCAATACATAAGGTTGATGATCAGATCTACAGCAAGATAATTGGGTGCTAAAATCATATAAACATACTAAATTTTTTAAATCGAGATAAGCTAAAAATAGTAAGTACAATTATGATAGATATGGAAATTACAAGGAATTAATTTACTTAGCTTATTATGATGTTAAATCAGTTCTGCATCTAGAACATGTAGAAAATAGACTAGAAAAGGATTCTAGAATAGTTTTTAGATTTTGGATTAGATACTTTTGGAATTGTAGACACTAGCATAAGCCTGGGATAGTTACATTGAGTCTAATATCTAAAACTAATGCACATGTCCTATATGTAATACCTACTAAAAAAATATGATACCACCTAAATGTTGTTAGGTTTGGCTTTGCCTTCACTTTGGTGCATTTAGATTTGGGTCATGGACTATCACTCTTCATGTATTTTCAGAACCCTAGTTCTTCATCTTCATTGTGACCTTGGAAAAAATGGGTTATTATGCACATAGTATCAAGCTAACCCTAAATAACCCTATGTTGATTAGCACTACTTGTATATCCAATACTCCAAAGATGGCCTCATACCAATGTAGTTATCTAGTATGTATTGGCTTTTGTATGAATCATGCAATATGTGTAAATCAAGTACAATAGTGACCTAACTTATAGCTTGGAAAATATAGCTCTTGGGATGTTATTTTAGTACCTCAAACCTATGTATGTTTTTTCCCTATGACTGATATGAAAATAGAGAATATTTGCTTTAGCGATTGCTTGATTGAGTGTGTTGATAAGTTACCTTAGGTCTTATGAGTGTATTCTAGGTTTTTATAGGTGAGTAATGAATGAGGGTTGATAATATATTTATATCAATCCATTTGGAGAAGTAAATCACATTAAATCACTTAGGTTGACCATTTAGATACATTTTATTTGTAAATTGTATGAATTTATGGCACTGTACACTTGCATTGGAGTAGGACACTAGTGTTGAAATAGGTTTCTATCCCAAATGCTAGTGTCTAGGGAGTGAGAAAGTAGGTACAAACTTAGAACTTTAAAATGTGGAAGATAAACATGTTTTAAGCATTATGGGCAAGATATAAGGTCTGGGTCATCAATATAAGACTAGTCAGACTAATATATAGTCCAAGTGGCACAATATAGATTAAATATGAGACTTCAAAAAATGAGAAATGTCCATAACTGAGAAGAACAACCAACGTCTAAGTTTTCCAAGTGTACAAGATTGAGGTGTTATATAATCCATAAAATAGTTTCTGCACATGCAAGTCAATTATCTCAAAATAAGATTTAATTGTATCATGTGTTATAGATATATGTAGTAATTATGTCTCATGTTAGATAGTAAGTCACCATATAAATTTAATTATCATTTAAGCATGTATCTAACATATTTCATGTGAGGCATAAAAGTGTCATGTCTAGATAGATTTAATAATGAGATATGCAATAAGTAACCATATTTGAAGTTGACTATTTAGTAATAATGCATGATATGTATCATGGTACCATTAATCATGCTCAATGAAAACAAAAAGCATAACATAATTTCATGCAATGTCATATAATAAGGCCAAGGGTCACATATAAAGGACATGAATATGTTGCCACAAAAAATGCCAAGGGTTGTACATAAAGGAAATTATGAAATTTTAAATAAGGGACATGCTTAGATGACACACAAACCATTGGCTAGGGGCATCAAACAATGGACATGTTTAAATATTTCACATATTAAGCACAAAATCATAGAGATGTTCAATAAATTTTAAACATAAGGGGAAAATGCCACACATAATAAGCAAGCAATGTCTATCATATCATGAAATAAAATTAAACAACATTGAAAGAGCATAGAACAAGTGAAAATTAGTCTATTCAATTGAGATGTATCAATGTCATATTATATAAAAGTAGCATATTCATGTAGCATAATGTCAAATATGAGTGAATAGAAAGACATGTGTCATATATGTAACTCAATACGAAATTCAAGGTCATATAAAGATATAACATGTTATAATTTAACCTATATATTTATATGCCCTTATCATAGGCATGGCCACTAGGTAGAAGGTAATACCATCATCTAAGGGACCATGTATAATATATGTCTTTCATCACATTCCATATACCTCATAAAATTCATGTGTGTTTGAAAAAGAATATGAGATAAATAATATGTAAATAATTAAACTAGAAACACATGTCATGCTCAAGAGATTACTTTTTTATTGTTTAGAAGTATTCGATTATTTTTATTTTTTTGAAATATTTGGTTTTTATTTTTTGGTATGTTGGAAACAAAACTAGCCTATGATCCCATCAATGGAAGGACCATAGTGTGTGTCTATATCATTAAGTGTGGTGGTGACTATCCATGGATGAAAAGTGTTACATGTGGATAAATCTAAATCTTAAAAGTCATTAGGCATCATAACATGACTGATGTGGTCATTGATCATATAATATTTTTCCATGCGTAACTCGAGAAGTTATAGGACTTGGTGGATTTTATTGTGTAATAGGAGAAGGTCTCATTGCCTGTGTTCATTATGGAACATTTTAAATTTTCCTTAGAATTTACTTGGGGTGAATTATATAATATCTAAGTTTATTTGAACCTTGAGTAACTCTTTTATATGTACCTTATTACTTATTATAGTATACCACTTTTCTTTGAACTAACTAAATATAAAGGTTATGTATAAGTGCAACAATTAATTTTGTGCTATGTTGTTGAATAGGTGCACTAATTATCTTTGTATTACAATTTTGGGTAGATACCATAAATATATTTTTATGATTCTCTTGAATAGGTACCACAACCAATTAAGGGTGGGGGGGACAGGAAGAGTTAATTTTCACTGTAGAGGGTATTCATATTGAATGCCTTGAACTTTGATCATTTGATTACAATTTATATTATTGATAAATTTGTGTACTATATATGTTATTACATGGATCTTCTTTAACCAAGGGCATCCTAATAATATGTTAAACATTCATGTGTTTGGTGATACTAGAAATTGAGTAGTCATTACTACTAAACCAATTTTAAGAGGTAGTATTATATGTCCAAGAGTATTATGTGTATGTCCACCAACTTCTTTAACTAATATTGATGTATATTTTAGATATTTATTTGTGTCCAAGACTGTAAATGATTTTTATTGTACATGAATTTTTACTTGACTCATTTTATATCATGATACTATGTATAGGTCACTTGTGGATTTAATCATAGATAAAAATTACATGTTTATCTAAATTACCATCATTTATTTCACTTTCAACAAATGTGATTAAAAGAAGTTATGAAAATATTCCTATAAATATATTAATAAGTCCATCTAAAGGATTCCCATATCTATTTGGAGTAGGATATGTATTGTGCAAATGATGTACTTCTAAATTATTTTTAGTTTCTATTGAACCATGATTTGAGAATGAATTGCTAAATATTTTAAGCCTTGTATTATATTTTTCATGGTCTAGCTTCATGTGTGGGTGTGCTTAAATAAATAGTATTATGATTTAAATTTTTAGGGTTATGGAGTTTAAGACTTAGGGTGTTAAAGGGGTTGAGTACAGTAAATTAGGGTAGAAATATACAATAAATATAGCCACTAATTTTTAGTAGAATTGAACTAGTTTAACCTTTCTATAAATATCAATAATGATGTAAACAAGTACTTAGATCCATATTGAATGAGATGGGATATCTAGAGGCTAAAAATTAGGATAGGAGTTAATATGAGTATTGTAAATAAGATCTAGGTATTAAAACCCTTCCTAAATAATAGTGTCAATATCACTAGTGTCCTCCTTTTGTTTTTAGTGTCTTCTATGTAGGATTATTCTAAACTTTTGGGTACACATGTGTCTGAGTTTGCTAAGCCTATTCTTGTGTGCATGATTTATGATTCCTTATTGGTAACATATTTAGACTAATGTTACATTCAAAACCTAAACCTCCATCTTGTTAGGGCATTCAATTGGCACAAGTAACAAATTGTGATGTTACTGGGGTAGGTTGAGCATCCTCAACACCCCACTATGATGAAAGTTTCCTAGATACAAATACTTTGAGGAGTGACCAAGCTCAATGTAGTTATCCCCACCTCGGTGATGGTACAAGTGCAAGTGAAACTAGTATGAATGTCAGCATGAGTGTGCTTGAGATTGGAAATCTAAGTAATATGAGCTTAAGAATGTTGTATATGGCTATATGCATAAGTAGGGTAGAATAGGGATTAATAACTAAGATTGTGCACAACTTATTCTGAATTAATTTATGTTATTGCATTTGATTTTTGTCTATTAAATAATGGGCTAAAATTCATGTATATATATTGTTTTAGTGTCTGTATAGGTCTTAAAAGAGTTTTAGGTTGACCCTAATTGGTTTTTGATTTGAAAATATATCCATTGTTGGATAAAGGAAATAAATAGACAATAGTGCCCAAACTGAGAAACTAGCATCAACATTACTGTCTAAATTATAGCACAAGTGTCTGGGTGGTATAACTTGAGGCACTAGGGGCTAAGATGGTAAACTGAGGATCTAAGACTATTTTAGGGATGTTTAAGGACATGTGTGACCCATAGAAAGGTTGAATAAGTGTTGGGAGAGGATGTACACCGGAAGCATGCAATTTGATTACTAATACCAAGCAACTTAATATGCGGAAATTAACCAGATTCACCAAGTAACTAGAATTCAGAATAACACATGATATGAGAGACAATACCAAATTGTATTAACACTTTATACAGAAAAGAATACAATAAAGAAGATGCCACTTCTTCTCCACCACCTTACAGAGGTTTCCCACGCCTCAAGTGAACAGTAATTCTTCTCCCCAAAGCTCTCCCTCTCACAGGTCCCAACACCCAACTCAAATACAGAGTTGGTGTTCACCTCCCCGTGCTCCACACACACCACAAGTGCTCCACGCACTCCACAAGCACTCCACGTGCTCCACAAGTACTCAAGGTACTTCAAGTAGATCTCCCATGAATCTGCAACAACCTGCAATTCAACAGACCATACTTATGGAAGGAACTGCCTTGCCTTCCTCTTGCTCTATCCGAGTACACACCTGTACTCCAAGTAGATCATGCCTGATACTGCTCCCTGTAGTGTTGCTGTCTGTATGACCTTGCACACCTGCAAATCAAGCAATGGTTCTAATCACCTGTGAACCTCGACCTTGCACACACATACACCTGCAGATCAACGATCTTACTTACCATGTAGATCTCCTATATAGGCCATGCAACTGTGACCAAGATCCTACACTCTTGAAGAACCCAGCTGGCTCTCCAATCCAGCACCAACACACCTGGTACTGTGGCACTAGGAGGAACGCACCATAGCTCTACCTCACACACAGAAGGAGCTTATAATTATGCTCTCTTACTCCCTAGCACACTTTTACAATACAACCATGAGTCTATTATATAGATCTCATCCAAACAATGATTAGACATCTAATTACAATAATTAGATCTGCAGCTATGAGTCTAAAATTAGCACTCATCATGCAAACTCTTGCTTCGTTAGTTCACTGCCCGTAATTGACTCGCAGTCGAACTACACAGGCGACCGACATCGGTCCCTGTCCGCCTGGAGGTGACCGACATCGGCCGATATATGACCGACGTCGGTTGCTTCTCTGTGCTATCCCACCGACGTCGGCTGATCAGACCGACCCCAACTTCTTCTGCAACTCAGCAACCTTCAGCAACCTCCTCTCCTGTTTGCATCAGTGAAGCTTTTAGCTCCACAATCCTAACAATAAGTGTATAAATAAGTCATAAGAAAGGTTTAGGGATAATCTAGGGATGGGTGGTCTCAAATAACACTCTTAGCACTCAAGTGTCATTTTTATATGATTACATTCCCCCCCCTCCCTTTATTCTAAAAATGTAACAAAATGAAGTGACTAAGATAAAGGAAAAGGAATCTTATCTAGACTTACTTTAGAGGTGAATTCCAAGAATATGGGTATTAGTATGTGAAGCATGTTCCATTATGCATCCTACAAATGAAACATACACAAATCAATCCTTACTTGAGAGATATCATAATCAAAAGACAAAACTAAGAAAAGATATAAGAGAGAGGAAAAGATTTAATAGACCTTACTAGGAATGCAATCTAATGCATAAATTTGGTGAGTTCTATGTGTGCATGTATATAGTGATCAATTAGTGAATAAATTAGACTAAGTTGATGGATTTCTCAATCCCCATATGTAGGTGGTTCAAGAAATTAATCTGGCTTTAACTCTATTATTTTATACCTCTTCTCAATGGATTGTGACCTATGAATAGGTTGGATTGGAGTGATGTCATGTCCCAACTTCTCATGTATGTGGCTCAAGAACTCAAGTAGACTATGAATCCATCATTGCCTACCCATGTATAGTAGATTCATCTAAAACTAAAACTATGTGATGTAACTAAAACTGTATAAGATGGATTTAGGCCAGTTAGAAACTCTAAAATGTAAAATGGCATTGGGTCACTAAAGAATGTCAGGTGGCTTTGGTTCACTTGAGAATGATAATCACTAAATATAGAATAAGGAATCAATCTAATTTATAACTTAGAACATGGTGTTTGGTGTGTATAACATAGATAATGACATATTTTTTCATTCCATATGATCAGCTAGTGCATTATTAAACACATGAAAACAATGTGTCATGCACATGCCCCTAAACCTAAATCTAACTATATATATTCTATATTAAGATATAATAATATGTATCTGAGTATCTAAAACTTAAATATGAATTATCATGACATTATTGATGCCCCCAATTTGAGAAAATTGGTATGAATATATATTCTGATCAATTGAATTTACAATTTCAAGGTACAAATTTGCACAATTTGACACAAGGGTCCCCATTTTTTAGAAATGGGGGTATGTTGACCTCAACAGGAGGGTACATGCAATTATGATTTTAAATTAATAGGCATGGCTCTCAAATTATATATTTTTGAGATATTGACAACTCATATATATATATATATATATATATATATATATATATATATATATATATATATATATATATATATATATATATATATATATATATATATATATGAGTTATGAACAATGTTAAAACATTATATATATATATATATATATATATATATATATATATATATATATATATATATATATATCATGTTTTAACATTGTTCATTACTCTCACCTAGATTAATGGACATATCACATGATCATGGTTTCACCCCCTAATAATTTGGTAACATTTGGTCTTTATGTTTTAGGTTAAAGATCTAATAGAGTCCATTTGGAATGAGAAATGTCTAGGTTTTATGATTTAATAATGATTTGATCTTTTATGAGTCTTTAGTATATTGAAATCAAGTTAAATTCATGTTTGATCAGCTTAAAACCCTAACTCCAAAAACCCTATCTCATTCCCTTTAAATTAAATTAAAATTTGGTGAAAACATTTCAATTATGCCATGGACTTAGTTCAATTTTTATCCTAAGCCTTAGTCATATTTTTCAACACAACCAAACCTTTAGCTAAAAATATTATGCTTGGTCCCTCTATGTCCCACGACCTCCTAGTATATTTTATTATTGGCATGGTCTAACTAATACATGGTCATTTTATTATAAAGTTAAGCCTAAAGGCTTACCCTAAGATTTATTCATTTTTATTAATACAAACATTAGGCTAAGACTCTAGGCTGGGTCTTTTATTTTTGTGGGGTCTCCTTTAACATGTTTTAAAACTTAGCTTACGACTTTAGCCTAAAGATTGGTTCGTATTTATTAATAAAAATTAAAACATTAGTCTAAGACTTTAGATTAAATTTATGTTCCCTGAGAACTAACTTAAACATTATTTTTGTATGAAAAATCCAATGGTCTATGTTTTCTTAGATGATCAAGATCTAAAGGTGCAAGCTTAAATCTAAAGACATTAACCTTAATTTAAAGTTTGAGCATCTTTTGAATATTTATGACATTCATTTTTTGGGGTAGGATTGATCTAATGATACATATCAATTATATACTTCAATAGAGCCCTAAGATAAGTGAGAGGGTGACAAGTGTCACACTTATAGCCAAATGACATTAGGTAACCAATGACATTCAACCTTGTGGATCAAGATCCAATGGTTCATGTTTGTTCATATGAATATGATTTAACAACACATAAAAATCACTAAAAATTCAAATACAAACATAGAGATAACATGTGGCATATTTTTGGGTCATAAATTAAAGCTCAAACATATTTTGAAGATCAACGACACATGATGTGGTGTATACATTCTGATTAATGGTTCATGGAGTGAGATACATAATCAAGTAGATCAAGATCAAAAGAGCATGATTGATCCATATAATTAAGATCAATGGCATGAGATCAACATAGACTTTTCAACAAAGCTTATGATAAATGGAATTCAACCTTGTGGATAAATATCAATGATCCATGTAAATAAATCCAATGGTGTAATATCCATGTGGAATTTCCAAAAGACAATGGCCATTTTTAAAATATTAATGAGCAAAGTTCCACAAACATGCCACAAGATGCCATGGCAATGCCATGTCGGATCCACATAAGCTTGATGTGCCAAGTTATAGATTTTGAGAACCAAGAAATGCAAAGGTATAAATACTAAAATCTAAGAATAATTTAAGTCATCAAGATCACATAAGTTCAAATAGATGTCATCATTAAATTACTATAAGGGACATTCAAAAAAACCCTAGCACATATAGAAGCCCTAGTTTGACCCTATGATCTTCACAACCGAGATAATAAAATTAGATTATCATCTGAGTAAGGATAATTCAATCCAAAATAGAATTATAGACCAATGGTAAGTAATTTATAAAGACTTATAGCCATGGCAGCCTATAAAAGTGTCTCTAGAGAAGATGTAGAGCTCTATCTAACCTCTGACACAAAAGGATGAGTCTTTAAGGATACACAATTTGATGCCATAACTTTGAATATTAGGGACAACAATTGGCTGAGTTTGATCTAAACTATTGAGAACCAATAGCCCATCACAAAAAAAGAGAAGAACACATCATCAAAGAGGATCTACTATGATATAGTGGTCATTCAAATGATGGGTCTCCATTAATTTGTATCAAACACCTATGTATTACATTGTATAGACATTATCTCCCCTATTTTTAGAGATGCTAAATTTGATAAGGGCACGTTAGTCAATGAGCATACTCATAGAAATATAACTTATATCTCTACCATTGAATTTGAAAACTATTATAAACTACCTAAGCCCCAAACATACCAAACCACAATCAACAATTGGGATAATTAAAATGACTTGAATACCATCCTTGTCCTATGGTTATATTTGGGAAATAAGGTATTTTCATGTTTCAATGGCAATATTACCATTAGTTAGTTTATTCCTAGGATAAGAATGATCATAAATTTGATTAATAGGATATTTATAAATTTAACCACCACATATTTGGAAAATATTTGGGTTCCCTTGGTCTATTTTATGGTAGAGAAACAACTCACCCCTCCCCTTGGTTAAGTGGTTAGCACTTGTTTGAGTAGACAAATCTTTGTAATTAAGAAGAAAATTAGGAACTAGCTCTACATGATGTCATACCTCTTAGATGTCTTTCTTACTACCACAAATATCCCCAACCTAAGATAATGGTCACCTAATGGGACATAGACTATCTCCCAATACTATTCAAAATTACACATATTCAAATATAGGGAACATATCCAATTCATATGTGACTATGTCTATCCAGTCCTATCTAAGGTCATAATTGGTAATCCAATGCCAAGAGTCAAACCCTTGACTAAAAATTAAATTGAGGCCATGGGAGACATTTGTTTGTATCCAAACTACATAATCATCATAATTGAGGGAACACAATGCACTCCCCTTAGATTACAAATCCATGTGCTAAACAAGTTAGCTGAATAAGAGGTGGCTTACCAATTATGCAATGGAATAGATGGTTTGTGTAAAATTAAGGGGAAGTGACTACTTCATAGCTTCCCCTTAAACATTATAAGGACTTTTTTTGCACAATAGGATAACATAGAGGTTGATTATAAACATAAGAAATCTTTTAATCTCTAAGTGGATGATCTAAGGTAGTGGGAACCATAGGGAAAGGTTAAAGAACACTTGGAGGCCAAGGGAATAAATGTAACATATGATCATCAAGCTAGTGATTTTGACCCCATCTATATAAATACCTCTTCATTCTCTAAGGTAACCTTCAGGTTGAAAAATCAAAACATCAAACCAGAGTCTAGAATGTAAAGAGAGAAAAAAGGGGATGGTGACAAATGATAATTGGGGCCAAGCTAGTACCATTTGCTAAGTGGTACACTTTTAATACCTCTAATAACCTAGTTATATACTAAATCTATACCTAAGGCATAACCTGAGCAAAGGCTAGAGGAGAGAACGCCATATGAAATTGCATCTTCCTTAACTCAAGAAGAGGAGCAGGGATCACCAATGGAGGAAATCCATGTGGTAGCACTAGACCCTGGTGAAATAATTGAAGATGCTCTAAAAAATTTATCATCATCCTATGAGTCTAAGGAGGAAGAATGGCAAATAGCCAAATAGGAAAAGGGGAAGGAAGTGTTGGACATAGTTCATATAGACCCTTATAAAAGAAGAGTTGAATTGGCCATTGTCCTAGTAAAGGCTTAGAAGCCTAGGGTGACCTTCACTCATCCCTTGAGTGAAGTTAATCTCTTTACTAATGAAAATTTAATTCAAGATCCAACCATTCCTAAATGGTTCATCTATGGAAAGATACAAAAGTTACCTACCATGCACCATCCATGGGCATTGATGCAATTAATCAATATTCTAGTGCATGAGAAATCCAAACCATGGATAGTTGCATTATAGAAGGAATAAGATAAAATAATGAATACTCTAAGAGAATCAAGTGGAGCATAAATTGAGGCCCCACCTCCCAAAGTGATAGAATATTTAGTTGGTGTCAATGTTGACCCAAACACTACAACTTTGTAAAGGATAACTAAGAATAAATCCATGATTGGTGAAGAGGAATTCACTTTCCAAAAGTATAATTTTTTTGGAATTAACTCCGTTTGGAGTACAAGGGTTTGGTGAAGATCCAATGTTTGAATAAAATGTCCTTGAAGTGGCTTAAACTCAGATAGACAATTATGGACAATGATCAAAGGCATCTTGTAGTAGAATAAGAACCTAAACGATCAAACCATCTTGTCAATTCAGAAAGATAAAGTTTAGGAAATTTTAAGACACCATGATTGATTTATTTAATTACTTAAAGTCACTCAAAACTAAGCAAGATACAATAAACAAACAAAGGATTAATGATATAGACCAATTTGGCCAATGGCAGGGTTTGAAATACTAAGTAAAGGATTTGATCAAGGTCTTGACAAAATATCAAATCCTTAAATTCAGAACAATTAGCCTAGCCAACCTTAATATGGATATGGATATATTAATTGATAAGATCAATGCCCTGAGCAGTTGGTCCAAGTAGAATGGAGGACATCTCTAAGGACCTCAAATATCAAAAAGATAAAATGTTACACATTTTTGATATCTTGATCAATGAGCCTACCACACTTAGTCCCTTAGGTCTAATAATCGATGAGGATTTCCAGCATAAAACTACTCAATTCATGTAAGAAGTAAGGAACCCACAAGCAAAAATAGGGTTTGATAATAAGAACATCACGGGCCTACTTTTGTCATCAAAGGAGAAGATGGGGATTACTAGAGGCATCAAGAAATATTTGGAAATGGGTGAAAAGGATCTCAAGGTCCTGGAAGATCAAGAAAAAGAGTTATTCATGAGACCTATCATTGATCTCTAGTTCATCAATGAGAAGCATTATATAATGAAGATCATATAGGGGAGGCCAAAGACTATGATAGCACAAGGGCCTCAAAGTTAGTTAAGATAGGAATATTCTTTTTTATAATTAAGCTTATATGATTTTGAAAAAGGAATATTCTTTTGTAAAGGCATTTGAAACATGTAAAGCACATTACCTATAGGTTAGTCCATTGGTGAAAGTATATTGTATTTTAGAACACTTGTGGAAAGGTTAGTTGTCCTAACTCTTGTAACTTTGTAATTGGATATAAATGATCAACATGATTCCTTGCATCCTATAAAAATAACATTGTCATTTGTAAAGGGAGGGGGGGTTCTTAGATTCAAGAGCTAATTGTAAATTTTGAGAAATCAATATAAGCAATGAATTCTTCAAAGTTTATTTATATTTTTTGTCTTTTTTTATCCTAGCTTCTCTCTCATTTGTTTATTCTGATTGCTATATTTGATGAGTTTTATGAATTCCTAATGTGTACATTTTAAATGTAGAGTTGTTAACTTTTGTTAATGATAGGTTAATTGAAACATTTTTTAGTTTCATTTTATTTGCTTACTCTTCTTGCATTTGGGATAATGTTTTTTGTTTGCAGGGGTAAATCTTTAAAGTGAACTAGATTCTTATTTTCATCATTTCACACCATCCTTATATGTTTTCTTGATGTATGATAGAATTTTAACTTATGATACTTCATGTCATACATTGGTTAAGTGCATGCCTAGTTGATATATGAACTTTGTCATGGTATTTGGAATGAAGATCAGTAACACCTCTTCTTTCCTTACCTTTCCTTTTGGTCCTTTTTTAACTAGATCACTCTATCTTAATTTTCATTGTAAATACCCATAATAGATTAGTATTTATATTAGTTATTGATCATGATTCACCATTATTATCATGTCATACTTCATATTTTACATAGACTGACATTTGGCCATGGTGGCTCCCAACCACCAAACATTGTAATTTTATGAAATAGTCCACTTGCTTTGCCTCTATTTCATCAACAGATAACAAGATTATCACAACCTGCAACTCATGTCCTATTTTCTTGGAATTAAAAAATGATAAGTGTTATTGAACACTATGGGCGCTTGTGATACATATTCAAGAATAAATAAGGGGAGCTTTCATTGATGCTCAAAGTAGGGCCTGATAGATCTTTGTAGATTTGAAGTATCTTTGCTCATTTTTGTGAATTATTTCCAAATATTAGTGTAACCTTTGCATAGTTGGGTAAATATTTTTTTAATTGTGTAAATATCATTCATATTTATGATCTTTGACCCATATTTATGCTTCCATTAGACAAATATCAACATTATTTGAATGTATATGCTTAATTATGGTAAAGATGGCTCAAGCTTTGTCAATTCAATAGGTTTGAGGTTAATAATATTTTTTTTAATCAAATATTGATATATCCTTTGCTAATTTGAGCTTATTTGAGCTTAAACATGTAAAGACAAATCATACTTACATATTGGGATAGATCTTTGAGATAACTTAGTTAAATATTATTGTCCTTTGTCATCCTTTATATAAATCTTTGCAAAATCTACTTAATGTAAAAGTCTAATTATTGTTCCCTATAAAGATAAGATTGACACATCAAATTTTAAATATGACTCAAATACCACAAGTTGTAATTACCAATAATTAGATAACCTTTACTTTCATTAGAAGTTCATAGGAGAACTAGGCAAGACAAAGATAAGCACAAAATTTCAAAATCTCTACCAACTTAACAAATTCAAAGTACTCCTATGTTAGATCCCTATCAATGTTTGGCTTGTATGGGTGGTTCTTTGATCAATGTGCTAGGTGTGCTACATGACCTTCCTCATAATCCTAAAAAGTATTTTCTAGCAATTAGTTCTAGTGCCATTATAAATGTTGAAGAACACATTACGAGTTTCAAAGCTGCATTAAGATTTTTGAATGTGACTCATGAAGATGTAGCATGTAGACTATTTATTTTTACTTTAAAATATGTTTCATATAAATGGTTTTTAAACCTCTTTGAAAATTACATTACTAGTTGGGCTGATTTTAATAATGTTTTCATTGACCAGTTTGGCAAAATCATTAGTCCTTATGTCTTATACTAGAAATTCACCACAGTGAAAAGGGATAAAAATGAGCCCATAAGAGCCTTAAATACTAATATATAGAAAAATTTTAGTAGGAACATAGCTCCTTACAAACCTAATGAGGCTTTAGCCTTGGAAACCTATAAGGATGCCTTGGATTTGATGACTTTTATGTTTTTAAAGAGAGCTATTGGACCCATGAACACATTAGCTTTAGCTTATACCAAGGCTATAATCATTAGTGACTAAATGCAAGCCCAAAGATAATTGACATACTCCATTCCTAATTCTAATCCACATTTACCCATTCTGAATGTTATTCCCAATGCCAACTAAAATATGGCAACCTTGAACCAAGTTTCAATCTTGAACCAACTACCTTTGAGGCATGCTTATCCTACTCAAAAATTGGGATTTATGAACAATGCTTCCAATATATCTCATCCACAATATTGGAAGGCTTTTATGACTATAGTTAATTCTATTACTCAAGTTCATTATTCTAGGGCCCCAAAGAATGAGAGTAATTATATCCTCAAGATGGTTCAAAAGCCTAGCATTGACTTCCTTCAGTTGTAAAATCAAGTGAGCAATACTAGAGAGAGCTCTAATAGGAATTACTCTTTTCAAAGGTTTAATAGGCCCACTAACTAGTTTCATAATGATAGTTACCACAACAATAAGAACAAGGAGCCATCTACTAGAAAGAAATGCCTGATATAAATCTTTTTGATCTTGATTTACCTGACTATTTAGAATTTATTGCACTTCTAAGCATAGGGAAATAGATTGTGTTGAATATTTTAATGATTTTTAAGCCTTCTAAGAAGAATTAGATGCTGTTGAGGTTGTCTCAATAAGTATTTTTATGTAGGTGCATTAGGATCTACAAGCTCATCTAGATCTATTGATTCAACTCTCATGGTGGAGACATTTGAGTTCCCTTTCCAAGAGGACAATGAGGCTAAGGATATTCCTGAAGAGATTCATGCTTTTCAACAATTTTTTAAGAAGACTTATCCTCTAAGAAATAGGGAGAAGAAAAAACCATTGAGCACTTCAACTCCTCCAAATAACTTTGAGACTCTTCTTGATACTACCTCATATAACAATCTTGAACCTCTTAAGGGAAGTATTTATAAACAAAATGTTGATACATCTAATTTTCCAATAGGAATGGATATAAAATATTAGAGGACATGAAAATTATCAAGGCTAACATTACATTTCATTAGTTGACATAGATTACTGAAGAGAGGGATTTGTTGTTGAAATCTTTATCCAAAAATCCTGGTAAGTTTCAAAAGTATGTACATGTTAATGTTGTAATACATAAAATTAAGGTAGATGTTCCTCCTTTCCTACTTATAATCAAGATCTTTGGTAAGAATATACATAATTGATTGTTAGATTCTAGTGCATCTACAAATATTATGCCTAAGGGTATTTGTGAATAATTAGGTCTAACTCCCATTAAATCTGATAGAGTTTTAACTCATTTAGATAAATCAAGAGTCAAAGTGATTAACAAATTATTGAATGTCCACATGTAGATTGCCTTAGAGCTAATGATCCAATAGTTCATTGATATCCAAGTGTTGGACATTCCTAATGCTTATGGGATGATATTGAGTAGATACTTGACTAGGAGCTTGAATGGTTATATGTTAATAGATTGTCCACATATGTGGTTTCCTTGGAAGGGATTCCCCAACTAAATCAAGTTAGAAAAGGATCCTAAAATAAAGCATATGATCACTGAGTATAATGTAACTAAGGAGAGGGTCATCATGGTTAACTCATATCTTGGTATTTACACTCCTAACACCATAAAGGTATGTAACCCTCAAACTTCTCATGCTTTTCCTAGATTATGAAAACTTTATTTTGATGGTGCTAGATGTAAATCAAGTTCTAGAGAAGTAATGGTACTAATCAGTCCCATTAGGAAGGAATACAATGCCTCTTAGGTTAAGATTAAATATTAATGAAAGTTGTCCTATCTGATGAAGTATAAATTTAGAGTGTGGGACTTAATTGAATGTTTTTATGCTTTCAACATTATGTCAATCCCTAGGGAAGAAAATAAGGCTAATAATGAACTTACTTCAGCTGCATCCAACCTTATGCCCATTTAAGTTCCAAGTTAAAAAAATATATATAACTAAGTTAATCCCATGTCCATCGATGCTATATAATGTCAACCACTTGAAGGTATTCAGTGATGATTAGTAAATCATAGACTTTATGACTAGTTTAGGAGTGCTTAAGGGTCACATTGTTGATGAAGCCAATCTCCTTGATGGTGAGAGCATTTAAATCAAACTTGATGCCAAGGTCATTCAATTGAATGACAATAAGATACCCAAAAGCATGATAACCTTAGAGAGACTCTTTGATCCTGATAGACTAGTTGAGGCTACCAAGGTTCCCAAAGTAAATGGGAAAGATTATAACATAATTGATCTTGGATTTCAAGGTCAACCCCAATTTGTAAGTATTGGTACATATTGTACAATTATTGAGTCCAAAAAATCTAAAAAAATGATGACCAGATAAAAATATATCATAGCATCGTCCTATGATGACCTAAATATCTTTGATCCAAAGGTCATAACTCATACCATACCTTTTAAACAAAACTACAAACCTTTTAGATGAAAGTAGAGGCCTATAAACCTAGTATTAGAACCACTAATATATAGAGACGTCAAGAAACTCTTAGATTCCAATATTGTGTTTCCCATTAGGCATTCCACTTAGGTTGCTAATTTAGTCCTATTCAAGAAGAAAAATGGTGAAATCAGAATGTGTATTGATTTTATAAATCTAAATAGAGAATTTGAGAAAGATAATTATCCCTACCTTCTCTTGACCAAGTAATACAAATTATTTCTAGTTCTACCATGATGTCCTTTCTTGATGGTTTTTCAATGTATAAAAAGTACTAGTGAACCAAGAGGATAGGATGAAGACTAATTTTACTACCAAGTGGGTCATTTTTACTTATAAGATAATGCCATTTAGATTAATAAATGTAGGTGCAACATTCTAAATGGATATGGATCAAGGTTTCCAAGGTCTTGTAGGTAATTTCAATATCATATACATGGATGATCTGACTATCTTTTCTAAACATAGAGAGGATCATATTAGACACCTTTAATAGGTATTTGAAAGATGCAAAAGGTATGGGATTTATATCAACCCAAAGAAAATTATTTTTTATTACTGAGGGAAAACTATTAGGACATGTTATCACTAAGGAGGGTATCTCTATAGACCCTAATAGATTAAATGCAATATCTAATATAGAGCCCCTTAATAGTAAGAAGGAATTAAAGTCATTATTTGGTAAATAAATTTTATAAGGAAGGTTTTTTTTGGTTTTTCATAAATAGTTAAACCTTTGAATGGCATGTTGAAGAAAGAGGTTAAGATCACTTGGAATGAAGAGATGAAGGATTTCAAAGACATCAAGGAGGTAATTGGATAAGCCCCTGTACTGAGAAGTCTAGACTTCACTAAATATGTTTATCTTTACTCCTTTGATTTTGATTATATAATAACTACAACTCTAACTTAGAATGTGGATGGATGTGACTATCCAATATCTTTTATGAGAACTAAACTCAAAAATGTTTATTTAAACTACCTTTTTATTGACAAGTAAGCATGTGCTTTGGTCAGAGTAGTAAAGATGTTCATGCATTATATCCTTAAGAATAAGGTGCATGCCATTATCCCAAACCCTACAACCAAGCTCATGATAATGAAATAGGAGAAAGGAGAGGTATGTGGATGTCTATACTCCAAGAATGTGACATTGAAGTGAAGACTACCAAATTGGTAAGGTTCTAGGGTTTAATCTAATTGATTTCCAATACTAACCCCAAGCTAAGTGTTATGAAGGTAGAGTAATAAAGTTTTAGACCTAATGATTGGTATGATCCCATTATCCACTTAATAATCAATGGTTATTATCCTGCAAGGTTAAGTAAAGAACAAAGGAGATCTCTAAAGATCAAAGTAGCTCACTTTCTGGTCAAGGATGGAGTATTATGTAGGAAAAAACTTAAAGGCATTTACTCGATATGTGTCTCCAAGAGTGAAGTAGCTAAGATCATGAGCATCTTCCATGAAAAATTGGGAAGTGGACAACCATCTAAAAGGATTACATAACATAAAATATTACAATTTGGTTACTATTAGACTACAATATTCAATGATGTTTAAAATCATGTGAGAGAGTGCCACTCATGTCAAGTCTTCAACAATAAAGAGCCTAAGGTAGCCATGCCACTAAAACTAGTAGTGATTGATAAACCCTTTACTCAATGGGGATTGGATTCTATGGGGGTCATTAACCCCAATTCCTCTGATGGTCATAAGTATGTTGTAACTGCTACTGACTACTGCACCAGATGGACTGAAGTAGTAGCAACTAAACAATGTAGGCCGAAGAGGTGATCAAATTTTTAGAAGAAAACATATGCACTAGGTTTGAGACACTTGTATTTTTGGTCTGTGATAATGTATCTTCTTTTATATCCATAGAAATGATAGAATGGGCATATGATAACAACATCATCTTCAAGTTCTCATCAAACCATTATCCTCAAGGTAATTGAGTATATTAATCAACCAATAAGAACTTGATGAAAGATATAAACCTAGAACATGGCATAAGCTACTTAAGTATTCCCTTTGGGTAGATAAAACTAGATTTAAACAAGCTCTCAAAGTATCACTATTCTTTCTATTTTATGGCTAAGAACCCATCTTCTTCATCACCCTCAAGTTGTCAACATATAATTTCATGCAAGAGTACATGGAGGAGGACCACGTATTTTCAAGTTCAAGATTGATGGACAATATATAGATGGAAAATACAAGAGAATAGGCTTTTGCCAATTTTAGTAAACACCAAACCATAGTCAATAAGTGGTTTTATAAACATTCAAAAATAAATGTGTTCAGGCAAGGAGACCTAGTTATTCTTTGAGACAAGGCATTTGAGCCTAAGGTTAAACATGGGAAGTTCACATCTTTGTGGATAGGTCTCTAACAGATAGTTGAGATACTTAGAGACAAAAACTTTAAGCTAAAAGAGTTACTAAGAGCATAGTTCACACTGCCCACCAATGGGCAATATGTCAAGCACTACTTCTTTGCTATCCCACCTAGGGTCTTCATGGAATGACTATAAGACTAGTTAGATTTAGTGTAGGTAGGCTAGATTAGTTTCTTTTTTTTTTTTTTTCTTGTCCCTTGTTTATGCATATAGTATTATATATTTATTTGTTTATTTACCTAATTTCTATTTATTTTATTTATGTTTAGTGTGTTTGCTTTCTCTACTTTTTTCCTTGCTCTTAATAAGTCTTTTTGGATAAACCCTTAGCTCAAGATTCATATTATTTCTCAAATAACCCTCATAGTTCAAAAATGTAGGTATGGTATCTTAGCATTAATTGATAATGGATTTTTGAAATATGAGCTTAAGGTAATAGTTTAAAGAAACTAGTAAAGAATAATAAATAGGTTAATTTTTTCTTAAGATTAGAAAATTTATTCTGATCTAAGTTTGGTTCCAAGAAGGATTTCACATGTAGGATGAAAGACTAGATTATTAAGATATAGTCATGCTTGCACTTAAAAAACATTAATTATCTTGGATAAATTTTATAGCCAAGGATGATTGTTTGAAGACCAAACACTTAACCAAATCCTTAAACCTAGCTAACCTAGTTCCCAACCTTTGTTATAAAGTCAAAATGACTTGAAAAATACCAAAAACAAGAAAATTAATGAAAAATTCAAGAACTTTCTGAGCAAATTTGACTTTGGTAATCTCCATCAGGGTTATGGATGCCTAGATAGTAGTCGAACAAGGCCTTGAATGGAGCTAAAGGATTATTTGTCAAGGATATGGATGCCTATCTAGGAGTAGATAAATTACCAAACCATACCTAAGCTAAATTATGGTTCTTAATGATTATACAAACATGTTGAAAGTCAATGTTAACAATTAAAGTCATGAACCTAGAAGTTGTTCTCTAAATCATATGGAAATCAGTAAGTGGAATTGAACCACACACATAGCATGGTTATGTCTTGATGTTTCATCCTAATCCTATATTTAAAATATTTGTTCTAACCATAAAGTGATCTTAATAATGGTTCCTGATCAAATGTAATAAGTAACTTAATTATTAGTCTAGACTAGAGTCTCTGAATTCTAACATATTACTATGTTTCCCCCAAAAGTTGCCATTTGTTGAGGTCAACATACCCCTATTTCTAAAAAATGGGGACCCTTGTGTCAAATTGTGAAAATTTTTACCTTGAAATTGAAAATTTAATTGATCAATATATATATATATATATATAGCATGTTTGCACATTGTTCATAATTCTCATTTGGAGTAATGGACATGTTGTCAGATGATCATGGTTTCAACACTTTTGAAGTTGTTAACATTTGATTTTATGTTTCAGGGCAAAGCTCTAATGAAGTCCATTTGGAATTATCAATGTCTAGGTTTTATGATTTATAATGATTTGATATTTTACTAGACTTTGGTCTATTGAAATCTAGCTAAATTAATGTCTGGTCAGCTTAAAACCCTAACTCCAAATACCCTAGCTCATGCCCTTTGAATTGAATTCAAATTTGGTGAGAACAATTTATGAAGGAACATTTCAATTATGCCATGGACTTATTTCAATTTATATCCTAAGGCTTAGTCATATTTTTCAGCATGACCAAACCTTAGGCTAAGAATATTATGCTTGGTCCCTCTATGTCCCATGACCTCCTAGTCTATTTTATTATTGGCATGGTCTAACTAATGCATGGTCCCTTTGTTATAAATCTTATCCTAAAGCCTTAGCCTAAGGTTTATTCATGTTTATTAATATAAACCTTAGGCTAAGACTTTAGGCTAGGTTTTTTTATTTTCATGGGGTCTCCTTTAACATGTTTTAAAACATAGCTTAAGACTTTAGCCTAAAAATTTATTAATATTTATTAATATGAATGAAAACATTAGTTTAAGACTTTAAATTTAATTTACAGTCCGTATTTGCTTAGATAATCAAGATCCTATAATGTGAGCTTAAACCTGAAGACCCTAACATTAAGTTAAACCTCGATCATCTTTTGAAGATTGATTGCTTGGGAATGATTGATCCAATGATATGTATCAATTCAAGACTTCAACAGAGCCATGGTAAAAGTGATAGGGTGACAAGTGTCACACTCATATCCAAAAAACATTAGGTAGCCAATAGTATTCAACCTTACAGATCAAGATCCAATGGTCTACGTTTACTCATATGAAGATGATCAGATAGCATATATCAAGTGATGAAAATTCAAGGATAAATGTGGAGACAACATGTGGCATATCTTTAGGCCATGAATTAAATCTCAAACATCTTTTGAAGTTTGACAATATGAAATATAGCATACACATTTCAATCAATGGTCTACAAATCAATATGCATAATCAAGTAAATCAAGATATATGGAGCATAATTGATCCATATAATTAATATCAATGGTGCAATATCAACATAGAATTTTCAACAAAGCTCAGAACTAATGGCATTCAACCTTGCAGATCAAGATCAATGATTTGCAATGATCCATGAAAATAAAACTAATAGTGAGATATCAATGTGGAAATTTCAAAATATTAATGGTGATTTTATAAATATTAATGATAAAAGTGACACAACAATGCCATAGGATTACATGGTGATGCCACATCAGATTCACATAAGCTTAATGTGCCAAGTTAGATATTTTAAGACTCAAGAAATGCAAAGGTATAAATGCAAAAATCCAAGCACAATCTAATTCACGAAGCTCACATAATTTTAAATAGCTACCACTATTAAAGTACTATAAGGGACATTCAAAAAAAACTAGAACATCTGAAAGCCCTAGTTTGACCCTGTGATCATCACAATTGAGCTAATAAAATTGGATTGTCATCTAAGTAAGAATAATTTGATCTAGAATTGAATTACAAACCATTGGTAAGTAGTTTAGAGAGACTTACAGCCATGGTAGCCTAGAAAAGTATCTCTAGAGAAGATGTAGAACTCTATCTAACCTTAGATGTAGAAGGATGAGTCTTCAAGGATACATAATTTGATGCCAAAACTTTAAATATTGAGGATAATAATTGGTCAATATTGTTCTAGACCATTAAAAACAAATAGACCATCATAAGAGAAGAAGAGAAGAACATGTCAACAAAGAAGCTCTACTGTGATATAGTGGCCATTCAAATGATAGGTCTCCATTACACCACAATAAAACCTGAGGTACTACATTATATATATGTTTTCTCCCCTATTTTTAGAGATGTTAAAATTGATAAAGGAATGTTATTCAGTGAGCATTCTCATAAAAAATATATCTTATATCTTTGTCATTGCATTTCAAAACTATTATAAACTGCTTAAGCCCCAAATAGACACAACCATAATCAATAATCAATCTAAGGAAAATTACTTGGATACCATCCTTAACCTATGGTTATATTTTGAAAATTAGGTATTTTTATATTTCAATGGTAACATTCCCATTAGTCAATTCAGACCTGGGATAAGAATGATCATGAATCTGATGAATAGGATATGTGTAAATCCAACCACCACATATGTGGATAATATTTGGGTGCCCTTAGTCTATTTTATGGTAGAGAATTAGCTCACCCCTCTTGTTGGTGAAGTGGTCAGCACTTGTTTGAGTAGGTAGATCTTTGTAGTTAAGAAGAAAACTAGAAACTAGTTCTACATGATGTCATACCTCTTAGATGCCTTACTTTCTACCATAAATATCCTCAACCTAAGAGAATGGTCACCTAATAAGACACAAAATATCTCGAAATACTATTCAAAATTGCACATATTCAAATACAGGGACCACATCTAATTTATATTTTATTGTGTCTATCTAGCCCTATTCGAGGCCATAACTAAGAATTCAATGCCAAGAGTTAGCCCCTTAACCAATAAGTAAATTGAGGTGATGGGATACATCTGGTTGTATTCAAACTACACAATCATCAGAATTGAGTGAACATAATGCACTTCCCTTAGATTACCAATCCATGTGTCAAACAAGTTAGCTGAATAGGAGATGGTTTACCAATTGTGCAATGGAATAGATGGTTTGTGCAAAACCAAGATGAAGGGACTACTTCATAAATTCCCACTAACCATTGGAAGGATTATTTTTGCATAGTGGGAAAACATAGAGGCTCTTTCCAAACACAAGACATCTTTTAATCTCCAAGTGCATGATCTAAGGCAGTGTGATCCATAGGGAAAGATTAAACAACACTTGAAGGCCAAGGGAATCAATGTACCATATGATCATCAAGATGGTTATTTTGACCCCATATATATAAAGACCTCTTAATATTTTGAGGCCACCTTTAGGTTGAAAATTCACAACATCAAACAAGAGTCTAAAATGTAGAGAGAGCAAAAAGGGGATTATGACAAATGGCAATTAAGGCCAAGGAAGTACCATTTATTAAGTGATTCATGTTATAAACCTCACCAACCTAGTTTCAGATTGAATCCAAATGTAAGGCACAACTTGAGAAAAGGCCAGAGGAGAGAAGGACTAGTTAAATTTCATCTTCTTCAACTCAAGTAGAGGAGCAAGGATCACCAGTGGAGGAAATCCATGTCACAGCACTTGACCCTAGTGAAACAATTGAAGCTGATATAAAAAAATTATCATCAACCTATGAGTCTGAGGAAGAATAAGTTGAGATAGTCAAAGAGGAAAAGGGGAAGGAAGTGTTGGACATAGTTCCTATAGACCCCCTCAAAAGAAGAGCTAAATTGACCACTATCTCAGTAAAGGCTAAGAAGCCCAAGGTGACCTTCACTCATCCCTTAAGTGAATTTAATCTCTTTAGAGAGGAAAATTTAATTTAGGATCTAACCATTCCTAAATGTTTCATCTATGAAAATATGAAAAAGGTACCTACCATGCACCATCCCTAGTCATTGATGCAAGCAATTAATATTCTAGTGTATGAGAAAGCCAAACCATAGATAGTTGCATTGCAGAAGGAGGAAGAGAAAAGAATGACTAGTCTAGGAGAATCAAGTGGAGCACAAATTGAGGCCCCATTTCCCAAACTGATATAATCTTTATTTGGTGTCAATTTTAACCCAACCATTACAAGTTTGTAGAGGGTAGATGATAAAAAATCCATGATTGATGGAGAGGAATTCATTTTCCAAAAATTGGAACCTTTTGTGGGATTGAATATAGCTAGAGTACAAAGGCTTGGCAAAGATCCAATGTTTGAATAAAATGTCCTTGAAGTGGCTCAGGCTTAGATATATCAATTATAGACAATGATCAAAGGCATCCTACAATAGAACAAAAACCTAAAAGAAAAAGCCATTTGGTCAATTCAAGAAGATAGATTCAGGAAAATTGAAGACACCATGATTGATTTATAGAGATTTTTAATTTAGTCAAAACTAAGCAAGATGCAATAAGTAAAAAAAAAATACTAAGGCTACATGCCAATTCAGCCAATGGCAAGATTCAAGATACTAAGTAAATGATTTGATCAAGGTCTTGACAAAAGATAAAATCTTTGAATTTAGGACATTTAACCTAACCCACCTTAATATGGATATGGCTATATTAATTGCTAAGATCAAGGCCCTGAGCAGCTAGTCCAAGTAGAATGGAGGACATATTTAAGGACCTCAAATAGCAAGAAGATAAATTTTTACACATTTTGGATAGTTTGATCAAGGAACCTACCACACTTAGTCCCTTGGGTCTAATAACTGATGAGGAGCTTAAGCATAGAAATACTTAATTTATGAAAGAAGTAAGGAACTAAGGATAAGAGAAAATAAGGGTTGATAATAAGAAGGTCATGGGCCTACTTTTGTCATCAAAAGAGAAGATGGGAAATTATAGAAGAATAAAGTAATATTTGGAAAGGGATGAAAAGGATCTCAAGGTCTTGAAAGATCAATAAAAAGAGTTATTCATGAGACCTATCATTGATCTCTAGCTTATCAATGAGTCAACATTATAGAATAAGATCCTGCAAGGAGACAAAAGACTGCAATAGCACAAAGGCCTCTAAGTTAATTAGGATAGGAATATTATTTTCTATAATTAAGCTTGTATGATTTTAAAAAAGGAATTTTATTTTGTAAATGCATGTGCAACTTGTAAAGCACATTGTTTATAGGTCAGTCCATTAGGGTAAGTCTAATGTATTCTAGAACACTTGTGGAAAGGATAGTCGTCCTAACACTTGTAATTTTTTAATTGGATATAACTAATTTACATGATTCCTTGAATCTTATAAAAGGAGCATTATCATTTGAAAAAGGGGGGTTATTAGAGTTAAAATCTAATTGTAAATTTTGAGCAATCAATATAAGCAAGGAAATCTATAAAGTTTGTCTAGATTTGCTTATGTCTTTTATAATCTCAGCTTCTATCTCATTTGTTTGTTATGATTTCTAAATTTGATGATTTTTTATGAATTATTTATGTTTAAATTTTAAATACATAGCTATTAACTTATGCCAATGCTAGGTTAATTGAAAGTTTTTTTAGTTTCATTTCATTTGCTTGCTCTTCTTGCATTTGGGCTAATGTTGTTTGATTGCAGGGGTAGCTCTTTAAAGTGAACCAGATTCTTATTTACATTATTTCACACTAACCTTAGATGTTTTCCTAATGTATAATAGGATTTGAGATTATGTTAATTCATGTCATACATTGGTTAAGTGTATGCCTAGATGATATTTGAACTCTATCATAATATTTGGAATGAAGATCAACAACACCTCTTCTCTGTCTTACCTTCCCTTTTGATCCTTTTTTAACCAAATGACTCTAGATTAATTTTCATTATAAATACCCATCATAGATTAGTCTTTAGTTTAATTCTTTATCATAATTCACCATTCTTAGCATAACATACTTCATATTTTTCATAAACTGGCATTTGGCCATAGTGGCTCCCAACCACCAAACATTATAAATATTGTGAAATAGTCCACTTGCTTTGCCTCTATTTCATCAATAGATAATAGAATTATCATAACCTATAACTCATCCATTTAATTATTATAATTATAAAATGAGAAGTGTTCTTCAATACTCTAGGCACATGTGATACATATTCAGGCATCAACCCCTGCTTAATTCAATTGGAGTTAACTTTAACTCACCTAGGGTTAGTTTGAATTAATTATATGTTTAAAATTTAGCCTAACTCAACTTGAGTAAGATTTAACTTTTGTGGCTATAAATAAAATTCCTTACCTATTGATCAACAAGCTCTTTTGGTTTAAAGTTATTATGCTCAAACGTACGCAAGAATCCTTTCTAGTAATGTTATCATACCAAATTCATAAGCCAAGCTAAGCCAAATAGCTAAACCAAGGTGCCAAGGAGAGGTGGAGCAAGTGAAGCTTAATTGAAAAATATTTATTGATCCATAAATCCAAGAAATCCTCTTTAACAAGCCATTTTGGAGCTAAAAATAAGGTAAAAGGATGATTTCTTTTATTTTCTACTTGTGTATTCATTATATGCTCATTACATATGTTCTCCCTAGTGTCTAGTCTAGATGTATTAGTGTTTAGTGTGTTTATTTGTGTTTATTTTATTTACTAACATTATATTAACCTCCCCTCTATGGATTCCTTGTTTACATTAATGGCATGCCTAGTGGGACCATGTACCATGCAAGCATGAATGAAGTATCTTGAGAGCCTTTTGGAGCCAAGAAGATTTCGTTATAGAGCTTAAATTTTTAATTTGTTGCTAAATATTCCATTTTTTTCTTGTGACTATGTATTCATGAATTCATGACTATGTAACAATGAATTTAGTGATGTAAATCATGAAACCATCATTTGAATCTATGAATTTGTTTAATAAAACTACAAAATTACTCTGGTTTAGCTTTGGCTCTGTGAAACTATGAAATTGAGCTCAGAATTGGATAAATCAACATGAAAACCATGAAATCATCCTATAAAAAAAGGGTCCTTTTCATTGCTTTTTTAGCTAACTTTAAAATTATTTTAGATTAGTGAATTTGTTAATTTTAGTAGTGAAATCATTACTTTTCAGCAATGAAATTATCTTTAAGGAGAGTGAAATATCATTTTTACTTTGTGAATTCATTATTATTAGTTGTGAATTCATCTTATGAAGAAGTGAAATAATTTTTTCTAAGAGAAAAATCATTGTAAAATCATAAACTCATCTTTGTGTGTTTTTGTGTTTTGTTGCAAGTTTCCCAGAATCATGAAATTGTTGCCTAAACTACAAAATTGTTCCCAAAAGTGAAAAATTGTCTGCCTAAACTATGAATTTATCTATTAGAGTAGTGAAATAATCAAATTGAGTTATAAAATAATTAATAAACTATGAAACCACCCACTATGATTTTTTAAGTATTCTATTTTGACTATGTTTTTATGACATAACAATTTTGCACATCATAGTTTACTATGTAACAACAAAATCATTCCAGATAGGTGATTTTATGATTTTTTAGCTAATTTACAAGGATATCACTCTTTAATAGTAACATGTAAACCCATTAACACTTTTTTTAGGACCCAAAGACCAAGAAAATATATTTTTGACATTCTAAGATTCAAACTCACATTTACATTTGGTGTTTTTAAAAACTGATTTACTTGAATTATTTTCATTTTTCAAAGTTCTCAAAGAATGCCAAGGGGCTAAAAATCATGTCACATTTTATTTGGTACTCTAAAAATGTAATCACACTCTAATTAAATGTTCATAAGATTTTTTATTTTTGTAATTGTTGTTATGTGTTTGTTTTGTAAGCCAAGGGTAGTGTGTATGGTCCCCCTGTCCCTTTTAGGGAACTTGGGTGATAAAAAATGATTCATTTATTAGATATTTTACTTTTTAAAAAAGCATGGAAATAAATTATCTAAGGCCCTCCCTAAAATCTGAGTGATTTGGGTGATCCCAAAATGACCCTAAAGTCCTACTCAATTTATATTTCATGCATCTTGGCTTGTGGGTGGGAATTCATCACCTTGTCATGGGTTCTATAGGGAAGTGTTGAGCCTAGAATTCATCTACAAACATCACTTTAACCCCACTCTATGGTAGGGGTATACAAATTAAGGTTTACTTACTATGATGCTTATTTGAGTGGTTAAACAAGCTCTGTTAGTAAGAGACCACCTCAGAATGTAGGTTTAACTCAGACATCATAGTACAGTGATAAATTGATGGATGTAGTGGTTGTGACAAGGCCAAGACATTTCCATAATAATCTAGTTAACATAGATCCAAATGAAGTGTTGTTCCCTAGTATTAACCACACATATGGGACCATTTAGAACATATAAAAAATGATATTTTTTATACAACCCCACTTTTTTTGGATATAATATCAATGTAGGGTGACTATCCTAAAGTTTCATGTCATTGTATGAACTCTTTAGAGATGAAAGGGCCTAAAAACCCTAATTTTCATGTGCATTTTAATTTTTGGATTAAAAACATAACTTCTTCTCAAGAGCAAGTATATAGATAGAGTTTGATAGTATGAAGCTACCTTATCAATTTTTAAGATTAAAACATTACACTTACGTGTTTTTATTATTTTTCCCTTTTACATGCATTATATTAAGTCAAAAAAAAATTATTTGTTTAAACCACAACAAAAATTCATGTTTGCGCATCACTCTTTTTCTTAAATAGTTGTTATGTTGTCCATTTAACACCACACTTTGCCTTAGTCATTTGTCAAATGTTTATGTGTGTGTGTCACTTGTTTGAAAGGGGAATTGTTACACTGCCCATTTCATTCCAAGTCTTGTGCCTTACATTTTTTGAGATAAATAATTTTTCATACTTTTAGTACAAGATATCATTTTTATGTTTCTCACATTATTTCAAAAACTATTACCTTGTATATAATTGCAATTTTGAAACCATGTGTGCCTTTTTTGTCTATGAATAGTATCGTTATGATGTCCATTTTAGTCTAGCTTATTATCCATTTAAAAATAAAGCCTTCTAAATCAAGTTCTAAATTGGTCTTGATAATTCCATATTCAAACATTGATAGGTTTATGCCTATGCCTCACATAATTTTGGCTTAGACATTTACCTCTTACTTTTGGCTTGTGCAACTTGGACTAATTCCTTGATTTCTTGAGTGATCTTTGTGCCTAAATTTAAGAAGTGGTCTATCTTATGTGTGCCTTAAGTCCAACATATTTTAAAAAATGTCAATTTTATGTTTGAATTCAACTACCTAGTTTGATTCAATTTTTTTAAAATTTGTTAGAGTAATTATCTTGCCTTTTAGACCTAGTGTTGTGCGAAGTCTAGCTTTTTGTGTTG
This sequence comes from Torreya grandis, assembly GCA_037957365.1. NCBI lineage: Eukaryota > Viridiplantae > Streptophyta > Pinopsida > Cupressales > Taxaceae > Torreya > Torreya grandis. Next base: position 714,583 of record JARHVA010003068.1, read on the forward strand.
TGTTTCCAAAAGACCTTGCCTTTTACCTTATATTTTAAACATAGTTGTGTTGATCCTATATTTTTCCCTATTCCCAAATACCTATGAATATTTTTATTTTTTAGACCTAGATTAGAATTATTTGAAAAAAAATTACCAAGTTTGGTATTCTAAATTTATCCATTCACTTGACCATTTACGTAAGACATTTGACATTAGACCTTTTAAAATGAGTTTATCATTGACAATTTTAGATAATGGTTCCATTCTTATACCAATTTCACTTTCAAACCTAGACTTAGACCAAGACCATTTTCATAGACCAATACTGCCCTCTTTGGGCTAATTGCCAAACCTAGTCATGTTGATTATCATATGCTACAATCACCCTTCTTTGGGTCACTTAGCATACCAATCTCACCATTTAAATGAAATTGAACCTAATCCCCTACCTATACCATTAACACTTTTTTAGCCTATGTGATCAAATAAGCTCCATAGCATCCAAGTATTACCAAATCAAGACCATGTCCTTTGGCTTGCACTATCAACTAAGATCTGCAATTCCAAAGGATTACCATTCTAATCCCTTATCTTTTGTATTGTGTTATAAACAAGTCTTCATAATTCCCTTACATTACTAATATAGGCCCTTCCAATTATGGTTGCTCATTATCTAAATAAGGTTGTTCAATTATGACTAGACGAGTCATAGTTACTATCCTAAATTGATAATCGGTCTTTGTTAAGCCCATATTAGATGAGCCTATTTAAAAAGAGATCATCATCCAATCATTAATAATTATTCATCCATTTCCAACCATACACCACTTTATAAAATCCATGTCGATCATTGAGCCACAACAACTCCAATCGGTACCTCTCTAAGAGCCATCATTTGAAGACCAACATGTGTTCAAAACTAATATTTTACAACCAATTGTAAAATGAATCCAAGAGAACCAACCACTTCATGATGTTATTATTTAACCACCTATTTATGATGAGTAAACATGTGGTTAATCACATTTTTATCTTTTTCCTATTGTCGAGGAATCTCAAATTAATGATTATAACCACCTTTGGTCAAATCATTATCTTGACCATTTTTATATTTTAAAGAGCCTCCATTTGAAAATACAATCTCTATGGATTTTTCTCTTTACCATTTTCCCTAATTGAGGAATCTCACTTTGAAAATATAAACTCTGTGGATTCACCACTCGAGTTGTTCCCTCTCTTTGAGAGGATTCACCTAGATGAGTTAGTTTATGTCAAACCCTTCTTAAATGAATCTATTCTATAATATCATATTATTCCATCATAGGCCATTACTTATCCACTACCAAACATTCAAAAAGACATCATTTTAGTAACATCCACACTAGATGAAGAATCAATATTAAAGTTAGGTTTTATTCTTGAATCGATATTAGATTTAGCATCAAAAATAGAATCAACATCAGTCTCAACATCGAATTCATATTCCCTTGAATTAGACTCAAATTTAGAATTAGAATACATTCATGGATATTAAAAAATTGGTTACACATGCTTTGAAAATCAATTTGAATACATTTATGATCCTTCTATGATTTTTGAGTATTATTACTTCAACATCAACACAAGTTATCTTCATATATTTTATGAGGATTGTGTTGCCTCTTCCTATTCCATTATCATTCCATATGCCATTAACACCACCCAAAATAGTCATTATATTGTCATTCCACCTCCCACAAGTGTTGATTGGGACCAACATAATTACACCTTGTTGAACTACATCCATGGTAACATATCAGTTGAATAAAATTGGGGGGATCAAGACCACATTCATGAAGAAGAAGAAAAATATCTTAGTGAAACCTTTTTGACGGTGCTAGGGTAAAATAAAATTCCAAACTTAGCATCTTCTAGTGAAACCTTATTTAAGTGGCTAGAATAAAATTAAAGTCAAAATCTAATGTTCCTTAGTAAAACCTTTTCAAAGGTGTTATAGGATAATCAAGACAAATTTATTGGTGAAAACTTCATCGAAGTACTAATAGCTGAGCACAACAGTTATTCACCACTTGATGAAGACATTATTAAAGATAAAATCAATAAAAATTCTAAGATATAGCATAGTCAGATGGTAGCTACTCTTAGGCTCAAATACTATAAAAATCAGATGGTCCTATCAAGAGCATATTTATAAGTCTTTGACCCCACCAAAACCAAAATTATGTCTAATCCAGAATCAACAACATTGTATGTGCCTAAAAATCCTAATCTTCATTTGTTGCCCAATCATTATACATTCCATTATAATCCATTTATTCATTCTATACCTATATTACATTGCCAAATTAAGCCTATTAGCCAATATTTATCCCTATTTACCATCCTTAGCCATACTTTCCTTTACATAAACTATAAAGACATCTTATCTTGATGTTTGAAGGAAAGAGAATCAACAACCAATGAAGATCATAGTAAGATTATTGGAGTCCAAATTCGAAGCAAGTTCTTGATAGAGAAACTATTCATAAGAGGTGTGGGATGGCAATTTCCATGATTGACTATTCTATTTATATCAAATGTTAATCAAGACATACATCTCCACATTAGTAGGAACAACAGAACCATATCTTTGCCTTTCCATTTACCTTAACATCTTAATTTACCATTCACCTTACCAATATTTCATACCCTGCCATTTATTTTATCAATTAAGGGAAACCCTATTACCATTATATCCAATTTCCATCCTATCATCTTCCTTATATGGTATCGTATACCATTCTACCATACTTTCCCTAAAGACCAACATTGTTTTTACCCCCCTCCCCACCCCTTTGACCTTGGTTTCATTTCATTGGTTCTTTAGGAACCTTCAACGAGGGAATTCAAATAAAATTTCAAAAATTAATTTAGTATTCTAGATAGAGGTACTATCTTATACCAATATGATAGTAGTTTGGTAATTCTATCCTTCATTTGTTATTTCATTTCATTACGAATGTCACAAATTATAAATGCCTTTGGGAAAATTAGTGTCACACTCCATGATACTAATTATAATCAGCTTTGGTCAAATTAGTATCATTGACCTATGTCATTATTACCTAATTATAACTACTTATGGGCAAATCAAGAGTAACACCTTTACCATGCCTTATCATATCACCTAACTATTCCTTTCTTATACTATGTCATTTACCTAAATTCACAAACTTGTTACCTAGTCAAATTCCTCTACTATGTATGAAAAACTATAGTGACTTGAGGTCTATTTCTAGGAATACTTAGGTAATGCTCAATTCACATTGAGGTTAGATTAGTCACCCATTAGAAATGCTCCTTCCATTTTATGAGCAACGTAAGATACACTCTCACCATTTTATGAGTATTTTTAAGGTTGAACACTCTCATCATTTTTCAAGAAACCTAAGCCAATGCTCTTTCCATTTTGTGAGAGGTATCTTGTCAATATATAATTATTTAAGATACCCTAAAGATTCCAAAAACATTCAGACACATTTCAAAATCTTAAAAATTAAAAAATTAGCTTACCATCTCTTAGAGAGATATACCACCCCAAAATCCAAAATCATTTATCTTGTTTAAACCTAGTCAGTCATCTTTGATTTTCCCTATTAGGGAAAATGTATTATTTGTTATAATCCATTTCATATCTATTGGGGGTATAACCTTCCCTTTGCTTGTATCCTTGCTTAGGGGCACCTTCTAATTCACACTTTTAGGACAAGCTCGCAGCATTTACCTTATTGGGGAAACATCAAAGCATGTCACTTATACCGAGATATCTTATCCTTGTATTTTATTTACTTTCATAAAACCTTGCTTTAGGACACCACCTATTTATCATTCTATTGAGACTTCACACATAGATATTGACTTGGTTGATGACAGGATGTTTTCAATATTTTTGTGTGTGTGTTTGTTTGCTTAGTTATTTGTTTGTTTATTTGATTTCATTGTTGTGCCTTGACTTAGTCTATATTCATTCATTGGGGTTTTCCTTGTGCATTATTATTGATTCTATCCATATTCATATGTTAATGTTGTCGTCATGTTTTTTATCATTAGGGCATTATATTCAATTATTTATTAGATCGAGAGTCAGTCCTTATGCCCATTATAGGTAGGTCATTATGATGTTTTATATCATGATGTATACCATCACATGCTATAGAAAAAATTAGCTTGGAAAATCTTAAAAGCAATGGTGCTGTAGAAAATTCTCCTTATTTACCTTAGTAAATCAAACCACTCTCCTTGATAAAATCAACCCATTGACCATTTTGGTTGTATCAATGTTAATAAGGCTAATCACACACACACACACACACACACACACACACACACACACACACACACACACACACACACACACACACACACACACACACACACACACACACACACACACACACACACACACACACACACACACACACACACACACACATGTATATATGTATATATGTGTGTGTGTGTGTGTGTGTATATGTATATATGTATATGTATGTGTGTGTGTGTGTGTGTGTGTGTGTGTGTGTGTGTGTGTGTGTGTGTGTGTGTGTGTGTGTGTGTGTGTGTGTGTGTGTGTGTCACTCACATTGATAAATTTTTATTCTTCCATTCCTCATTCCATTTTTTTCCAGTTTAAGGTTAACTACATTACCCTAAGGTCCATTTTGACTATGTAGGCAGCATTTGGATACATGACATATCTCGAGTTAGCTCATCCACCTTTATTATTCCAATCATCTCTTTCATCACTTTTTCATCCTTATGTACATGATTAATTGTGTCTTTTTCAATCATTATACCATCACATCTACATTTGTGCCCACTCATCTTTAATCTGTAAAACAAATTATATCCTTAATTTATGCTTACCAATCTTCCCTAATGGGGCACAACCAAAAAAATAATTATTCAATCTAGGTCATCCTAATGATTATATCCACCTATGGGAAAATAATTATTTTGACTCATCTACCCTATTAGGCCATGTGCATGTGCTACTGATTATCACTGCCTTTAGGCAAATCCATGTCTCAACTTTTGTTATTAATTATAACTACCCTTGGTAAAATTAGTAATTTTTAAATTAATGCATGCAAGTATTATCTTGATTGGATTAATCTCACCCATGGGTTAATTTCATTCTTCTTCATGCTTCTTTTCAAAGGATCGTTCATCAATCGAATGTGTTAGCCACCCCCTAAAGGGGGCATCATTATAGGCTTCCCAAACATTTTTTAGAGATTCTTTTCAATTATTATCTTCTTTCCTTCTTAACATATTTTTCATTATTTGAGGAGATGTTATTGTTAATATAGCTTGAAATGACTTCCAAAATATGATAGAATTATAGACACCCCATTCTAGCCACAACTAGCTTTCAACCAAAATTCAAACTGAATTCTACCAAACATTGCAAATTAAGCCTAAGAATCATTGAACATCCTAGTTTTTTTTTCACATAATTCATTAGTGCTCAGAATCATGTTGAGTTAACCCTATTTGGGATACTAGATTATATGAAATGATAACCTCCCATAAATTCATCCTACCACGTTACGACCTAACAACTGATAATTTGGCCTATGAACCCATTAAGCAAGGAACTTGAAAATTTCTTAAAAGAGATAAAATGCTAATCAAAATGAATCAACTATTTAAACTATATTAAATGCTTACCTAAATAATCCATTTACAATTAATTAATATCTAAATTTAGAAATTTAAAAAATTCAAAATATCAATCGTCTTCATCATTGCTTTTGTGAGTTGTCAAGCTCTCACAAATATCTAAAAATATTTAATTTGAGAGACATGCCTATTAATTGAAAATCATAATTACATGTACCCTACTTAACTCAATTACAGTTAACTTTAACTCACCTAGGGTTAGTTTGAACTCATTCCATGTTGTCAAACTCTCACAAATATCTAAAAATATTTAATTTGAGACAAATTCCTATCAATTGAAAATCATAATTGCATGTACCCAACTTAACTCAATTACAATTAATTTTAACTCACCTAGGGTTAGTTTGAACTCATTCCATGTTTAAACACTAGCCTAACTCAATTTGAGTAAGAGTTAACTTTGGAGGCTGTAAATACAAGGCCTTACTTATTGATCAACAATCTCTTTTGGTGTAAATTTATTATGATTAAATATATGAAATAAGTCTTTCTAGTAATATTACCATTCCAAATTTATAAGCCAAGTTAATCCAACTAGCCAAACCAAGGTTCCAAGGAGAGGTGGAACAAATGAATCTTCATTGACAAATATTTCTTGATGTATAAATCCAAGCAATCCACTTCAAAAATCCATTCTAGAGCTACAATGAAGGTAAAAGGATGATTTCTTTTATTTTCTAGTTGTGTTTTCATTATATGTTTGTTACCTATGTGCTCCCTAGTGTCTAGGCTAGGTATGTTAGTGTTTAGGGTGTTTATTTGATTTTGTTTTCTTGACTAACACTATACTAACCTCCCCTTTATGGATTACTTGTTCACAATATATATCATTCAAAAGTCTATCAAGATAGCTATAACAATTTAAGTATGTGTATTGATATCAAATCTAAGTATTAAACTAAGTAACTACCTAGGGGGATGGGGCATGATATCTATCACAACACCTAGGGAGGAAGGGGAGATGCATAAGGTCCCTCATGTCATCTAAAACTAGAGTGTGAAACAATTAAGATGGAAGTTTCATGGCCATGACCCATATATGAGATCATACATATAACACACATGAGACATGAAAAGTAGTCCAAGGGGGCACAATACAAGGGACATGGACACATGCCACTAAATTTGAAAATTAAATACATATAAGGACATGTTCAAATGTCCACATATGCAAAGAGAAAGTAAGTTGGCTTAAATCCATATGGAAGGACATGTTCAAATATCTGCATACACAATCAGGAAGGTGCACACAAGGACATGGGAACATGTATAAAACATATATACAATGGGAATAAGTGTCATATAGCCATAGATAAATTCCATATTTAAATACCCTTGAATATATTTAAAAGCATAGCAACACAATAAAGTCTAAATTAGGAAAGTTATAAATTAAAGTATGCATGAACATATAATATAAATCTATAAAAGTGTGAAGATGTATATAAGCTGAGTGTAGAGTAGTAGTAATCGGTAATGAATCTGAGTGGTGTAAGATGATCAATATCAAGATATAATAATGTTAAATATATTATGTAGAGTTTATAAAAATGTAACTTGGTAATTATAATTATGTATAGGATGCCCCCAAATGTCAAATGAAGAACTCATGTATCTATGTATATGTTCCTAGTGGGTAGATAGTAGTAAATTTGGATTTGCGTGGTGGACCTAGGTGTTGTAAGTATTTATGAACACATGAAAATAATAAGTGAAGCACATATATAAGATAAAAATTGACTATACTAGATAGATAGTATATGAAGTGTCTGGAAAATATAATAAATGTAAACATGGCTATGCATACAATCTATAATTTATATTTTCTAAATAAATATTTGAATGTATTTGTGTTTTGACATATTATATTTTTTTTATATTTTATATATATAAGTTATGTACAAGCAACATGATAAAATGAAACTACAGACAAGGATCAAGAGAAGGAAATTATGTATAAGTAGGGAGGAACATATTAATCGATGAATCTCATGAGAGACTCACCATCAATACGGTCTATGTAAAAAATAGGAATAATAACCTCTCATGTAGTGTGATTGATATCTTGTAGTTGAATTGAGTTTTAGTATGAATCTAATTATTTTTCATTGTTAGTATCATAATAATTGTAATAACTTAGATTTTTCCACTCATCATTATCATATTGATTTTGAACCAATGGAATGCTAATGTTGGATTCTGTTGTATTTAGATGAGCATAGGAATTGCCTCATATTATGGAGTTGACCTTTTTGAATTACTTTGTAATATTTTATATTACTGTGACCTTTGAAATTATGATTATTATAGGCTTATGGTGATTTGGAGGCTCTTTTGATAGAAAGCCTATTTTGAGAATGCTTGTTGGATTAACACGATTTTGACTTTGTAACTTAATTCTTTATCTTTTTGTAACATTTTTTATGTATCTATATGTTTTTCCTTGATAAAATATATATATGAATGAACTACCTTAGTATGTTCCATAAATCCTAAACCTTGTTGACCAACACTAACAACTGATAGAATAGGAGTAATCATGCCTTGGGCATGTTTTCCCAACCCTTTCCCTTGATAATCAAACTATTGTAGATACTTTTGACCAAACCCATACTATTTTGAAAGTGAGACCTCATTTTGGAGAGGTATATTTGTATCCTTCACTTTATTTACATGTGCTTGTTATATTATTTCTTTCTCTAATTTTGCTTTGCGAATATTTTATTGTTTTGAGTTATGCTTTGGTAGCCACTTTTGTACTATTTTTGAATTTTACCCTTTTTTAATATGTTCATGTATCATTGTTAATTACTTAACTAATTTATCTTGTGTAGGTTTCTCAGTAGAAATGATAATTTGTATACACTTTTTCAATTCCAAACATGACTTTATGTGATAACCATGCATTCTATGGTATGCACAATAATATATTGATCTCCTCACTAGATGTAAAGGAGGTAGTTTGATCAACTTAGGTTAAATAATTTTCCTTAAAATCCCATTGAAATTCAATTTAATCTTTGAATACTTTTTGAATCACTAGTTGTAGATGCACTTTGTTTTGATTTCTTGTTTTGATATGTAACATTTCTTGCTACAAATTGACTAGGTGAAGATGTATATACATGATTGACACTAGTGTGCCCAAGAGGCTTGTGTTTTGTAATATGATTTTATAAGTTTTTAATATTTTCATGTAATATTTTATTTTTATTTTTTAATTATATAATTAGCTTTCTCATAATGATAATTTGATCAAATAGAGTCTCACAAGTGCAAACCCTAGTTGATTTTGATTGGACATGTAGGCACACACCCTATAGAGAATATATGGGAAGGGAAGGGTTTGAAGGATGGATAGGCTAAGTATATACATTTAAAATAGTAGTATAGGCTACCTTACCTAGTGGAGGGGTGGTAGCATGGCCCTAGTTAGAGGGAAAGTAGTTATCACCCTCTTGGAGACAAGGAGGAGAAAAAGAATCTTCCTTATCCATGAAATTTGGAAATGTAACTTGGAAGAGGGTTATAAGGGTAGAATATATCAGGTCTAAAAACTCTTAAAAAATCCACTAAAAATAGGGGGGGAAAGTATATAAACCCTATTAGTATCTAGTGTTGGGGTTTGTGTAGTATTTGAAATAAATCAAGTTCAACAAATGATTTACCAACCTAGGGCTTAAACTCCATAACCCAAAAAATTTAAATCATATTATCATTGATAATATCTTGTATCTTATGAATTAGTATATTGTTGTCCCCAAATTTAATTAACTTATGAAATTTGGGTGACCATGTTTGAATTTTATTGAAAATCAAATCAAGGGAGGAAAATTTCAAAGAGAGTATGGATTGAAAGATTTAGTCACTTTCTTCATTAAGCATCAGGACTTGATGATTATGATAATTTTTTTAGAAACTAATTAATAAAGTGTAGCCTTGGGGCCTAACATAAACCTTATTTATGAGGGTTGATACATACATGTGTTGGGTTCTCCTTGATATCTTGCTATTTAATCAAGACTCTTAATTCATTATTTATCATTTAAACTCTTGATTTTGGAGGTTTGCACCTATTTTCTTTGTGACTTAATGGTTTATTCTAACTTCTTAGAATTTGGAGATATTTTTTCTCAATGATTCTCTTAATCTCTCCATGATATGTTCCCCTAGGGTTTGGAGTCATTTTTGAAGGTTTCTCTTTTAGGTTGTACTTTTTCTACTAAAGGTTACTTTCAATCCTACTTTGTTTCATAGTCACTTTCTCTTGTCCTTAGTATATCCTACTCCATCATATTTTCACCAACACTTAGAAACATCAAATCCTCACCCTATCACATCAAATTTATTAGATTGCATTTTAGCCACTAAACCCTGATCATGAGAAGTTTGAGAGGATATTACAAAGATTCGAATAATTTAAAAAATATTTGCAAAAGGAAGTTTTCAAAATGGATGGTGAAGAATAAGAAGAGAAAGTGGTAAAGAAAACACCCTAATTTCTATCTCAAAGGTGCATCATAACATTATATTTTTCACGGGTCAAAGGTTGAATTTTGGTTTGAAGGCTTTTTACAATTTTACATGTGATTTAAACAAGTCAACATGGAACTTAAAATGTGCAATTGTTTATATTTTTAATATTTGTTTCCTAATTCTTGGGAGTTGAATTTTTTATAAATAGAAGGATTACATGCCTCTTTAAAGGGATGTCAATTTTGTAATATTTTAAAAGGAAATAAATTTTAGAAAGAAGAAAAGAAGAAATAAATTTGTTTTTTTCTATAAATTAATAAAACAAAGTTGTTACAATACTTTGTGTTTGCTCTAAGTTGATAAATGTTCCTATGTTCATTTATTCATGTTATTTATTTTTTCACTCTCTTCTTAATAAAATATCTTATTTGATAGTAAATTTAGTTTGAGTTCATGAATGTTATATCTAGGTGAAATCTACACTTGTTCACCTATTCACATTATTTATTTTCCTCTCTTTCAGTTAATTTTTTATATTCTCTCTAATCCACTCTCATTATATTTTATTTTGCATACATGCAAGACCCTAAAATAATTTAGTATGTATATTTGTAAATTTGTTAGGTTTGTGTTTTTATTTTATTTTGAATAAAGATAGCTTCACCTGATAATAGAAGAGGGACTTTGTCACATTGTATTTTTTACTTTGGCACATATATTAAACTGTTAGACACTTTTTATAGATAACATTTTTTAGAACCCACCATGGGGAATGCTTTGTGCTAACTCTTGAAACCCAAAAATATATAGAAGAAGGTGAGTTGTTCTGCTATTTTTATATAAAAATGTATCACTAGATCTAGCAAAGCTAAAGGAAGCTCTTATCTTTTGCTTATCTTATATCAAAGACTTGGTTTCTAGTTGAATCCTGAAAAGAAATTAAGAGTTAAGGAGTCTATAATTTTTTCTAAAAGTCCAAAATTTAAAAGGATACCACATGCAGGTACTTTGGTAAGCCAATTTTTTATTCTTTTTGGAATTTTTATACCCAAAAAGTAGATTTCAAAAAATGATCATGCCATGGGGGAATGTCATTGGACCACTAGCTCTTGGGTAGTGGCATGAGATGATAATAGGCTCATGAAATAACTTCCATAAATTTTTTAGTGATGTAAAATAACACTTGGATGAACACATCATTGCATTCTTTACTGCATGTAGGATTTTAGGATTTGAACATGAAGGTGTAGCTGTAACATTGTTTTTATAAACTCTCATAGATGGAGTTGCTACATGGTTATATAATTTTGACATGGGTTGCATTACCAACTAGAACACTATGAAGGCTAATTTCAAAGCTCATTTCAAACAAGACACACATGTCTTGCTTGCTCAACTGAATCAAATGAAAACTAGGCTAATGAACCCATGTGTGACTTCATATCCAAGTTTAAAGGATTATTGAATTAAATTCCTCAAGTGGATAATCCCATATAAGAAAACCAAAATTATTTCTTTATCAATGCTGAACTACCAAAAAATCATTTTCCTCTTAAAAAAGAACCTATTTCCCGATCTAGAGAAAACACAAGCATTTACTACTCAAATTTAAGATGATGTGATTATGGATAGAAAATTACAAAAGGATTCTTCAAAATCCAGGGTCCAAAATATGAATCATAAGTCCACCGAGTAGTTGATTCAGAAACTAACAAATGATATTTTTGATTTAAAGAACCAATATCTCAAAGATAATTGACATCATCAAAATAGGAGATCCTTAGGAAGAATTATGTACCAAATAATAATCAACCAAGGTTATTATCTCCTCAATTGAAGTTGGCCAATGAGGCTCCTCCAATCAATGTAGTTTTGGAGATAGATGAAATTTATTTTTATGATGACGATGAATTTGAAATAGAAGACCCATTTTTCTAGGAGTATTAAAATAATGAAACTAGTGACAACTCCAGTAATGATTTTTTAAAATATGAGTGTGAAGAGGATGACTATGAAGATGTAGTTGGGGATATGAATGGTTATTCTCATGTGGTGTTTGCAAGCTCTCAAAGCTTGAATGAAGATTCCAAAAAGAAGCATGAGGATTACAAGATGAACCAAAATGATAAATTTCTAAGTATGCTCATAAAGTGTCTCATACACCTACAATACTTCCTAGAGGCTCTCCTTCACCAATTAAACTAAAGATAAAACATGCAGAAGCTAAAGTGACCTTTTCATCTCACACTCAAAATTTAGAAAGTCAAAAGACCAGTACAATTTTTTTTTAAATGTCACTTCAATTCTTATAAGCTTTGATGCCATGCATTCATTACACATTCTCTCATTCTACATATTAGATCATGTTAATAATCCAAGATTCATATGTCTCAATCATAATATTTAATATCAAACTAGGATCAGTTGAATCAGTTGTATCATTTCATCAAAGGAGGTCTAGGTAATACAAATAAATACATTTTCGAAGGGATCCTAGCTACACCCTCAAATGTCAAACCTTAAACTTTACCTATGGCCACATCTACTTCCCCTTATAGTAAGCAAGAGCAATTCTATATTTCACTTTTCTTAAAGGGTTACAAGCTAAGTAATTGCATTAACGATATGAAAATTTCAAATATCATCATGCTAGACAAGGTCTCCCATGTTCTACGTCTTACTCATATGAATACTTTTTATTGATTTCTCCATGGATATGAAATAATTTCCATTATTTGGCCAGATCAAGGATGCATAAGTTGTTCTAGCTTCTTTGCTATAGAAAATGATCAAAATGATAATTCTTGTGGAAAGTATTTTAGCTATATATGTTATATTGTTAGGAAGAATTTTTTTTATGGAGATGGCTGGTGAAATCTAGATGGACTTATCTCATGCCAATTTTTTAGTCAATGGTACCAAGCATAAGTTAGAACCTAAATCAAAGGCTAAACTTATTGTATGTAAATTTTAAGATCTAAAGGCTGATATTCTTTATAAAGATGAACGTTTTGGAGAATACATGATGATGTTTGAAACAAAGATACATATGTTATAAGTATTGAAGATTAACTCTAACGATGTTTGGCTTCTTGAATTTGATGGAAGCTTTTTATCAGTTGATTATGGAGAATGTGTCATTCTTGTTTCACCAAACAAATAAGTTTTCCATTTTTTATTTAAGTTTTAGTTTGAGTGTACTAATAATAATACATAATATGAAGCCATGCTTCATGGATTGTATATAGATAAAAAAACTGGGAATCCAAAACTTGAAGTCACAAGGGGATGTTGAGCTTATCATGAGACAAGTCAAAAAATCAATACCAAGTGGATAATGACCACCTAAGGCATTATAGGATAGATTTTGGGATTGTATTGAATGTTTTGATGTTTTTTAAATTGTTTATGTTACAAGAGAAGACAATAGCAAGGATGATGCCCTTTTTTTTTAACATCTCTTATGATTCCTACCCTCTAGATTGAGAAAGATAAATTCATCATTAAGATGGTGTCTAGGCTAAGTGTGCCTAATAATTTCAATCATTTATAGGGTTTCAATAATGATGACCAAATAATTACCTTATTTGAGAAGGAAAATAAATATATGGATTTTTATTTTTAAGGTATTACTTCTGCTTTAGGGAAACACATACACAACAAAAGGATAACCAAGGAAATGATATGTTTTTATATGTTTTTCCACCAAAGTAGAGAAAGGATTCGAGAATCTAAATACTAGTGGACATGAATAGTTGATTTAGATAAAATGTAATAAAATTTTCAAATTTTAGTTTCCATTAAGGACTTATTTGATAAACATGATAGATATATAAAAGGGAAAGTTTCAAATCAAGCTTTAGATTCTTCTAAATATGAATAGGTGATATTGGCGCTTTTAAAGAGCCCAAATATGTTAACATCAATAAGTATTGTTCTAAAGAAGAAAGAGATAGATTCATCAATTTATTTAAGATATATAAATATGTGTTCACATGGAGTTACAATGATCTAAAACCCTTAAGGCCTAAATAAATGAGACATAATATTTCCATTCAAACCAAATAGATTGTCTTATCAATAGAATCAAAGGAACTACAATCCAAAGATTCCTCCAACCATTCATGCTAAGATACAAAATATGTTGGATGAATGTATTATATGTCTTATCCATAATTATACTTGAGTTTTTAATATTATGTCAGTCTGTAAGAATAATGGTGAAATTTGCATCTATGTTAATTTCAAAATTTTAAATCAAGCATACCTCAAGTATAATTATCCTTTTCCCATTATGGATCAAATAATTCAAGCCATCACAAGACAAGAAATTATTTCCATGCTTGATGGATTTTCTATTTATAACCAAGAGAAGGTTTGTTGAATATTAACATAAGACAACACTCACTACACCTTGGGGAATTTTGCATATCAAAGAATATCATTTGGCCTCATCAATGTTGAAGCCACTTTTAAAGGGTGACGAATTTGGATTTTAATGATCTTATAAATAAGATAATTTTTTTTTTGGACAATCTAATGGTTATCTATAAAATCATGAATATCATTATGATTATTTGATAAAGGTGTTTGGCAAATGTTAGATCCATGGAATTTCATTGAATGCCAAGAAGTCTATGTTTAGCATGATTGAAGGAAATCTAATTTTTCATACTATGTTAAAAGAAGGCATGAAAATTGATCCATAAATATTTCAAGGCATTCAAAACCTTTTTATTCCTACTATTAAATAAGGCATTCATTCCTTTTTTTTTAAATAAATTTCTTGAGGAGATTCATACCTGACTTTGTCGACCTCATTAAACATATCACTAGTATGATGAGAGGTAAAGATAATTTGAAATAGAAAAAGTAATGGAAATAATATTTTGATAAAATTAATACTTCCATTTATAGATAACCGACTCTAGTTTTTCCTAATTTCAATAAATATTTTATCATCAACTATTATGTGTCTAATCATACTCTATCACCAATCTTGGTACAAAATAATAATGAAGGCATTAAGTCACCCATAACCTTCATGATATATGGTTTAAAAAACCATGATCTCATTTATTCTCCCATTGAGAAGCTTTCTTATGTAGTATTCAAGGCCATTAAGCAGTTTAGGTACTACATTTTGAATTCACACATTATTGTCATGGTACTATATCTAGTGGTTAAATGCATCCTAGTGTATAAATAAATTGGTTTGAAATGAGGAGGATGGATAAAAAATGTCCAAGAATTTTATTTGGACATAAAACCCACCAATATAGTCTAAGATTATGTTTTGTGTCAACTAATTGCTGATAATAATCTTGATTTTACCATTGATGAAGTTTAAGAGTGGGATTTATCAGAAGAGATACCTATAGTTATTTTTATTGGCACTACAAATGAATGGTACTCAAACATATCTCAATTTATTACATACAAATATTGTCCTAAGGTTTTAAGTGCCAATGAGAAAATAAAAATAAAGTTGAGAGCTATGAAGTACATCATATTTGACCATACTCTTTTTAATAGAGGTATCAATGGCATGTTCCTTAGGTTTGTCGATAAAGAACAATAAAAGAGGTTATTGGAATATTTATAGAGTAAAGTATGAGGTGGTCATTTTTTTGCACCCATAATATCACACAATATCCTCATAGATAATTACTATTGGCCCACTCTCTTTAAGGATGATCAAGATTCGGTGTTTAAATGTGAAGCTTGTCAACAATTCATCGGGAGGCCTAAACTTGTATCTCTACCGATGAAATTAGTGGTAATTAAAGAACCTTTTCAACAATAAGGTCTTGATTTCATAAGTGTGATAAATCCTTATTCTATATCTGGTCATACCCATGTCCTCACCATGATATATTATTTTAGCAAGTGGGTTGAGGATATTCTAGTTTATAAAACTACTTCTGAAGTAGTGTGCAATTTTATTGAGAATATATTGGTCAAGTATGGCATTCCTCAGAAGATGGTGACTGACAATGCCTAAATTTTTTATTCTTATAATCTTGTTAGTTTTTATTATGGATATAGGATTTCCTTTTCTCATTCATCATATTACTACCCTTAGGGTAATGGTCAAGTGGAATTAAGCAATAAGAACCTAGTCATGATTATCTGTAAGCTTATAGATGAGAACCAACAAAATTGACATAAAAATTTATATGATGTGATTTGGGATGATGGAATTACTCCTAAAATGGATATTGGAATTTATACATTTTATCTAATGTATGGTACTAAATTTGTCCTACCTATCTCATTATAATTACTAGTTCTTCAATTTGCCAAGGTAGTCGAAGATCATAACTTCAGTGATTCTTTGGAAAAGAGGATCCTTTACTTGAATAAATTGGAGGAATAAAGAGTTTTGGTATTAAATAAGATTAATTAACATCAAAAACAAGTGAAGGCACTCTTTGACAATAAATCTAGGTAGAGAGACTTTTAATTTGGAGAGCCTGTCTTTTTATGGGATAAATGGTGTGAGCTAAAGGGTAGTCATGGCAAGTTTGATTCTCTGTGAAATGGACCTTTTAAGATTATTCACTTTTGTGGTGAAAATACATATTAGCTATATTATATGGATGGTATGCACCTTCCACTTTCTTATAGTAGTAATTATTTAAAGTTGTTTAAGCAATGATTATTGGGTCTTGCTAGTCATGTATATAAGTTAGCCTTAAGATTTCACTCATGTTTGTTTTTTCATTACTCACTTTTTGTTTTTGATTTTTATTTATTTTACTTTATTTATTTATTTCCAATATTTTTATTTTGAATATTTTAACTCAAAGATATTTTGTAACCCAATAAACATACAAACAACTTTACTAAACCCAAAGATTTTGGATTCCATCCTTACATTCGCTAAATGTAGGTTTCAATCAAAGCTAGTTGTTGTCCATAAATTTCATTAACATATGAAATTTAGGTGACCCCATTTGAATTTTACTAAAAATTGAGTTAGGGGATAAAAAATCAAAAAGAGTATGGATTGAACACAATCATTTTCTTCATTAAGTATCAGGTTTGGATGATTGTAGTGTAGTTATCAGAACCCAACAACTGTAGTGTAGCTATTAGACCCTGAAACCTACATTATAGCCATTAGGGCTAGATTTGACCCTAATTAATTATTTTTGATACCTTAATATATGTGGGTCTCCTTGATCTCCCACAATTTAATCAATACCCTTAATTCATTCTTTATCATTCAAACTCTCGATTTAGAGCTCTATACCTACTTTTTTCATAACTTAGTGGCTTTCACTCATTTGTTAGTTATTGTCATCAAATTATGTACCCTAGGACACTCTATGAATTTCCCTCAATTTTATGTGGCATTGAATCATCTCTCAAGTTTGTGGTAACTTTTAAGAGATATGAATCTCTAGGATTGAAAAGGGCTAGCTCCTTGAATTCTTCTCTAAGTGTCTATCACCTAACCTAATGCATGTTTATGAAAAAAGAGTTAAGAGTTTGCATAAAAATAAAAATATAATAAAGATGTGATCAACCAAGATATATTCCATAGACCATCATACTTATACTAAGCAACAATGATTTTCAAGACCAATCCCATGCACTAAAGGATCCTAACATAGTGTTTCAATGTGAAGGTAGCATACTTGGGACAATCAACAAGATACTTGACCTAGGGGTAGATTGCACACCATAGAGACAATTTCACACTTGAAATATAGCTTAGTCCCTTCATACACTTCACACAACCTATTAAAATCATAACTCTTGCTTAAACATGAAGGATAAAGGGAGTAAGGATGATACTATCACTTAGCTCCACTATACATCACTCACATACTTCGATAAAAAGTTCACAAACTTAGAATTGGACTTGTATTAAATTTTCAAAGACAAAGTTAAAATTCATATTAGTAGGGTTTTTCCATAGCAACTATGTCCATCTACAATAGCCAAAATGGCTCCATTTATAGAACTTGGAAGAAAAGAGAGAGGAGAGAAGTTGAAGAGGCACAAAGACAAGTGTCCAAAGGTGAAAATTAGTTATAATTCATGTGGATGAGATAGAAAAGGGATTTATGTAACTGATTTACACATCATTGTATTCCCAAATAAGCCTCTTTTCCAAATGTGGTGTATCAATCTTCTTAATCATCTTTCTTGTGAAACTGCCCTCATGATGGACTTTTAAGAGCACTCAAAGGCATGTTATGGACAAATGTATCATGTATGATGAGGAGAGAGAGTTAAAAAAATGATTCCACCTAAATTAAGAGTTTTGTTCATCATGAAAATATCTTACATAAGATCATCATCACTTTGAAATCATAATCACCCTCTATTAGGCTTGTTTTGACAATTACCACTAGAAAACTTTTCATTTTTCTCAATTGATCAATAAAATAGGTGTTATGACACCTATATAGGCACCTATTATGCTTGTCTTCATCAGAAACATCATAAAAAGCCACCAAAATTTGAGTTTCCACTTTGTTCACTATGTCATTCTAGATGCCAGTTTAGATAAACTAAAAAGAGAGAGCTAGTAGAGGCACTTTAGACAATTTATAATTTTTTAAAATGACTTGAGGAGTTGACTCAGGTCTTAATATTTATATCAAAGTTATTTTCATCACTTAACTCATTCAATAACCTGTAGGAAACACTAAAAACTACCTTTATACCCTCTTCATATAGAATCCATACAATAAAAGCACATTTTTAGAAAACTGAGAATGTCTTATACAAATTTCATTTAATACCCCTAGCCTCATTCTTTCATCTTGGTGCCTTACTAAATTAATTTATCCAAATATGTCACTATAGGCTTCTTAGGAGGGTTTAAAGGTTTCTATCCCTCTTACGGATGGTTCATGAAGTTGTGACATTGAACCTAAAAAATAATCTCAAAAATTGATTTTATGAGACCCCCCTCAACTTATACAAACACCTCCAATACCCATGAAAATCTTGGTATAAGTTCTAAGCACTTGAAGTTGACATTCAAGCTCATTTTTTGCTTCTTGATGGGGTCTGAATGTTTTATAAGCCCAAAATGGCTTCCTAGAGAATTTATTTTTAAAATAAATATTTTAACATCTCTATATACACTTTTAAAACCTTTATACTAATTATAATGGGTTTTAAAAATCTTGAAATGGAAATTTACCCTTATTTGATTTCAAGCATAGGCTTTGCCAATAGGCCTGCCTTCCTCTTTGAGCTCCTCTTAACCCTAAAATGGTTATATTTGAAATTTTATAGCTTTAACAAACCCAATATACCTATTAAAACATTTATTTATCACTTTTAAATCATATATTAGGTTGAAAATTCATATGACCTCCAAATTGGCCTCTAGCCCTAAGGTTTTCCTTCACACTTGACTACAACCCTTGTTGTGTAGGGTTCCCTATTTGATCTTAATCCTTATAGTAAGGTTTATTAGGTTCCTCCATGTGTCCCCACACTATTTATACCTTGTTAAATAATTCAATTGATTGTTGGTTCACCATCCTTCACTTTTCCCCAAAATAATCATTCTTGTGCATGAAACGACTGCCCCTACTCTGAGACAAAACATTGAGTATTAGGAATATTTTTTTGGTAAAATTGAGTATTTGGGAATCTCTAAAATTTCCTAATGATGAATTTTACCAAAATTTTTTTTCCAATTCCATATTTATGGGGTCCAACCATCCCAATTTCTTTAAAAAAGAGGTAAAAACCTTGTTTTTGCATGCTCTTGTTCAATCCTCCTCATGAATGCTCTTTACAAACCTATTTGATGAATATAAGGTTTTAATATAGATTAATTACATTTATTTAATTTTTTTAAACATATGGTCCCACTCAAAACCTCTCTCCTAAGTGGAATCCCCAAATTCATCTCTTTAAACAAGGCTTTTCCAACCCTGCTTGAATGGACTAGGCCTATTTTGCTTGTGAGAAAAGTGTCTTGGGTGGCTTAAAAATATCTTGGGAATTTCATATACTTAATTTTTTCATGTTTATTCCACCTTATACTATTATAAACTTATCTTTCCCTCTTTGGGCATCAAACTTTCTCATACTCTTCTCTTGCTTAAGACCATGTCTGACTGTGACAGTGAACATGGGATATTTATTTTATACACCTTTTTTTGGAGGTTCTAATGAAGGTTTCAATGCATTATATAACCTATTTTGACTCACCTAATTATTAAAATTTGAGTTTCAACTCCAAACCTAGCATATTGGCTCTATTTTTAGGCTTTTCAATTGCTCATTGTCCTCTAGGACTGAGACAATCTTAGTACCCTACCTATAGGTGATTTGGGATGATAATGACATGAATTTGGTCTTTTATTTATGTTTTATCAACTTATTTATATTCCCAAAATCATTAGGTTTGTAATTGATATCTCTTTTAGCCCTAAAAGTTCCCCAAGACTCCTACAAGGTCCATCACCTTACTCCATAGTCTGCTCAATTCTAGGAGACCATTTTTCCATCCATTTTGGCTTGTAGATGATTTCTAGATCAAGATGGACTTGTTCATAGTGTCATTGATGTCATGGAGGTGTTTTTTCTCCTACAAACCATGAAACTTTCCTTCATCTCATACATGATAATGCTTATTTCACAAACCTTTACCTCTCTGCCTATAGGTGGCTCCTCATAGTCATGTGTATGAATAGAGGAATATGTGTTAGGGTTTAAAACATTGGACTTCACCTCCTCTCATGATTTCTTACCTTGAAATATCACTTAAAATAATAGAATCACTTAACTTGATAGCATAGTCCAATATAATTAAAATGGGATGCAAATTAACATTTTGATCACTGTCTTGTAGATATCACTACCCTATTTTAGTGGTTTTTAGCAATCTTTATGCTTTTAAAAATCTAATCTCCACTCATCTTTGGATTCTCAAAATTGGCATAACTATTTTAGGTGAATACGGCTACCAAACTATCCAATTTTAAATCTTGGATCACCTAGAAAGTGGATTTTTTGAGGTCCTCAAAAACCTTTAAGGCCTCTATTTGACATTTTTAGGGCAAAAAGGCCCGAGTACAATCCAAAGTTTCAATTGATGCTTTGACACTTCCCTTGCCAAACTAAGATGATCAATAGGCCTATCTAGGCCTTCTTATAGCAAAAACTCCCAAATTAGACTAACCAATCTCTTGTAACACCTCCAAAATGTTTGTCTATGCCCTTAGTTGTAGATGGGCATCTCTTCTATGCAAGTATGACTAAGAACACTCTCTAAACATGCAAGTTTGAAGTGCATATATGCCTCTATCCAACATTTTAATGCACATTAATGGACCCAAGAGATTAGGAACCATGCCAAACCTAAAAACTCACACTTTTGATGTTAGCATGTTTTTGTAGGTGGAGTTTTATGACTAAGACATTCAAGGAAATCCTAAAATGGCAAGGAATATGCAAGGAATGCTTTCAAAACACCTCAAGGGAAATTTTCAACACTTGAATTATCATAATACATTAGGATTATTTCCATAAAAACATCATGTCCATCATGAAGGATACATTTTCAAAGCAATGAGATGACTATGAATGCAAACTAGCCATTTTACAAGCCTAAAAAGGATTTTCTCACACAATTGAATTATCAAAAATAATAATAATCATGGAAACATCTTAAAAATCATGTGAAGACACATAAAACACACAAATCTATCAATCCAAAACAATAAATTCTAAGACAAGCTCAAATAGTAACCCCCTCATGGTTGAACATGTATAAAAAGCTACGTAGGATCAAACTGATGGTTCATAAAGGAGGATTCACCAAATATAAATTTATTTTTATGTAAACTAATTTTACTTATATCACTATCCATCCCTAGAAACACTCCTCCCAATTCCACTTGTATGATCCATGCCAAGTGCATGAAGTTGCTCCTTCTTTGCTTGCCAAGTGAAAATGAAAGAAAATAAGTTTTAGATTAAAATTTTTGAATTATTATTGAAAAACAAGAATTTAAATGGATTATTAAATGTGAAGAGTTAGTTTTCCCACATTTTTAGCTAATGGTGGACTTGGGAAGTTCGTACAAGTGCCTAAAAGCTCTTATTTTTTAGGGAAAACTACCATTTCTTCATCATAACTGATGTATAAATTTCATATGATGGATCCTAAAATTATATGTCCTCTTACACATTTATCCACATCTTGGTGACAATTTATTTCTTGGAAAAATTTATACATGTCATTAATTAAGCTAAAAATATGGCCAAATGACCCTTT
The DNA here is from genome assembly GCA_037957365.1 of Torreya grandis. NCBI lineage: Eukaryota > Viridiplantae > Streptophyta > Pinopsida > Cupressales > Taxaceae > Torreya > Torreya grandis. The sequence goes on from JARHVA010003068.1 coordinate 737,030, forward strand.
TTGCATATGAAACAAGGTGAAAGATAAATTAATAAATTTAAAACCCATTAAAGCATGTTAAAGGACATATTATAAAATTTTAAACACAATTTTATCCTTTTACCATCTTTGACCATGGTTGACCAATGTTGACTTTTGTTGACTAGGCTAGTACCAGGAGAATGGACTTCAATAAGGAATAGGGGAAGGATGAGTAAGATAGTAGACCAAAATAACACCCTATAAGACACCTGGGAACCTTATTAAAAGTTAAAAAATAATAGGTTTTGACCCAAATTTGACCTGGGGTTAAATTTATTCAACATTCTTAGTGATTCCTAGGGGTGGCATGCCAGATATGCCTAAGACTAGTTGCCTAATCCTTCCATTGGGCCATATAGTCTCTATAATACTTATCCAACACTCAAGTGACTTTTAAAAACACACAAAACTAAATTAAAACACACACCCATGCTACTATTTACAAAATTACCTTACAAGGACTAATAGTAGAACTTTAGATGTATCCCATTCATATTGATAGGCAACTCTTATCCATTCATCTTGGATAGTTGAAAATAATTGCTTTTCTTGCACTTGATGACAATGTAAGGCCCACTCCACAAGGTATCAAATTTTGTATGTCTACCTAATTTTTCTCTATCTTCATCCCATTTCAGAACCAAGTCACCTTATTTGAACACTCTTTTACTTTCTCTCTTGTAAAAATACTTTTTCATGAGTACTTGATCGTGTTCCATATTATTATGTGCATTATCCCTTGCTTCTTATAGCTGCATTAGTTCTATCAACCTAATTTCTATTAGAGTATTCTCAATTAGCTCCATTTGATGTGCAAGCTCTAAAGTGAGTAGTTATTGAGATATGGATAATCTAGCTTCTTTTCCATAAATAAGTACAAAAAGAGAATTGTCAATTAACCTCTTGGGAGTGATCTTATCAGCCCATAAGGCTATCTTCAACTTGGTGTGTCATGCCCTTTGGTTGTTTACCAATATTCTCTTGATAATCTTGATGAGATTCTTATTGGTAGACTCAGTCAATCCATTACCTTGAGGGTAATAGTTAGATGAGGTACTCAAGTAAACACCATTCCTATTTACCCAATCAAAAGTTTTAGCACTCATAAAATCAACAACATAATCAAAAATGATAGTATAGGGAAATCCAAACCTTATGATGATGCTTTCAAAGAATTCCAAGATAGCATTTTCACTTGCCTCTTTCAATGCAACAACTTCTACCCATCTTGTGAAGTAGTTAGTTGTAGTCAATATCTGTTTATGTCTATCACTTGATGGAGGATTAATCATACCAATGAAATCAAGGTTTTTATTGCATGAAAGGCTGGTCATTTAGATAAGATTCAATAGAAGGGTTGCAATATTTTGTTTGCCTACAAAGAAGGTGTTGACCAAATTTTGGCTCTTCAGGCCAAAGTTGGGCACCCCCTTTTTACAAAAAATGTCTAAGTCTATACCTTTGTCTAAATCTAGCATGCAGGTCTCATGTCTAATATGTAAGAAGTGTTCTCATACAAAGTTGAAGTCTTTTACATGTAAAAACCCAAGTGTTTTCCTTTTGAAAGAATTGTTCTCTAGTATTTTGGTTAAGTCCTTTGCTAAGGTATATTTCTTTTAGTTTTTGTTCTAAGTCCTTATCGAATTCTTTCAGACCTTTTGTCTGAAGAAATTTTCTTGAAGGGTAGGTAACAACTTTTCCAACGGACTCTTTCATGCTGAAAAGGACCTTTTCAAAATTATGAAGGGTATGTTCATATTTCTAAATGGTACATTGGAAGCTTTCCCAAAGGGTATTTTTCTTTAGAAATAGGACACATGCCTTTTTAGAGGGCACTTAGCAGAAAAACCAAATGAAAGAATTGTTTCGGACATTTTGTCTAAAATAAATTTTTTGAAGGTCTAAACAATTATTTTGAAAGGTCACTTCCATTTCTAAAGGGTACTTCAAAGAAATTTCGAAGGATTATTTTAGATAAAAGGTGGACCATTTTATTATTATCAAAGGACCTTTCAAAAATCTTGAAGAGTATGTTGTTTTTTATGAAGGGTATCTGTAGGAAGGCCAAAGAGAAAGAGACCATTCTATGAATCCAAAGGGTTCTTTTCAAAAACCCCAAAGGGAAATTTATAAATGAAATATTTCCTTTGAGATTTTTATCTAAAGGAAATGGACCAATCAACAAATCTAAAAGAAAAGAAGGAAACAAAAGGCTCAAATGAATTCTTTCAAGAAAAGTGGCCGCTTACAAAAAGTTTGAAAAAATGCCAAAGACAAAAAGTTTCAAGAAATCCCTAAGGAGTGATAGCCCACAAAACATCAAATTCAAACTATTAAAATTATCCATTGGGATTCAAACAAAGGAGTGATGTCCCATAGAACATCAATTTCAAGCTTCAAGGAATAGTCGTTAGAGTTTAAAACAAAGTGTTGGAACTAGAAGGCAAAGATAAAGGTGACAGATAGTGAGATCCTGAAAAGCTATGCATAACAAGAAGAAATAGGTAGTTGATAGTTCAAATTGTTATAAATTGTTTCATAGCTCAATGATACATAAAAGAGAAACTAACATCCAAATGAAACTCTAACCAATGGATCCATTTATGTCAAAATGTAGTTTGGAATATCTTAATTATGTTGGCGTAACTGTAAAGAGAATACCTTATAGAATGCAACATAACTATTTTAATCTCAAGTTGACACATGTTTGAATCATTTTTAGACTTTATTTTTCTCAACCTCTTCCAAAAAACCTATAGAAATGTACTCTTTCTACTCATTTAGAGAGCCTCTACGGGTTATGGTAAAACTCTAGCTAGATTTATACTGTAACTCTTGAAGAAATATACAAGTGATTTCACTATTTTCACATTTCACTATTGAGTATAAGTTCAAATATTATTGATAATGACTAGTGAAAAAATTATTTTATATCATATCAATCTATGGTCACTTACCAATGTGTGGAAAAGATGATGTTACAGGTCTTTATTATCATTCTTTACTAAGTGTATAAACATCTTAGAAGTGTTATAAGTGTATTCTCTTTGTAAAATCATTCATCACCCTCCTAAATGTCAATTACCTTTCTAAATCTAGCTTATGAAATACTGATGCAACAATGTCTTTGTTGTCACTTTGTGTGAAACACCCTTGTTTATCTTTAAGTAGTGGTTTCTGTCTTAAGAGGATATCAAATATTGGTGCATCACCACTTATTTTCCCAGTTGTTTTCCTTCTCCCTTTTCATTCACAATTGTTAGTTTAGAAAGAGTTTCAATGTGCATCAAGGGGAGTTAGCCCATAATCTAGAGACTCATCTCAATAGAATTATCACCCATAGAAAGAGAGATTATTCCATTATGCCACTTGGATGATGAGAACTTAGCATCTTCTCAAGGGTGCAAATCCAATCATCAATAGTTTTTGGCACACCCGATCGGATTCTAAGTCTTAGAATATTATTCATGATTGGTGTTGGTCTTGAGACATTTGTATAAAAAGAATTATCTACATTCATTACCTAGAAACCCCATTGAATAATTCAAATTCTTTGGTTGATGATCAGTCCTTCTTTCCATGCCAAAAGTGACCACTAGGTCTGTTGTTAAAGGTGTACACTTTGAGTTTATGGAATTACCTCCATATTCCACCAAAAGGTATAGATTTGTAAACACTCATCCTTACAAAAGAGGTTTTATGTTCAAATCTTCCAAGTTTCTATTGCATTATATTCTTAACATCCATAGTCATATTCCCAATATGGCTAGAAGATAACCTTTTTTTGCCTTTCTAGGGGGCATCCCCCTTGCAGCTTGCCCAATATGTTCAAATCCCAAGAGTTGCTCTTAAAAGTGTTCCATATTTTAGTGGGGATGGTCTTATTACTATCATTGAGAATTTTAGGAACAAAGTAAATTTATGTAATATCCATAATAGCACCCAAGAAAATGTAGCTATTAGGTTGTTGGCCTTATCTTTTAAGGGAAAATTTTTGGATTGGTATGGGACCCTACCTATAAATTATATTGGCTCATGGGATGAGTTAGGGACCCTATTGATTGATAGGTTTGGATAAAGAGTGATCACTTTTCTCTATCTAAGAAATTGACCACAATAAAGAGGGTACCACAAGAATTCATGTAGGATTTCAATACTAGGTTTCAAAAAACTTGGGATATAATCCCAATTTTTGTGAGGCCAACTACAAATTATGAATTTTTATACTACTTGAAAGCATTGAATAGTGACATTGCCATGATGATTTAGTATATGGGTGGAAACACATTTTTTTTCCTATGAAATAGTCATAAATGCTAATAATTGTCTTTTCCACATAGGAAAGATAGCTCCTAGACCTCCAATGCCAATATTCCCTGATTTTCATTCTCATAGTCAAAGTGCATTACCCACTTTAACTCCTTTACCTGATCAAGAAAAATATACCATTACCCCTACCAATGAAATGCATGAAGTCAAAATCCTACTTTAAAGTGTTACTAATGAATTGGTTTCTCTCAAAAGGCAACAAACCCAAAACTATAGGCCTTATCAGTCTTATAATCAGTTTGGACAAACAAACAGACCTCCTTTTCAGGGCAATAATCAAGGACAAGACCAAATCACCCATGTCAAACCTTATCAAATCTATAATCCTAATGTTCCTTCATCTTTCAAATACCTTATTACAATTCAAAATAATTTTGTCTAAGAATAGCCTAATTATCCATATTTTAAATATGGTCAAGAACAGGTTGCTTATGCCAATGAGATGCAAAATCAAGGCATGACTACACAAGGTGATTAAATATATCAATTTTCAAATTTTGATATGCCAACACAATTTGGTATGGAGATAAGTTAGGTTCAATATGATTCCACTCTCATTAATCATTTGGAGGGTGAGTTTTGTGCCATTAATTATGTGGGGAATACAAGTAATTAAAATATTAGTGTGGCTACCAACACTAGATCAAAGAAAAAGGTCAATGAAGAAGTTCAAGGAACCAATCAAGGACATATTTTGAATCCTAAATCAGCTTAGATGATAGGAGGGACTAATTTATCTCCTAAATCACAAGAAAATTAGAGGATTCTAAATTTTAGGATAGTTGCTACAACTGTACTTCTATAAGCTACATCACAAGGTGTAAATGTTCATAAAGAGAACCTCAAGGTAAGTAATCCTTCCATTAATGTTGTGGACCAGATGAAAAAGACTCATATGAACATATCATTATGGGATTCTCTAGCATTACCAGGGGAAAAAGATATACTCCAAAAGGAATTTCATGGACTGGGTACATAAGCTAGCCCATCTAGAAGTGACAATGCAGTTTTAGTCAATTAAACTGAATCTATATATGGTCAGGTGAAGAAAGACGAGAAAAATCCCCCTTTATATCTATCCTCAATTATTGTTTATTTCTTGGTTCATAATTTTATCATATATAGTGGATAAATCACATCAGTTATGCCCAAATACATAGCAGATAAGCTAGGCATCAAATATGAGCCAATGACTAAAGGAGTTTAACAATTAGACGGATCACCAGCCAAGACTTGGGGGATTGTGAAAGGTTTAAACTTGATCCTTCATTATTTTCCTACCTTTTTAATTCCTCATGATGTGGTAGTATTATATTTACCTCCCTATTTTTCTCTTTTCTTGTCAAGAGACTTTGCATCCAAGATAGGTGGGTATTTGGCAACTAACTAGTCATACATGGTGTTTAGAACAAAATATGGTAGTAAAGTGAAAATTGATTTATAACCTATTCATATAGATCACTTAGAACCATATTCACCTAAGGTAGAAAATGTTAACTATGTTGTCATTAATGAAGAGGAATTTTACATTGATCAATCCCCATCATCTTCCCTTGAAGAAGTTTTTGATTTGTTCCTAGATGAGTGGGGAGATGACAAGTATATGCATGATCCTTACAAGTTTATTGATGAATCTTGTCTATGAGTATATTATATGGATGAGAAGGATTATTTCATGCCTAATTTGATGAAGTCAAATGAAGATGTGAATGGCTTATGGCTCTTCTTTAATGGATCTAGAAGCAAGATTGGGGTAGGTGGTGGAGCCATGTTGGTTTCACCTTCAAAGGAGAGGTATTTTTCAACTTTCAGATTTTAGTTCTCCTATCATTGTAATGTAGCTGAATATGAGGCCCTCATTCATGGCCTCTATTGGGTAAGGAAAAGAGGTGTCAAAGAATTGCAAGTGTTCAATGATAGAGAGCTTGTTATCAATCAAGTTAGAGGGCAAAATTTAACCAAGAACTCCTTGCTCAAGTCTTATAATCATAGATTTTATGACCTTGTAAAATATTTCATGGTATTTAACATCCCTTCTATTTCAAGAGAAGATAACAAACATGTTGATACGCTAGCATTAATTGGAGCTCATTTCAATGTTCCAAAAGGCATAAGAGAAGACAAGAATCAACCTCATCTAAAGGTGATTATGAGACCTTATATACCATATAATGTCACTAATTTGTTGGTTTTTGATAGTGACTCGAAAATATATCTATTCCTAAAAGAAGAGGCTAAGTTCTCTACAAATAATTAGTCTAAGCTTCAACAGTAATATGGAGGGTAGATTGTCCAACTAAAGTCTAACAAGCTTCCCAAAGGCCTAGCAACTCTTGAAAGCATTTTCAATGATGATGACTAGCTCAAGAAGGAGAAGGTAAGTATGTCAACTAATAAAGACAACTATGAAAGGGTAGATATCTTTAAAGATAAGTTACTTACACTTGGAAAGGTATGCACTAGTCAAAAGAAACATGATTTCGTTGAACTATGCAAAGAATTTAGTGATATTTTTTCATGGGATTATAGTGATTTGAAGGATTTTGAACCAATATTAGTTAAAAATACTATAGATCTAAATGAAAATTCTAAACCCATCAAACAAATACAAATACCAATCAATCCCAAGATTGAACCACTCATGAAGAAAAAACTCACTAAGTTGATTGAATCTAGAATCATCTTTCCTATCAAGCATTCTTCTTGGTTGGGCAACTTAGTCCTTGTTAGAAATAAAAATGGGGATATAAAGTTGTGTGTGGATTTTAGGGACTTAAATAGAGTGTCTTTGAGAGATCATTACCCCCTCCCTTCTATGGAGTAAATTTTGTAAATGGTGGCAGGAAGTGAAAGGTTTTCTCTCCTAGATGGTTATTCCAGGTATAATCAGATTCTAGTAAAATAAAGTGACCAATACAAGACAAACTTCACCACCAAATAGGGCACATATGCTTATAGGAAGATGACATTTATATTTTCAAATGTTGCAGCTATTTTCCAACGTGTAATTGATATGTCTTTCCAAGGACTAATCAATGACATTATATTGGTTTATCTAGATGATGTAACATTTTTCTCCAAGGAAGCAAAAGATCACTTGAAGCATATAAGGAAGATTTTTGAGAGGTGTAGAGAGTTTGGTATTTCTCTAAACCTAAATAAATGTGTATTTTTTGTTCATTAAGGTAAACTACTAGGACATTTTGTTTCTAAGAAAGGCTTGTCCATTGATCCAGAAATGGTAAGTGCCATCTTGGCGTTGTCTTTACCTAAGCATAAGAAAGGTTTTCAAAGTTTCTTTGGAAAGATAAATTTCATTAGAATGTTTATTCTATATTTTGCTAACCTGGTCAAGCCCTTGACCTTTATACTTAGGAAATATGAGATATTCACTTGGATAGGAAGGAGAAAAGAAAGTTTTGAAGAGATCAAGCAATCCATTTCACAGGCCCCTACTCTTGCAAGTTCAAACTTCTCCAAGGATTTCAATTTGTTTACTTTTAGGAATGAAGAGGTAATATTTTCCATGCTCACTTAATTTAATGAGGAAAATTTGGAACAACCTATTTCCATTTTCAGTCAAGGTCTAGAAGGTTATGAAATAAGATATACATATGTGGAAAAATAAGTACTTTTAATCATAATGAGCTTAAAGAAGTTCAAACATATTTTATCTAATAACAAGATTCACATTCTTGTGACTCATATTGGTGTGAAATACTTTTTGTTCAGCAAAGATTTGAGTGAGAAAAGGGCAGGTTGGATCACCAAAGTGATGGAATACAATGTGGAGATCAAAAAAACCAAGCTAGTGAAAGGAAACAGACTATGTGAGCATCTTAGTTTAGACCTAAAAGAGAAAAGGGAAGTCATTTTATAATTTCATGATGATCCTAAAAAATCTATACCTTCATCCACAAGGATCTGGACATAAGACATGATTCATTTCCTACAAATTGGTGAGTGTCCACAAGGTCTTGACAGGGCCAAGAGGAGGTACTTTAGGATACAATCCATTCCCTATGTGTTGGTTGATGGAGTTCTATTTAGAAAATACTTTTTAGGTGTGATTTTGAGATGCATTAATTCAAATCAAATTGACAAAGTATTGAATGATTTCCATGATAAACCAACTGGCGATCACTTTGCTTTGAGAACCATAGCTGCCAAGATAATGATGGTTGGTTACTTCTGGCCTAGATTATTCAAAGACACCCATTCTTGGGTAATAAAATTCCAAAAGTGTACTCTTTTTTATGGAAAACAAAATCTAGCTACCTTGCCCCTTCATTCAATCTAGGTTGAACAACCCTTTATGCAATGGGGTTTATATTTCATAGGTATAGTCAATCCTCCTAGTGCTGGTCACAAGTGGGTGTTGATAGCCACTTATTATTTCACAAGATGGGTGGAAGCTATAGCTCTTAAGGAGGAAAATGAAAACTTAGTCCTAGACTTATATGAAGGTATAGTAATTAGATTTGGAGCTCCTTCAATAATCATCTTAGATAATGCATTGGCCTTTCTAGGAGCAAGGACAAGTGAATGGGCTTTGAAGCATGGCATCTATTTCAGCACCTCCTCTAATTACTATCCCTAGGTAAATGGACTAGCTGAGTCCACAAATAAGAATTTGATCAGAATCATAAAGAGGACTGTGGAGGAGAATCAAAGGAATTAGCACAAAAAGTTGAAGATAGCCCTTTGGGCTCATAGGATCACCCCAAAGATATCATTTGAGAACTCACCATACACTCTTGTGTATGGAAGGGAAGTTGTAATTCTTATTTCACTTGAGTTTCCAGCTTTAGACCTCACCTATTAGCTGTAATTGATTTAAAATGATAGTATGGAGGTCAGATTATGTGAGTTAATGGAGCTTGAGGAAACAAGAGATTAAGTTATACACACCATGGCTACTCACCAATAGCAAACAAAGAGGTATTTGCCAAGAATTCCATGCCAAGAAGTTTCAAGTATGGAGACATTGTCCTAAAATGGGATGAAGATAGGGACAACTCTAGAAGACACATAAAGTTTGATGCTTTGTGGAGTGGCCTGTATGTAATGACACAGTGTAAAAAACACAATGCTTTCCAACTCTCAAAGTTAGATGGAGAAGAGTTGCATATCCTAGTCAATGGGATATATTTAAAGCATTGTTATTGATGGTTTTTATGTTGTACATAGTTTCTTGTTTTCCTTGTGTTCCTTAAGTGCTTATGCACATGAGTAAGTTTGTCCTTATCTAATTTTGTGTTGTCTTTTATTGGACTTGATGTTTTTGTGTGGTGTGTTTCCTTGTGTTTTTTTTGGCATAGTCCTTTTTATTCATCTTTAATAAATCCATTGACTCCATTGGCCCTTAATTAAATAAGGCTACTGGTCTGATCAGTTTAGTAGGCACACTACACTTATGAGTCAGCAATTTGTTGACCAAATTTTGGTCCTTCAAGCCAAATTTGGGCACCCCCTTTTTGAAAAAAAATGTCTGAGTCTATACCTTTGTCCAAATCTATCATTCAAGTTTCATGTCTAGTATGCAGGAAGTGTTCTCATACAAAGCTAAAGTATTTTACATGTAAAAAACCAAGTGTTTTCCTTTTTAAATATTTGTTCTCTATTATTTTGGCTAAGTCCTTTGCTAAGGTATATTTATTTCAATTTTTGTTCTAAGTCTTTATCAAATTATTTCAGACTTTTTGTCCAAAGTAATTTTCCTAAAGGGTAGGTGATAACTTTTCTGGACTCTTTCACGTCGAAAAGGACCCTTTCAAAATTATGAAGGGTATGTTCATATTTCCAAAGGGTACATTGGAAAATTTATTGAAGGGCATTTTTCTTTAGAAAGTAGACACTTGCCTTTCCAAAGGGCACTTAGTAGAAAAACCAAAGGAAAAAATTGTTTCAGACATTTTGTTTGAAATAACTTTTCTGAAGGTCTAAACAATTATTTTGAAAGGTCAATTCTATTTATAAAGGGTACTTTGCAGAAATTTCAAAGGATTTGTTTAGAGAAAATGTGGACCATTTCATTTTTCCCAAAGGACCTTTTCAAAATCCTAAAAGGTATGTTGTTTTTTTTAAGGGTATTTGTAGGAAGGCCAAAGAGAAAGAGACCATTTCAAGAAGCTGAAGGGTTCTTTTCAAAAAGCCCAAAGGGTAATTTGAAAATGAAAGATTTCCTTCAAAAAATTTGTCTAAATTAAATGGACCAATCAATAAATCCAAAAGAAAATAAGGAAACAAAAGGCTCAAATGAATTCTTTTAGGAAAAGTGGTCGTGGACAAAAAGTTCAAAAAATGCTGAAGACAAAAAGTTTGAACAAATGCCTGAGGAGTGATGGCCCAAAAAATTTCAAATTTAGATTAAAAAAATTATCCATTGAGATTCAAAAAAAAGGAGTGACATCTTTTAGAACATCATCGTTGGAGTTTAAAACAAAGTGTTGGAAGTAGAAGGCAAAGATAAAGGTGGTAGATAGTGAGATCCTTAATAGCTGTACACAACAAGCAAAAATAGATAGTTGATAGTTAAAAATTTTATACACCATTTCAAAAACCAATGATATATCAAAGATAAACTAACATCCAAATGAAACTCCAACCAATGGATCCATTTATGGCAAAATGTAGTATGGAATATCTTAATTTTTTTGGCATAATTGTAAAGAGAACACCTTATAGAATGTATCATAACTATTTTAATCTCAAGTTGACACATTTATAAATCATTTTTAGACTTTACTTTGCTTGACCTCTTCCAAAAAACTTATATATATGTACTCTTTCTACTCATTTGGAGAGCCCCTACTAGTTATGGTAAAACTTTGGCTAGATTTGTACTATAACTCTTGAACAAATATACAAGTGATTTCACCATTTTCACATTGCACTATTGATTATAAGTTTGAATCTTGTTGATAATTACTAATGAAAATATTGTTTTCTATCATATCAATCTATGGTCACTTACCAATGTGTAGAAAAGATGATGTTGCAAGTCTTTATTAGCATTCTTTACTAAGTATATAAACATCTTAGAAGTGGTATATGTGTATTCTCTTTGTAGAATCATTCATCACCCTCCTAAACATCAAATGCCTTCCTAAATATAACTTATGAAATATTGATGCAATAATGTCTTTTTTGTGACTTTGTGTGAAACAATTTTTTTTATCCTTAAGTAGTGGTTTTAGTCTTAAGAGGATATCAAATATTGATGCATCACTGCTTATTTTCCTAGTTGTTTTCCTTCTCCTTTTTCATTCACAATTGTTAGTTTAGAAAGAGTTTCAAGGTGCATCAAGGGGAACTATCCCTAATATAGAGACTCATCTCAAAAAAATTGTCACCCATAGCAAGAGAGATGATTCCATTGTGCTACTTGGATGAGGAGAACTGAGCATCTTCTCAAGGGTACATATCCAAGCATCAACAGAAGGCACATTAAGGACACATCTTATCCCAATTTTAGAAATACTTGAAAAGGCTAGGCCAATAATAAAGAGCCTTCATCATCTTCATTGTTGTTTTTTTAGGGGAGAAATGACCTCCATCTACACCATCATGAAACTTTTCTACCAACATACCAAACTGATCATTGTTAATACACCTCAATAACACACCATTCACATATTTTTGGAAGATAATACCATCTAAAATACAATAAATAATGATTTTCAATCTAAAATACCTTCTTTGATACTTTTTCAAGCCATTGGGATAGTTACCATTTTGGAGAAAGTCAATGATATCTTGTGTCTAACTTTGAATTGGTATGTGCCTAGCTGGTTGAGGATGAGCTTGATTGACCAATACTCTTCCCTTGTCCCTTAAATATCTGAAGATATATGCTCACATAACCCATTTCCTCTTACTAATTTTGTTACCTTGATATCAACATCATATTCCATTACCTTTATGATCCACCCAGCTCTTTTCTCATTGAGGTCTTTGCTTAGGAGGAACTCTTTGGTACTAAAATGAGAGACCATGACATGTATTATGTTATTTAAAACCATGTGCCTAATTTTTTTCAAACCTCTTATCATAGCTAGAGATTGCTTCTCAAAAAATGTGTACTTAACCTCATAATCCTCCAATCCTTGATTGAAAAATGCAATGGGTTGTTCAATTTCCTTATCATTATTTTGCATAAGCATAGCTAAGATTATTTCAAGGTTAGAAAAATTATAGAGTATGAAATACTTGGAAAATTTTGGGTTCAAGAGAGTGTGAGATTGGGAAATTTATTTTTTGATTACCTCAAAACTATTCTTACCTTCATTTGTCCAAGCAAAATCTTGGTTTTTATTGAGCATGGTTGTGAAAGGCTTCACTAGAGTATCAAATCTTAGAATAAATCTTCTTACAAAGTTAATATTACCCAAGAAAAATTGAAAACCTTTCTTGTGTAGAGGCAAATACAAGCATAAGATAGCTTCAATCCTTTCAGGGTCAATAAACAAACCTTATTTTGAAATAATATGACCCAATAGCTTACCTTCATAGACAACAAAGATGCACTTTTTTGGATTAAGAGATACTCCATACTCTCTACACTTCTCAAACACTTGCCTTAGATTTTTCATATGATCATTATCATTTCTTGAAAAAATGGTTATATCATCAAGGTACACAAGCAATATCTCATTGATCAAACCCTTATAAGCCATGTCCATTGCCCTTTGGAAAGTATCTCCAGCATTAAACAAGCCAAAAGACATCTTCTTATAGGAAAAGGTTCTCCATTTTGTAGTAAAGGTTTTATTAAATAGATCATTTTCATTCATCAATATTTGGTTGTAACCTGAATAGCCATCAAGAAGTGAAAAATATTTAGAACCTGAAACAACTTGCAGGATCTATTCCATGGAAGGTAATGGATAATGATCCTTGAGATACACCTTATTAAGGTTTCTAAAATCAACACAAATTCTGATCTCTCCATTATTATTTTGGATAGGTACAAGATTAGCTACCCAAGTTGAGTGCTTGATAGGAAAGATAATCCTAGATTCAATCAATTTGATAAGCTCTTTCTTCATGAGTTTCTCTACCTTGGGATTGATAGGCCTCTATTTTTGCCTAATTGGTTTAGCTTCAGGTTATAACTCAATGGTTTTATGAGATAGAGTAGGTTAAAACCCATTCAAATCCTTATACTTCCTAGCAAATATATATTGGAACTCTTTACATAATTCAACAAAATTTTGCCTTTCAGATGGAGAACATACCTTACTAATTTTTAGGAGTTTGTCTTTAAAGATCATAAATTTTTCATAGTTTTCTTCCCTTGTAAACATGTTCACTCTTTCCTTCCTATTTTGATCATCCTCATTTAAAATAATCTATATGGTGACCAACCCTTTAGGTATCTTGTTTGTCTTTAGCTGAATGACTTGCTCTCCATACTGATTGTGAAACCTTTTTTGATTAATTGAATATAATTCTACTTAATTTTTTAATAAATGTATAATGTGTTTATAATTTTCAAATATTTTACATGACATATCATTATATTTAATATAAAGTCTCACAATTAACTTGATATGAGATTGATTCTTATCTTTCCTTACATCAGCAACTATGTCAAAATGTGCTCTTATGACAGACAACCTATCAACATGCTTATTTAAATCTCTTAGTATAGGTTGTATGTTGAAAGCATCAAAGATTTCAAGTAGATAACATAACCTATGATTTTAGGACTTAATCAAAGGATTATTATCTGTAGCTTGGTTTCTCACTTGGTGTATGACCAATTCACTATCCCCATAGACCTTCAAATTCTTGATTCCATTTCTCTTTGCCCATTAGAGGCCATGAACCAAGCCTTCATATTATACCACATTGAAAGTACAACTAAAATGGAATATATATGAAGATTAATATTGATTATTTGAGGTAGAAACCAACATGACACCAGTTTCTACCCCTACCTTGCTTCTAGAGCAATCAAAAAACATTTCCCATAGCCCTTCAAGTTCATGATCTTCATTAGTGAGTGAGGGTATAGGAGTATTTTTATCATGCATATAATAGAATCCCAAATTATTTTATTCTATGGATGAATAGGAATCATTTTCATATGTTTTAATACCATAATCATCATGGAAAAGATCAAAAATACCTTCAAGTGGGGAGGATTATTCACCACCAATGGCACCTTCTTCTTGCTCACTAATTGTACAATTCTGATTTGAATTTGTCTCCACATATGGTTCAATGTGTAACCTTTCCAAGGATTGTGTTATTATAGTTACTTTAGCTCCATATCATGTTATAAAATCTATAAAATACCAATCAACTGTAAGGTACCCTTAATTTGAGCTGTGAAGTCTCTTGACAAGCAAATAGCAAAGTGAGCTTGAAGGTCAACCACCACCATATCCTATAAGATGGGGAAACTTGGACAATAATGCAAGAAAATTTTCAAAACTTTAACCAATCCCAATATCTTGGATAGATTTCCATTAAGATATAATACACCCTTACTATGAGGCTCATACTTCAGTCCCAACTTGTCAACAACTACCTTAGGCATAATGGTAATACTAGCTTCACTATCCATAATGCAATTGTGAACCAATTTGTCTCCTCTAATGAGTGTGATATGGAAAGGAGGAGGATTTTCAGATTTTGTTGAGTTATTTAAGACATGACTTGGTGTTTTGGAAAGGGCCACACCATGATACCTTGGAGCTTGAGGGGCTACATTGATATTGGCAAGTTATTCTTGTAGGAGTTCTTTCTAACCAAGCATTTTCAAGACTTCCCAAAGAGATATGTTAGTATTGGTATTCTTCAAAGAGTAAATAATGTTTAGAGATGATGTATTATCCTTTTCTTTCATTATTTTAGGCAATGAGGGATCTTGAACTTGTTTTATTAGAGGTTTTGCACCCTTGCTCACGTTATGACTTTGAGGAGTAGTGTGACTAGTAGGATATATTACATTGGTACTTGTCCTTTGTGGCCTTGGAGAGGCACTAATTGGAATCACTTATGTTTTTGGAGTATCTATTAAATCCCTCTTTTTAGATCTTATGTTGGTTGCAACTGGTGTATTTTGATTTAACACATAATTGTCTTCTACTTGGAAATTCATTAAACTAGTACTTTGGTTGCTACCTTCTCTTTGACCATCCCTTTTCAAAAGAGTTTATTCTTATATTGTAACATAAGGATTATCTCCTCCTTGATTTACAAAATCTTGACAACCTTCTCCACCATCATACCCAAATTGACCTTAAAGTTACCCCTAATGGTCCACATATTCTTCTCCTTGAACTAGATTGGCATGGACTGGAATAATAGCCCTTATCGAGAGAGTAGAAGTAGGATTATAGGAATTGGGTGGCCTATTGAAACCTTGTTAACCTTGGCCTCTTCCTTGGTTATTGTATTAGGGTGGAGGTATATAGCATTATTAAGGATGTATTGAGGATTGGATAGAGAAATTTCATACATTTATGCTTGTTTGAGCTAAGCTTGGAAAGATTGAATCACTTCATCCTTATATATCACATTATCTACCTTATTTGGAGTGGTTCTAGGTTTTACATTGGTATTTTGAACTTGTGTTATACTTATAACTTCAACTAAACTATGAGACAACAAAGGGATGGAGACTCTTAGAGGTAATTTCCCAGCTTGTATCAAACCTATCTCAACTTTAATGGCTATCTCATATGCCTTGAGTAAATTAATTACCCCATTGATTGAAAAATTACTACCAATTCAATGCTAATAGCCTTGAGATATGTGGGGAACACAAATCTTGGAGGAGGCCTCATAATATGGGGTATCCTATGCCATGTCCTTTGAAACCTTTCATTGAAATCTCCCATGGACTCATTAGGACCTCTCTTTATCATGTTTAGCTGGTGGATTAATGAAGAGTGATCACTCTTGGTTTCAAACCTACCCACCAAAAATTCCCCAAAGTCATCCCAATTAATAATGTAACCACCTTCCAAAGTTATATACCAATCAAATGCCTTACCTTTTAGAGACATGACAAGGAATCTAATATCTATATTGGCTTGAGTGACATTATGGAAGTTGTAAAAGTTTGAAATGTCCCTAATGTACTAAGATGGGGTAATAGGACCCTAGCCATTGAACTTAGGGAGACTTTTGGTAGCATTGGGAAGGATAGGATCATATACAAGAAGGTTAATTGGATTTTGGGTGTTGAAGGCTAAGAAAGGATGTCTTATAGCCATTTCTTCTTCCACTTTATCTACTATTTCTTCAACCCCCTCTTCTTATTCTTCAAAACCTTATTTTTAAGGATCTCTAAAGGTTAGGAATGGTTTAGGGTGTTTTTCTTCAAGAGGAGTTTCAGGTAGAGGGACTTGAATTAAAAGCCTATTAGAATATTATTTAGTGAGTACCATGAAGTATGCTATGGAAAACTTGATCTACAAATAGATATTCTCACTTTTTAGAGTCACCAAATGCTATATTAGAAACACTTCTTCAACTTTAGGCTTTTCAAGACCAACATTAACCTTGACATATAATTAATTAGGACTATCGGTCTCATTGGATGTGCCAGAACTATTGTCATCAAATTATGCACCCTAAGACACTCTATGAAGTTCCCTCAATCTGATGCAACATTGAATCATCTCTCAAGTTTGTGTGAACTTGTAAAAGGGATGAATCTCTAGGATTGAAAAGGGCTAGCTCCCTGAATTCTTTTCTAAGTGTCTATCACCCAACCTAATGTTTATTTATGAAAAAAGAGTTAAGAGTTTTCATAAAATGAAAACTATACTAAAGAGATGGTCCACCAAGATATATTCCACCTACTATCATACTTCTACTAAGCAACAATGATTTTTAAGACCAATCCCATGCATTGAAGGATCATAACATAGTTATTCAATGTGAAGGTAGCATACTTGGGACAATCAACAAGATACTTGACCTAGGGGTAGATTTCAAACCATAGAGAAAATTTCATAATTGAAAGAGAGATTAGTACCTTCATACACTTCACATGACCTGTTAAAATCAAAAGTCTTGCTTTAACATGAAGGATAAAGGGAGTAAGGATGATACTATCACTTAGTTCCACTATACATCACTCACATACATAGACCAAAATTTCATAAACTTAGAATTAGACTTGTATTCAATGTCCAAATACAAAGTGCAATGACATATTAGTAAGGATTCATCATATCAACTATGTACATCTAAAATAGCCCAAATGGCTCCATTTATAGAAATTGGAAGAAGAGAGAGAGGAGAGACATCATAAAAATCCACCAAACTTTGAGTTTCCACTTTGTTCACTATGCCATTCTAGATGCAAGTTTAAATTAGCTAGAATGAGAGAGATACTAGAGCCACTTAGGACAATTTCTAAGTTTTAAAATTGACTTGAGGAGCTGATTCAGGTCTCAATCTTTATATCAAAGTGATTTTCATCACTTAACTCCTTCAATAACCTGTAAGAAACACTAATTATATGCTAAAAAATTCCTCTATACAATGTCCATACATAATCCATATAATAAAATCACATTTTAAAAAACCTTATAATGTATTATATAACTTTCCTTTTATACCCCTAGACTCATTCTTTCATCTTGGTGCCTTACCAGATCAATTTTTCCAAACAAGTCACTATAGGCTTCTTAGGAGGGTTTAAAGGTTTTTATCCCTCTTAAGCATGGTTAATGATTTTTTGACATTGAACCTAAAAAATAATATCATAAATTTATTTTATGAGACCCCCCTCAACTTATCCAAACACCTCTAAGACCATGCAAAGCTTGGTAGAAGTTCTAAGCATTTGAAGTTGAGATTCAAACTCATTTTTTGCTTCTTAATGGGATGTGAATGCTTTCTAAGCAAAAAATGGATTCTTGGAGACTTTATTTGAAAAAAAAATATTGTAACATATATATATACACTATAAAAACCTCCTCCAACCATTATAATGGATTTCTAAAAGCTTGAAATGGAAACTGACCCCTATTTGCTTGTAGGCCTAGACCTTGCCAATAGGCCCACCTTCCTCTTTGAGCTCCTCTTGAACCTCAAATGGTTATATTTTCAATTTTATAGATTATGAACACCAAATATACCTACAAAAACATGTATTGGCCACATGGAAATAATATATTAGGTTGAAAATGCATATGACCTCCAAATTGGCCTCTAGCCCTAAGGCTTTCCTTCACACTTGATTGCAACCCTTATTGTGTAGGGTGCCTTGTTTGCTCTCAAGCCTTATAGTAAGTTTTATTATATTCCTCCATGTTTTTCTTATATATTCAAACCTTATGGACTAATCTAATTCATCTCTGGTTCATAATCCTTCACTTTTCCACAAAATAGTCATTCTTATGCATGAAGGAATTGCCCCTACTCTGAGACAAAATAGTGAGTATCAGGCCTATTTGTGTGGGAAAATTAGTTATTTTATAATATATTAAAGTTAATAATGATAAATTTTACCAAAGGGTTTTTTACAAATCCATGTTTATTGGGTCCAACCATTCTAATTTCTTCAAAAAAGAGGTAAAAACCTTGTGTATGCATGCTCTTAGACAATCCTCCTCATGAATGCTCTTTACAAACCTATTTGATGAATATAAGGTGTTCATAAATTTTAATTACCTTTATTTAATTCTTTTATAACCTATTGGTCCACTCAAAACCTCTCTCCAAAGTGGAATCCCCAAATTCATCTCATGGAACAAGGCTTTCCCAACCTTGCTTGTACAGACTGACCTATTTTACTTATTTTAAAAGTGTCTTGGGTGGATTGAGAATGTATTTATCATGTAATATCCTTAATTTGAGAATGGGGAGTCAAAATTATAATATTTTAAACTTATCTTTCAATCCTTGGGCATCAAATTCTCTCATACTCTTCTCTTGCTTAAGACCTTGTCTGACTGTGATAGTGAATAAGGGATCTTTGTTTTATACACCTCTATTTGGAGGTTATAATGAGGGTATCAATGAATTATATAAATTATTTTAACTCACCTAATTATTCCAATTTGACTCCAAACCTATCATCTTGGCTCTTTTTTTAGGCTTTTCAATTACTCATTATCTTATGGGATAGAGACAGTCTTAGTACCCTGCCTATAGGTGATTTGGGATGAGAATGACATGAATTTAGTTTTCTATTTGTGTGTTATCAAATTATTTAGGTTCCAAAAATAATTAGTTTTGTCATTGATATCTCTTTTACCCCTAAAAGTGCCTCAAGACTCCTACAAGGTCCATCACCTTACTCCATAGTCTGCTTAGCTGTAGGAAACCATTTTTCCTTTCATTTTGGCTTGTAGATGCTTTCTAGATCAATATGGGCTTTCTCATAGTGGCCTTGATGGCATTTAGGTGTTTTTTTTTCCTAAAAACCATGAAAATTTCCTTCACTTAATCCATGATAATGCCTATTTCACAAACCTTTACCTCTCTACCAATAGGTGGCTCCTCACAATCCTGTGTACGGACAAAGGAGTATGTGTTGGGATTTAAAGCATTGGACTTGACATTATCTCATGATTTCTTACCTTGAAACATCACTTGAACTACTAGAATCACTTAAGTCTATAGCATAGTCTAAAATCATCAACAAGGGATGAAAATTAACATTTTGATCACTATCTTGTAGACATCACTACCCTATTTTAGTGGTTTTTAGCCATATTTATACTTTTTAACATCCAATCTCCACTCATATTTGGCTTCTCAAAATTGGCACAACTATTTTAGGTAGATAGGGATAGAAAACTATCTAATTTTAAAACTTGGATCACCTATCAAGTGGATTTTTTGAGGTGCTCAAAAACCTTCAAGGCCTCTATTTGACATTTTTAGGGCAAAAGGGCCTAAGTACAGTCCAAATTTCCAATCGATTCTTTGACACTTCCCTTTATAAACTAAGATGATCAATAGGCTTGTCTAGGCCTTCCTATAGCAAAGACTCCCAAATTGGATTGACTAGTCTCTTGGAACACCTCTAAATGATTTGTCTATGCCCTCAGTTGTAGATGGTCATCTCCTCTATGCAAGCAGGATTGAGAATACTCTCTAAACATGCAAGTTTGAAGTTCCTATATGCCTCCATCCAACATTTTAATGAAAATTAATGGTCCCAAGCTATTAGGAACCATGTCAAACATTAAAAATCATACTTGTGATGTCAACATGCTCTTATAGGTGGAGTTTTATGATTGAGACATACAAGGAAATCTTAAAATGGCAAGGAACATGCAAGGAATGCTTTTAAAACACCTCAAGGGAAATTTTCAAAACTTGAATGCTCATCATACACCAGGAATATTTCCATAAAAACATCATCTCTAGCATGAAGGAAACATTTTCAAAGTAATGAGATGACTATGAATGCAAACTAGCCATTTTGCAAGCCTAGAAGATGTTTTATCACAAAATTGAACACTCCAAAATAATAATAAGCATGAAAACATATTTAAAATAATTCGGAGACATAACATGCAAATCCATCAATCCAAAACAAGAAATTTTGAGACAAGCTCAAACAGTGACCCCCTCATGGTTGAACATGTATAAAATGTTGCCTAGGATTAAACTGATGGTTCATAAAGGAGGATGCAACAAATATAAATTTATTATTATGTAAATTAAGTGTACTCATAGAAATATCCATCCCTAGAATCACTCCTCCAAAATCTACATGTACAACCCATGCCAAGTGCATGAATTTGCTCTTTGCTTGCCAAGTGAAAATGGAAGAAAACAAGTTACAAATGAAAATTTTTGCATTCTTATTGAAAACCAAGCATTAAAATGGATTATGGGAGGTGAATATTTACTCTTACAACGTTTTTAGCTAATAGTGGAATTGAGAAGTCTTTAAAAGTGCCCAAAAGCTCCTATTTTTTAGGGAAAACTACCATTTCTTCATCATAACTGATTTTTAATTATCATCTAATGGATTCTAACATTATCTCACCTCTTCCACATTGACCCACATCTTGGTAACAATTTCTTTCTTGGAAAAATTTGTATATGTCATTAATTGAGCTAAAAATGTGGCCAAATGACCCTTTTTGCATATGAAACAAGGTGAAAGATAAATTAATGACTTAAAAACCCCTTAAAACATGTTAAATGAAATATTAGAAAAATTTCAACACAATTTTATACTTTTACCATCTTTGACCATGGTTGACCAATGTTGACTTTTGTTGACTAGGCTAGTATTAAGAGAATGGACTTTAACAAGGACTAGGGGAAGGATGAGTAAGATAGTAGACCAACATAATACCCTATACGACACATGGGAACCTTATTAAAAGTTAAAAAATAATAGGGATTGACCCAAATTTTAATTGGGGTCAAATTTGGTCAATATTAACATTTAAAGATCATTTTTCTCAATGTTTCTCTCGGTATCTCCATAATAGGTACCCTTAGGGTTTGGATTCTAATTTTTAAGGTTTCTCTTTTAGGTTGTATTTATTTTTTATGGTTACTTCTTATCCTACTTTGTTTCATAATCACTTTCTCTTGTCATTAGGATATCCTACCCCATCATATTTTCACCAACACTTAGAAACTATGTACCCTCACACTATCACGTCAGATTTATTAGAATACATTATAGCCCCCAAATCTTGACACTAGATTTCTAAAACTACATTGTTACCCCAAAACCTCAATGATAGTATTATCTAACTACATTTTAGCCCATAAAACTTAATGTTGTAGATATCAAACTATATTACATCCCCCAACCTCAATGCTAGAGTTCTAGGACTACATTACATCCCCCTACTTCCACCTCCCCTCCCTCTACCTCTCCATTTCATGTTTTCCTATTCATATCCGCATTCAACTTCTAATATTATCTCTCTTCCATACCTATCATATTTATTAGATGTCTAAAATGCCCAAAACAAAAGGTATAAAATAAAAATTAGTAGCGATGAAGTATTTGTTTTAGGGGTTTTTTCCTCGATCGAACATTGATTCCAAAATTTATATGGTCATAGACATCGAATTAGGTAACATAGATATGACTAAATTTTGGAACATAGTGAATGTTCCCTTTAATAATGACTGGACATAGAACATTTATGATAGTGGGTTGCCCTAGGCTACTACTTTTCTACTTTATGTGTAGTGTCTAGATTTGATCATGACATTAATAAATCATTCAATAGAGAGAATATAGAAATAACCTTATGACTTGGGGTTGATCATATTAAATAAATATTGAGTATCATGTACCATGAGGCCTTCATGGATATTACCCCAAAGATATCTTGAGAGTTTCATGAGAATTATAGGGATGATTGTGTCATGTCTCTAGATAAGCATTGGCTTGTTAAACCTAAACCTTCTTTGGCCATATTCCCAAAGGTGATTTCTTGCCAGGACTTTAAGTTATAAATCCATGACATTATCACTCCCCTTAATATAGTGGTAATAAATCCCACAATGAAGGATTACCAAGAATGGATGTTTCAATACATCCAAATCATACATGATAATAAGCAATATATCAACTAGTTTGAGTTGGTCAGTGACTCAGTTTACAAGAATATGTGTTAGGTGGTTACCACTCATAAATTTTACATGACATCATACCTAATTTATGTAATCATACGAAGGAGGTTTTATAGTGGACTAATTACCATTGGTTAAATGTCTACCTCTCCTATATATGAATATTATCCATAATTGACACTAAAGGAAAGTGCCAAACATTTATAAAAATTCCATGATGTGTTTCTCCAATTCATCATTCAGATGTCTAAAAAAAACCTTATAATATATGTTTCTTTATTACTTCTACTTTAGATATAGTGAGATGGGATGGATGATTTATACAATTTCCCACCTTTTCCTACATTAAGGTTCATGTATGTGACACAACTTTGTATATGCTTCTAAAATTTATTGATGATAAATGGGCCCCCATGGAACTAGAAAAAAAAATAATAGAGAGTCACAATTTTTTATCATGAAGTATAAGTATGATGTGGTTCACTTCTCAATGGATATTGGCATGTACTCTTATGACACATGACATCAAGATAAATATGTTGAGTCAGATATGAATCAAGTTACTCTTCAGCCATTACACAGTCATCCCTCATTTGATGTAAGGGGAATGATATATGGAATTTTGAGTGCTTTGTTCAATCATATACCCTATTATGAATATTTATGGATGTAATATGATGATGAAATATAAGTTAGGCTTCTTGATTACACTTGCTTCACACTAGAATAATTAATCAAGTTCAAAATAGTATACATTATTAAGGAAATAGACATTGAAGTTAATGAGGAGATCGTATATCCCTCTTATTTTATAGAGAACATTAAGATGAATCCTTTATCTTGTGTTGATTGGAGCAATACCAAATCAACATCCTTAGAGGATATGACCCTAAGGAGTATTCTATAGGAATCTTACTTTACTCCAAAGTAAAGGTGTGGATGTACAAGATGTTGAACTTCCCCCACCACTAAAAGTTGTAGATATATTTCATCCTGAGTTGGTACATCAAAGGGTAAAATACCCCATAACATATTATAGTGAAATGATTGACCCGATAATCATTGAGGAGGAGTTAGAGGCAAAGGAAATTTCTCCTCAATTGGAAAAATGGCCTTTAAATTTTAAGATCAAAAAGTCAACTAGTAGTAAAGGTACTCTTGGAATTTTGACTATGTATGTGACCTAGGAATTTTACTCAAGAGAGGATGGTTAGTATGGTGTTAGTTTTAAAATGAAAAACAAAATGAAATAAACAAACTAATATCATAACATCTCTAGGCCTAGACACTAGGGAGAGATTAGTTAACAAAAGCAAATGATAAACACAACTAAAAACCAAGTAATGAAAACACAAGAATTCCTTTCACCTTCCTTGGATGCTCCAAATGCCTTTGTAATGGTGGCTTTCTGGGCTTGTGCTTCAAGAGGTCTTCTTCAATGGAGTGTGGCTACCTTCATCTCCTCTTGTCACCTTTAGCTTGTGGCTTGGCTTGGCTTGGAATAAATTTGGAATTATAACACTAGTTGCTTGAAGCTTTTAGTACTAATCCTACATTATAACTTTACACAAATTAAGCTTAAAAATGATGTTGTGAGGCCTTGTATTTATAGATTTTTGGATTTGATCAGAATCAACCTCAACCATCCATCTCAAGATTGAGATGTGTGGTTAAGGATAAATTCAATGTTATAATTAAAATTTGTAATTATCCTCATCATGGCATTAGAAGAAGGGGAAATTAAGAGGCAAGGAGGGCATCATGGAAGGCATTGATGAGGCATAAAGGGCATGAATCCTAATATTTGTGGCATTTATGGCCTAGGGATGTCTTACCAAGAAATGAGGTCACTTGATGATGCAGATATTCAATATTCATTTCCAAAACAAATTATTAAATAATTTTCCATAGAATTTTTTATTAGGCCTTAATTTGGGTTAATTAGCTCTTATGCATGATTAAGTACATTGTACACAAATTACCCAAATTGATCTTAATGCCTTGTTATTGGTCCTAAATTTGACTAGATTTGAATTGGAAGTCAATGTCAGATGCTTTGGATGCATATTCCCATTTAGAATGTTTCCAATAACAAATAACAAATTCATAAGTCTTGTGCAAAATATTTGATAGAAAAGAGTAGTCCAAAGCATGTAGGTGCAAATTTGGCATTTTGACTTGAACTAAACTGATCAAAGTTGGCTGGCCCATAAATTTCATTACCCCATTTAGGGATACCCTGGCCAAAATAAAAATTTAAATATGTCATTTTCACATCATTTTTCATGTTTTAGTGTTTTTAGGCCAAATTGTGTATTTTGGGTAGAAATTGGTCAAAAGCCTAGTTGGAGGTTATCGGTGGCTAGATTTAGGTGTCTATAGTTTGCCCCTATTTGGGAAGGTGTTGAAAATTGTAGGCAAAGCAATGTCTTCTCAAATAATGAGAAATGGCTTTTATGCCAAAAAGGAAGATGATGATTAAAGAACAAATCTCCAAATGATTTTAGGAAGCCTATGATGATGCCCCCTCGAGGGAGTGGCTATCACATTTATTGATGCACAGTCCCTCAAAAAGAAAGAAGAATAAAAGTGGAATTAACCCATGGTTGAGATTAATCCAAATGAGAAACTGCTTACATGTATTGATGTAAAAAAGATTGCTGATTTGTCTAAAGGTAGTTACAATCAAGAGTAAGAGTCAAAATATTGATTTGCCCATAGGTGGTTATAATCATTAAGATGACCTATATTGGCTAAAGATGATTGTGCCCTAGTTATGGGTAATTAACAAGCATAAATCAAGGATATAACCTAGAATACAGATTAAAGATGACCGAGTGTAAAGTGATGAAATAGATGAATAGAAGAATAGGATTGATCAGTGTGAATGATTTAGTTATACCTAGTAATAAGTAAATACATGTCCTAACTAGCAATGATACAACTAGAATAGTCTTTAGGTTAATTTGATCAAGGGTGGGATGGAATTATTTACCAAGGTGCCATGGAGAAACTTTTATAGCTCCATTGATTTTAGACCTTCTTGAAGCTGATTTTTGCTATAGCATGTGATGGTAGGTTTTATGATAGAACACCATAAAGACTATCCCAAAATATGTATAAGGACTGACTCTCAATCCAATAAACACTCAAAAAACAATGCATCAATTATAGAAACCATGATGACAATGTTGATGAATGAATATAGATAGACTCAAGAATAATGTGTGTAAGGAATCACCCAATGAACACATATAGACTGAGGTGAGGTAACAGTGCTGAAAACAAACAAATAAGATAGTGAACAAACAAATAAATAAACAAATAAACAACTTGAAATAAACAGACAAACAAAAAAAATCCTGAAAATAAAAGTAAAAGAAATCATCCTAACAATGGCAATGCCCCATTAAGGTGAATCAAGGATAACTGACTAGGCTTAGAAAGGATAAATGTTTTGTATTTTTGAAATGCTATGAATTTTTATAGAATTTTGAGGTATCTTAACTCATTAGAGAATGATAAGATACCTGCTCACAAAATAGTGAGAGTGTTTGGCTTAGGTTACTCACAAAATGGTGAGAGCGTATGGAAGGGGGGACTAAGGTGACCTCAACATGAATTGATCATGACCCATACAGCCCTAAAATGACCTCAAGTCATATTAATTCCATCCACACAAAAGGTGGGAAAAACCAACTAAGTCCCATCAAGTTCTCAAATTTGGAAAATGGCTAGTCAAATGAAAACATGGTGACAAGGTGATGCGATAATGCATGATAAATAAGTGTTGCCCCTAGTTTGCCCATAGGTGGTTGTAACTAGGATATAATGACATAGGTCAATGATACTAATTTTCCCATAGGTGTTTATAATTATTTTCAAGATTTGTGAGACACTAATTTGCCCATAGGCAAATATAATCAACCTCACATAAATAAATGTGGATATAGGATGAAAGATATCTTTCTAGATCAATTGTCACACTACTTTCATAGATTGTCATTATAAACATGGATTGGATTTATTATTGAAACTTGATTGGAATCCCCCCACAAAAGGTGTAAGAAGAACCAAAGTAAGCAAGATCAAAATAAGGTTGGGTAGGATGACTAAAAATAGGATTTGGTCTAGATAAGAATGGAATGATAGGACGGTATGGTCTTGCTAAGGATAATGATGGTTTTTGATAGATTAAATAAAATGGTAAGAGTATTTCCCCAAAATGATGGGGTGAATGGTTGGGTACTTTGATAATGGTAAATGGATATGTAACAATAGCAATGGCAATGTGAGATGATATGGTACATATTTTTGGCCTAGATGTGGTTCTTGATTCTGTTGTTCCTACTGATGGGGAGATGCACATCCTAATTGACAAATGAAACAAACAAAATACTCAACCATGTTAATTAATATCATACACCTCATCTGAATATCTACTCTATCAAGAACTTGACGTAGATCAGGTTGTTGAGAATGCCTTTGTGATCTTCATTGGTCATTGATTTTAATTCCTTTAAACATCGAGACAAGGTATCCTTGTAGCCTCTTCAAAGGAAAGTAAAACCATGGATGGTAAACAAGGAAAAATAATGGATGGTAGGTTTGATTTTGAAATGAAATGGTAAATGATAATGGAATGTGGAATGGTGGGGAAACAAATGAAGTTTGGGACTTTCAGTCACACGTAATGTTGTTAATGCCAGATTTGACATAATTCTTTTTTGTGGTGGGGTGAAAGACTTGTTATCTCAAGAGGACCACCAAATTTTTATATTGTTTGATCTTAAGAGTAACTACCATCTGATTAGGCTATATATTAGAAGCTATTTTGATTTGATCCTTGATTTTATCTTCATCAAGTAGTGAAGAATTTTTATGATCAGCTATTAGTGCCTCAATGAGGTTTTCACCAATGAAGTTGTCTTGATTTTCCTATAGCACCTTCGAGAAGGTTTCACTAATGAACATTGACTTTTGAATTTGATTGTCTTCTAGTGATTTTTAAAAAGTGTCACTAAAAGATGCTAAGTTCTAACTTTGATTGTCCCCTAGCACCTTCAAAAAAGTCCCACTAGGAGAATGTTCTTTTGCGATATAAATGTTGTCTTGACCTCCTTAATCTTCTTCAACTTCTATGTCACCTTGGATGCAATTCAACAAAGTGTGAATCTTTCAATCCCAATTGACACTTGTGGGAGATGGAATGTCAATGATATGGCTATCTTGGTTGATGGTAATGACCTGTGAAATGGTAATGGAATGGGGAGAGGCTTCACAATTCTTATAAAAGATACTAGAAACACTTGTGTTGATGATTAAGTACTCATCCTCAAAAATTGTAGAAGGATCACAAATTTATTCAAATTGATCTATGAGGCATGTGTAACTAATATTATAACATCCCTAAACATATTTTTCTTCTAAATCTGATTCTAACTCAAGGGAATCTGAATCTTTTATTGAGACTGATGTTGATTCTAATTTGATGTTAAATCTAATGTCGATTCAAAAATAGAACCTGACTCTAATTTTGATTGTTCATTTGATGGGTTCTCTATTATAATGATGTCTTATTGAATATTTATTTTTGGATAAGTAACAAATTGTAATGGCATGATGGGCTCTATAAAGATTGGTTGGTCAAAGTGAGATTCCTCTAGGATGGGAAAAAGGTCACAAGACAACTCCTCAAAGATTGGCTTGTCAGTAGGAGGCTCTCAAAAATTAGGCATATGGTCAAGCTAATGATTTTCCCAAAGGTGGTTATAATCATTAAGAAGTGACTCAATAAAGACTAGCTTATCAGTGTGAGACTCCTCGACAACTGGTATAGGATCAATAGGCATTTTATCATAGGTTGACTTATCACAAATGGTTGGTTCAAAAAAAAAATCTTTGATTGGTTGGTTATTTTGGCCTTGGTTTCCAATGAGTTGGAAAATACTAGTTTTGAACATAGCTTGGTCTTGGAATGATTAGATCAATTGAGGTTTGGATAGGATTGGTACTAGATGAATAATGACTTGTGGTTGGATAATGATAGGGCATTGGGGAGCATGATTGATCACACAATCCAAAGGACAAAGTCCTGAGATGGTAATGATAGGGCATTATGGGGATTGATTACTCACATAAGACAAAAGACTAGGTCCTAAAATGATGAAGGGGCATTATGGAACTTGATTGCTTGCACAAGCAAAAGTATCCAAGTTTTCCTCATAAACTATATTATCCCAGTCATGAGTTGGCTCATAAGCTAGTTCTTGGCTATGTTCCATGAACTGATTATTGAAAAGAGGGTGTAGATTTGTATCTCAAACAACATTATCTATAGTTGGGTCTTCAAAGTCCTCTTCACAAGCCTCTTCATACCAATCAAGGTCTTGAGTTGGATCATAAGTTATTTCATGACTTTGTTCCCATGAATGATTAATATGAGGCAGATAGAAATATATCTCACAAACCATATTAGCATCATTGGGGTCTTGAAAAAAGCCATAAAATTCATTTTATGTTACCATTCTATCATAATTTGGATTGTAAGTGACTACTTCATAAGTGTAGTGAGACATATCCATATAAATGATGAAAGGTCCAAAAATAAAAAGACTTAGAGTCCTACAAACTTTGAAAAACTATGTCTAAAGGATAAATGGTTCAAAATTATTCTAACGTGGTCGAAGGGGTGGAGTCATATCTCTGATATGGTCTAAAAATGGAGTTGTATCTCCAAAATGATTTGTGCTAAGACTTGGCATAAAATAGACTAACATCAAATGCCTAATGTCAAATGTCATATGCACAAAAGATCAAGTGTCTAAATAAGAACCGGCATGTCAAAGTTCTAATTCAAAGTTTTCCAAACAAGTTCTAAACTAGGAAAGGGAAAGGTTGAGTTACTAGCTCTTTTTTCTAAACATGGAGTCAAAATCTAGGCTCAAACAAATAAGCATGCTAGGACTTTTGGCCAAACAACATCAAAAGCTAGACTTGAAACAAAGGCTAATGTGATTTCATTTAATCTAACAAGTTTGGAAATATCTTTGACATAGACCTAGCAAACATAATCAAACATAAAAATGATCAAATGACATAAGGCATAAGATAAAAGGCTCTTTGAAAAATGATGTGTTCTCCCAAATAAAGTTACAAATAATGATGAGGATAGGCATTAAATAGACAAACCATCAATATAAAGGATAAATGATTTAAACTCAATCTAACTTGGTTGAAGGGGTGGAGTTGTATCTCTGATATGGTCTAAAAGTAGAGTTGTATCTCCAAAATGATTTGTGCTAAGACTTGGCATAAAAAAGCCTAACATCTAATGTCATATGTCATATGTCATATGTCATATGTCATATGTCATATGCACAAAAGATCAAGTGTCTGAATAAGAACTGGCATGTCAAATCTCTAAGTCAAAGTGTTCCAAACAAGTTCTAAACTAAGAAAGGTAAAAGTTGAGTTACCAGGTCTTTTGTCTAAATGTAGAGTCAAAAGCTAGGCTCAAACAAATAAGCATGCTAGGACTTTTCGCCAAATGACATCAAAAACTAGACTTTAAAGAAAGGCTAATGTGATTTCATTTAATCTAATAAGTTTGGGAAGAGCTTTGACATAGACCCAACACACAATCAAACATAAACATGATCAATTGACATAAGGCATAAGATAGAAGGATCTTTGAAAATTGATGTGTTCTCCCAAATAAATTTACAAATAATGATCAGGATAGGCATTAAATAGAAAAACCATCAATAATCTTCAAATTTGGGTAATCTATTAACTAAAGTTATGCAACCCAAAAGAGAAAGATTAGAGCATCAACCCCATGAATTGGGGCCTAAATAGAAATTAATCAATGTTTGGATCCAAACTTAACAAGGTTAATTGAAAACTCAATGTTGAAAACTAAGATTTGACCAAATAAGCTAGACGAGATTAGACAGTATGATGGCATAAGATAGAGGTCTGAATGGTATACACAAAATGGTTTAAAACAATGGTTTTTGGTGCAAGGTAAACTAGTCTTAAAATAGATTGAGCAGCCTAATGGTGAAGCATGCTTGAATGATGTGGTCAATAATATGTTTCAAAGACTCAAAGGCAAAATGGTTTGACATGATTTGGGCATCATAATGCTACCCTCTACAACTCAAATGACACTCACACTCACACATAATTTTAGCAAAAATTTCAAGGCACAAGTGTGGTGTAAAATGGCCAGCATAATACCTCTTTAGACAAAAGAGTGACATATAGACAAAATGGTTTTGACATGGATTAATGAACAAACAAACAAGTTTTAGTCTCAAAACATACCAAATGAGAAAATGATCAAAATACTCTAAGTATAATCATCCAAATCCTATCAAAGGTATGGAAAAATGGGGTTGACTAAAACTAGCAAGGTTTTGATCATTCTAGGGGAATCAATTACATAATAACTTTCACATTAAACAATGCAAAATCAAGGCATAGATTTTGGGTCTATATCACTCAGCTTGTTACAAAAAGTTCTAGTCCTTTTTTCAACCATTACATTCTATTATTTTCTCAATGCAGTGTGATTTCCAAAGTGCCACTATGTCCTATGTGCAACTCAGGAGTAAGTGATGTCAATGCCGAGAGATGAAACCCTAGGTCAAAGATTCCCTAAAAAACTTATGGGAGGTGATGAAGTCCTCTTTTCAAGACAATATGCATAAAAATAAAGAAAGCATGAAAGTACAAAGACTTTAGGGTCATTTTTAAGGTCACCTAAACTTTGATGAGTTTTTGGGGAGTGCTTTAGATTGCTTTTTTTCTAAGCCTTGGCCAAGGCTACTTGTAATAGGAATGGTGATTTTGATTCCAAGGGTTCCCTAAAGGGGAAAAATAGAAGAACATACATGCAGCATCCCTCTTCTTTCCAAACAAAAATTAGATCAAACAAATATTGAAGATAAAAATGATAAGTGTGTTCAATTTTAAGCCCAAATGAAAGATTTGGTCACTTTCATTTGAACCCTTGGTCTTATTTGTAAACTTTGAAAAACATTCACCAAAAACATTTAAAATTTCCTTTTTAACCACCAAAACAAAGTTCCTAATCTAACTTTAAGCATGCAAAAGTGATTTAAACATTTTTTGAGCAAAAATTTCTCTTGGTCCTATAACAAAATTGTTAGCATGTCTTTTAGATTTGAAGCCCTTTTAAATTTTAAACAATAGAAAAGTAGGTCTCAAATTTGTGTTTTTTAAAAAACATAGTGACTAAAATTATTCAATACCACTGACATTAGTTACAGTCAACTGAGATCTGACCGATGTCATTTCTTTTGATCGACGTTGGTTAAGCCAAGTAACCGATGTTAGTATTTCTACTAATGTTGGTTACTGTGTAAAAACCATGGTAACCAAAAATAGTAAAAAAAAAGTTAGAAAACCAATTTTAAAGAGTTTTAAAATCTCAAATAAATTTTTTTAAGGTTTCAAAATGATTTCCTTTAGGTTTAGGATGCGTCTAGTACCACCAGGCATGTGATTATGTGACTTAAGAATTTGACTCAAGAGAGGAAGGTTAGTATGGTGTTAATTCCAAAATCAAAAATAAAGTGAAATAAGCACACTAATAACATAACATCTCTAGGCCTAGACACTAGGGAGTGCTTAGTGAACAAAATAAAATGATAAGCACAACCAAAAAGTAAAGAATGAAAACTCAAGAATTCCTTTCACCTTCCCTGAATGCTCCAAATGCCTTTATAATGGTGGCTTGCTTAGTTTGTGCTTCAAGAGGTCTTCTTCAATAGAGTGTGGCTACCTTCATCTCCTCTTGGAACCTTTGGCTTGTGTCTTGGCTTGGCTTGGAATCAATTTGGCATTATAACACTAGTTGCTTGAAGCTTTTGGCACTAATCCTGCATTATAACTTTGCACAAATTTAGCTTTTTTTGGATTTGATTAGAATCAACCTCAACCATCCATCTCAAGATTGAGATGTGTGGTTGAGTATGAATTCAGTTTTGTAATTAAAATTTGTAATTATCCTCATCATGGCATTGGAAGAAGGTGCAATTAAGAAGCATGAAGGCCATCATCGAAGGCATTAATGAGGCATGGAGGGCATAAATCTTGATATTTGTGACATTTATGGTCTAGGGATGTCTTCCCAAGAAATGAGGTCACTTGATGATGAAGGTATTAAATATTCATTTCCAAAACAAATTATTCAACAAGTTTCCATGGAATTTTTTATTAGACCTTAATTTGGGTTAATTAGCTCTTAAGTATGATTAAGCACATTGTGCATAAATTACCCAAATTGATGAGAATACCTTGTTATTGGTCCTAAATTTGAATGAATTTGAATTGTAATTCCACATCCGATGTGTTTTTTACATATTCCCTTTAGAATGTTTCCAACAATAAATAACAAAGGCACAAGTCTTATGTAAAAGATTTGATAGGAAAGAGTAGTCCAGAGCATGCAGGTGCAAATTTGGCATTTTCACTCAAACTGAGCTGATCAAATTTAGCTATCCCATAAATTTCATTACCCATTTATGGATGTCCTATCCAAAATTGACATTTCAATATGTCAATTTCACATCATTTTGTGTGTTTTAGTGTTTTTAGGCCAAATTGTGTGTTTTGGGTAGAAATTTGTCAAAAGCCTAGTTGGAGGTTATTGGTGGCCAGATTTAGGTGTCTACAATGTATAGTGAGACATATAAAAAGGTGGTTCATTCAAAAGGGTTAATCAAAAAAACCACATTATAATTTATGATATAAAATCCTTCTTCTTGGACCCTATATCATTTTCCTCAATAGTATTAGCTCCTCTTCCTTTTGTTGAACTATAATAAGTTCCTTCTTAGGCTATATCCAAATAAGACATTGAATCCCTTATAGGAGAAGCAAATTCTCTTCAAAATATAGAATAATATTCTTCTAAAGTGATGAATATCCCACCTATCATCCCATATAAGTATATGGATACACAAAATACTATGTAATAATAAGTCACGCCTTCACCATAAAAAGAAGTCGAAATTGAATTTGTAATAGATAAGGTTCTTATGGTTCAGGATCAAATGTAAGTAGAACCATCACCATTGAAAGATGAAACTAGTATCAAAGCACAATAATGGTTTAGTGAAGTGGTGAAAAAGGAAAAATATGGTTCCACATCTATAAATCAACTTTGGTACTCTCATCACACCAAATCCTTGAACTTCAAAAAATCCCAAAAAGGTTTCTTGTATTGTCAGAAATGAATAAGGGAAAAGGTATGATGAGGTTGTTGTCCCTCCTTAAAATTCTAGGGATGATTTTATAGCTAAAAATTACCAATTTTCATGTGTCCAATCAGGAAAGGAT
This sequence comes from Torreya grandis, assembly GCA_037957365.1. Taxonomy (NCBI): domain Eukaryota; kingdom Viridiplantae; phylum Streptophyta; class Pinopsida; order Cupressales; family Taxaceae; genus Torreya; species Torreya grandis. The sequence continues at coordinate 771,293 of JARHVA010003068.1, forward strand.
ACTCATGAAGGGTTGAAACAAGATGTTCAAATGGCTATTGGTTCTTTGATCAATAAATTTGATCAAGATAAATTGTCAAAGGATCAACTAAAGGATAATGTAGAGCAACTTAAAATAATGATCCATAAATTGGTTAATCTATCTTGGCCTCATCTCTAGGATTATAATCCAAATGTTAGGACTCTCAAAATGTCTGAAAAAATAGGAAACATGGGGAGAGATATAGAAGAGTGGTCAGAAAAAATTATTGAGCATGGAAATAAGTTAATAGTTTCATTTTTTGAGGTCTATACTTCAATTTACAAGGAGATATAATATTCTTACAAGAATGAGGATTTTTTTATAAAAGATCTCAATAAGTGGAAACATCAGTTTCTTAGGTTTTAATCCCTTACCAAAGTAGATGAGGATAGTTTAATTAGTGAAGGTGTTTTAACTGAAGAAGACCAAGCAAATCAAGTGGAATTTTGGGGATCAAAAAAATTTAGAATCAAGATAATATAAGAATCCTTGCACAAATTCAAAGAGTCTTGAGTATTAAAAACTAATCCCTCATGTGATATCTAGGAATTAATTAAAAAAAATCCCTCATAGAGGTAGGAAAAGTGGTCTTTATCGAAGATATACAATAATAATTCAAGCAATGATCTAGTAGGAAATTGATTCATCTTTTACATTCAATTTTAAATAAATCCATAATTTCATGCATTATAAAAATTATTTTGATATATTGGACAAAAATTTTAATGCATTCAAAATAATTCCTCGACAGATGATAAACTTGTAAGTAGATGGAAAAATACCATATTAGCATTCTAAAGTCCCAGATCATGAGAAGGTTGAGAAAATATTGTAAACATTTGAAGAATATAAAAATCAATTTATAAAAATCAATGCATAAATAATTTTTCCCAATTGATGATGAGGAAGAAGAAGAGCAAGTGCTAGAGAAGATACCCTGATTTGCACTTAAAGGTGCATTTTTTCATGATCTTCTTTGTGGGACAAAGGTTGCATTTTTATTCAAAGGTTTTTCAGTTTTACATGCAATTTGAAAAAGTCAACATGCACCTTAAAATTTACAATCATTTATACTTTAATAATTTACTTCATAAATCTTGGGAGTTGAGTTTATTATAAAATAGGAGGCTTATATGCCTCCCTAGAGGGCTAATATTTTAATATTTTTCAAGGAAATAAATTTTGGAAAGAAGAAAGAACTTTGTATTTTTATAGAAATAAATAAAATAAAGATTTTACAGGAATTTTTGATTTTTTTAGTTGTGGATGAATGTTGTTATGATTATTTATTCATGTTATTAATTTCTTCACTATCTTCTTAATAAAATATTTTAGTTGATATTAAATTTAATTTGAGTTCATGAATGTGATATCTAGGTGAAATCTACATTTGCTCACCTATTCACATTCTTTCTTTTTCTCTCTCTCAGTTAGTTTTTCTATTCTCTCTATCCACTCTCCTTATTATATTTTATTTTACATACATACAAGACCCTAAAATAATTAGTATGTATATTTTTAAATATGTTAAGTTTGTGTTTTTATTTTCTTTTGAATAAAGGTAGCTTCACCTGCTAATAGAAGACCAAATCTATCCCATTGTAATGTTGATTGTGGCACACACATTGAAGAGTTAGACACTTTTTACAGCCAACACATATAACACTTTGTTGATGTAATTTTTATGCACACCAAATCATGATTGAGGTTGCATCTAATATTTCAATATCTCTATGGAGGCAAAGTCCACTCTAGGGCATGAGTTGAATGTATGAGTTAAAAAAATGGGTAGTGGAATAGTTATTTGAGGATGAAAGTTGTTAACCAGGTGTGCATAGATGCGTGAAGTATTAAAAAATCAAAATCCTATTTAACTTGAATGGGTGATAGTCTAAGCTAAGGTGGGTAGATCTCAAAATAAACTTAGAAGGAGGAAAGGTAGAGTAAAAAATGAAGTTTTGTGGTCAATTGAGAGATTTATTCCAGGTTAGTCTTATACATAGACAATTGATAAGCTATCATTATACCTCTCATTTAACCAATTAATGAATTGGTATCATTTTTTACCAGGGCTAGTGTCTAAGGTTATATGCAATGAGACCATTGTATATTGGAGTTTATAGTTCATTATTTGGGGGGTTTACTCTAGTGTGATGTCTAAATCCTAAGGACAACAAATAAGACCAATTCTATTTTGAAGAAAAGTAAATATATAAGGTTTTTTAGCTAAAGATATCCTATGGCATTCACACCATTAACATCCAGAGCTTAAACATCTGATATAAGACATTATTGTGTCCTCACTCAACTTGTTTGATTGGGTAGGATAGTGTGATATTTTAGAATGTGAGGATGTTGTCTACTATTAATTAAACTGTTCCTGACACATTATGAATATGGTGATGAGTTAACAAACTTTAATTTCTATGAAATTGAAAGACATACTCTTTCATAAAAAACTCACTTGTATTTAATTGAAACAAACTCTGCATGTAATGGAAACACACTTGCATTAAAGTAAATTCAAACTTTGCTTTCAAAAGGAAATCACACTTTATTTGAAAAAGATTTCACTCTTGCATTTAAAATAAAATTAGATCTTGCAGTGAATGAATTATACTTAAATTAAATAAATACTTCTAAACTATAAATTAAAAGTACTAATTTGTCTTGATCTTTAGAGGGAAGTAGGTCCTTGCTCCTTCCTCAGAACATGAAAAACTTTATTCAATAATGAAAAGGATTGTTGAAATTTATTTCATTATCAAAGGAACATATACAGATATGTGAAACTACACTAGAGTGCTTCTTCTAATTTCTTATCACAATTGATTGACTAACTCATTGATCAACTAGCTTTATAACTATCTAGAATGAGAAGCAGACATTTATTTAAATCACATTTCAACATCTATTCATAGAATACAAAATCTGGTAATCTAAATGGCCAAATCTTCATATTCAAAATATAGATGATCTAAGAATCAGATCCATGCTTATAAAAAGGCATTGGAATTTACTTAACTACTAATAAATGAAAAATAACTAACATAGATCTGAAGAGATAATATTTATTTTTTAAAAATATAAATACAAATATATCCAGATCATTTTAGACCATTACTATGAATAGTCATGTCTAAAAATAATATATCTAAATATGGAAAGTCTATTTATATACAAAATATATCTTTAGAACTTTTATCTTGATCTACAAGATCCAACTGGACATATTTGAAGCATGCTTGGGCATCTTTGGAGCACTTCGTATGTGTCTTTAGAGAATCTCTAAAGCATCTTCAGATCATCTTCAAAACCCCTTCAAAGCTTCTTTAGAGTTGTATATCTTCGGAGCTTGATGTATTACTCACTAAATCTCCAAAAACTATTGCCAAAAACTATTTGATGTCTTATCAAAATGATCCTAATAGAGGGATGTATTTCTATACACAAAACTATGTTCATTTCATCCAAGTTAGACATAATAACAAGATAAAGAATCATCAATGTATCACATACAGAAAAAGGATAAATTGCATTCATTTCCTACTTAGAGAAGACCTTAACTATTAAATGCAATTCAATATATAACCAAAAGGCAACACTTATGGATAATTTGTATTAGATATAATGAGTTATATGGAATGCTCATCAACAAGTGTCTTTGAAACTAATGCTTTCAAATAGCAACTATGGCTTACATGCACATAAACATGGTGAGGGATTCTAAGGGTAAAGGATATAGTAAACTCCAAGATCTCAACCAAAGGTTGTTTCTGTTTAGAGAAGTTGTTTCTCACCCTTATAACATATTATTATGACTCAAATTAAGGAGGTTTCAAAAACAATTATTGCTCACTTTATAAGGATATATCATGAAAGACACTTCTACACACTTAAATAAATGAATTAGTCAACTTTATTTCTTATAATTACTGATATTATCCAATCCTCAAATAGTTTTTCCACATCTTATATTAGACTATATCAATATTGACAATAAATAACTCTAATTAGAATTTCCACACCTCAAATTATTGAATCGCTAACATGGAAGCAATCATAGTCAATCATTCAAATTTTAAGAAGAAACCCATTAATATTTGCATGAAAATCCAAAAGGTTTCTTCATTTATTGATTAAAATTTTAACTCCCTTTGAAATAGGAGACTTACAAGTATATATAGATTTTGGAAGGGGTCATCTCATCCTCAAAATTCATCCAAAATATGGGAATTACATGTTAATGATTAGAACAATAGTTATAATTCAAAGAAAACTATGAATGTACAATTTGAAATGGCTAGAATTATATCTCAAATAAGACACATACTTACAAAATCATGAAATGTGTGTATGTTATAAGATTCCATAGCTAATACTTACATGTATCATGAATAAAATATAATTAGAAGAAAGATTCGATTGCATGCATTAATTATTATGAAATAAATACATATAAATTTAATGTCTAATCAATGTTGGAGATTACATTGTCAAGGGAGTAACACTCGAAGTAGATTATCGATTGGGAGTGGTAGGAAAAGTTAAACTGGAAGTTCTTTTTCTAGTCTATTTATTTTCCTTCAAGTCTTAATAATATTTATATGATTGAGCATATTGAGATTTGATTATGGTCAGGTTGAGAATGGATAGTCTATGCACCTTGGATACTTTTGCTCATAGGCATACATGCTCTCCCTTCAAAGTTCTAAACTCTACTTTGATGATTTAAAAATTTTCCACCTTCTTCCTTGCAAAACCAATATTTTTCTCAATCTCCTCCCTTGTGCATATTTGTAGACCTTGCTTGAAATTTTCAACATCTTTCTAGAGTAAATTATCAAAATTGGCTCTGTTAATCAATTTTCTCGACATGGCCCTTGCTTTAGATAATTTTATTTCCTACAAAAATTTTATAGCTTGTCTCTCATGCTCAACCAATTTTGGAATTAAGGCATGTGCACTAGACACCCATTTGAAATCCTCTTGTATTCTAATAACTACCAAATTTAGGGCATTGTATACCTCAAGAAGAGTCATTAAATCTTACTGGCCAAAGGTCTTATTTGAGGTGTAAGTCAAGATATAATTTAATTTATTCTCATCCTTCTTCAAAGAATCAAATAACTTAATAGTCTCAGTCAAATGGGAAGACATTTCAATCTTCATTGTATTGATAGTATCAATAACTTTATATAGGTTGAGGATTGCATTTTATACATCATGCTCTATTTCCCTAGGGATATGTATGATTTTTTATGGCTACAAGACTTGATTTAATTATTTTTGAAGCTCTTTCCTAGCTTGATCAGTGCCTCTATGGAGTTCCATTAAGGCCTCTATATGTGTCTCTAAATAAGCCACAAGATCTTCTTTCTATAGATATTCCCTAATTCTCTGACTCTTCCTTTTAGACAAGGAAAACATTTCATGTCTCTCTTTAAAAATTAGGCCTTCTCCAAACTCATCATGTATCTTTATTTTCCTAATCCTATGAATTGTCTCTGTAGATTTGTCAAAAATGAAACTAACTATGGGAAGCTATAAAATCACAAGATTTGACTTTTGAGTAGCCTAGGCTCTTAATTCCTAACCCCATTCTAAAATTATCAATCCATCTATGTCAACTAATTGAATGGACTGGCTAGTTCACCTTAACATAACATCCACTGAAGAGAGAATTAATGCACTCACTTGGAGTGGGTCTAGTACAAATGGGAAGATGATTTTTTTTTCCAATCCAAGTTATCAATCTTGTGAATAGGGTGCACAATGTAGGCTATCTTCTTATCATATCTAATATATGAAATAAATTAATTTGGGTGAGTTGTATTAGATTATGGAATGGATAAACCTAGTTGAGCGTATTGGACATATGGTTGTGTACCCTAATTAAAAATAGGGACTCCTATAGTTTTCTTGAAATGGACTTTCTTGGCCCTAGTAGCTCTTGTCAAAACTTGAGAATTAGATACAATACGACTTGCATCGATTACTTTTATAGTTTATGGATATAAGGTTATAGTAATATCTAGATATTACTAAAAATAATCAATAGAGGGGACAACAAACACAATAAAAGGTAAACTAGAAAAAAATAGTAGGACTAAGGACATCTTCTAATTCTTCTATTTTGATTAGTGCCTTCCCTTTTAGTCCTTGGAGATTCATGACCTTGGCCTTTGTAACCTCTTCTTCCTCTTATTTTGATGCATTTCCCCTTCACCCATAGGCCTTTCTTATGGCACTTTCTCAATAGTTAAGCTCACAGGTGTTCCAAATAGTTGAGGAAGGTTCGTAGGAGCTCTTCAACTCCTATAGGCCTTAATTCTTGTCTTACCAATTGAAGGAGTGGCTTAAAGAGTGGTACCATATGAAACATATATATATAAATTTATAGGAAATGTACTTATAAAAACAAATTTAGAGTATGAAGGGTTGGAATAATTATTATTAATCAGCTCCTATGTTCTTCCTAGAGAACTTGTTGGATTAGGGGCTTCTTGTACATCTTGTTCTTGCTTCACATTTGTCCTTGCATCTTGGAATGATTCTTGGGAATGTTTCCCTTCTATTTTAACTAGATGAAAGGGATGCAAGGACCAATAATCAATTAAAGCCCATCCACCTGGAGGTGAAACTTGAGTTTGAACCTCTGTAATTGTCAATGATGGGTCCTTTTAGATTGACCTCAAAAGATCCTCCATCCACCCAATCATATGTATCTTGGTATATACCTTAGCATCATCTTTGGCATTTAGGAATATGAAATCAATATTGTAAGGTGCATGCTTTTATGGGATGCCTAAGCCAATAACATGCTTATGAATTCTACCACTTGGGTCTCAATCTTGGTGTGGAAAATATGCCAATGAATAAAGCTCCCTTATGCCTCCAACAACACCAAAGTGATTCTTGTTAGTGTAACTCATTTGGCCTGTAATTAAATAAGTCCATCAAAAAGGCCTTTGTGCTTCTTTTGTGTATCTTCATCTATGATCCACTAGAGATAATATGCCATCTCCTATTCTATAAGTTTATCTAAAACATACTTGGGTAAGAACGAGGGTCCCACTTTGGTTCCCTCAATCATTATCACTATGTATTCTAGATAAATCTAATAGTATCCCATTGGCCATGGTGTATTCATTATAATATCTAAGACTCAAACTAGTGGTTGCTCATGGATGGCCCTCTAAACTTGGGGATAGATATTCTTAGTAGTACGAACTATATTTTGCATGTAATAGTAAATGTGCAAAAAGGCATAAAAATTGCATACCCTATTCTATATGCAATCTAGGGATAGGCTATAGAGTGATCCATTATGCACATAGATCATAGCCATGATATCATTCAATAATAAGGACATTGTGAAGAATTAACCATCACTAGCCTTTTATCATTTTTAAATAATTTACTCCTAGATTTTGATACCAATGATCTCACCTAGGGTAAATGTCAATTTTGACATTATCAGTAGGTCTATTAGTGGCACGCATTCAAATCAAAGATAATGGATGCTATCATACCCATACAATATATTTAACAAATCCATCCAAATAAGAACTCTTATTATAAACTTGGTGATTAGCACTAAAGAATGGATTTAAGGATTACCTCCTCTCCTAGTATTGTCCACCTTCTCAAGGTGTATTTAATTATGTTTCTCTTTCTCCACAATGTGATCCTCTTCTTATCATATGTGGCATCTGTGAGGAGAAGTCATAGGTACCTTTGAAAATTATCCCCTAAAATACAGGCCATAACCATCCTGTTATTTTCATGATGAATTAAGTCATTGAATACCTTTCCCATGAAGAACAAGTCTCGAAGTAGGTCGATGTAAGGCATCACTTCAGACTTTACTACTATGAAATGTAATTGTTGACATTTCAAGGGTATCAAGTCTTCCACTAGTTACTTTTCTTTAGTTGTTAATTTTCCTCATACAAGTGGGTACTAAAATTCTTCATAACATCCCATATAGCTGTGTAATTTACATATTTATCATGGAACACAATTGAGTAATATATTATAGTCCTATATTCAATTGAATCATTGATAGATAACTTTGATAGTGGTTGAGTTCCTTTGTATGCCCTGCATGATGAACCCATTTCTTATTTATGGATTACTTATGCAATTCACATGATAATTCAATTGATAGTTTGTTGGAAGTAAGTCATAAGTAAATATAGAAAACTAGGGATTTTAGCTCTTTGTGGAATTCAAATTCACTTAGGTTGTTTGATAATTAATAAGTAAGATGTCTATTCATAATTTGATCATATATCTCAATGACTTATACTTTAATTCTAGTTCATGTGTCATTAATTTCCAATTTCTCTAAGCTTATTTTACTCATTTAATTCAAATTTGGTACCTTATTTTGGTAGGTATGCCACCTTGACTTCTCATACATTCAAAAAATGCCACATTATCATACCTAGACAAGTGTCACTCAGTCATTAGTTTTATGTTGATGCATTTGTGCCATGTGGCACAATCTCAAAAGTTAGGTGTCATAACTTTTGTAAAATTCCATTTTGTCAAATCACATGATGCCTTAGATGCACAAAACATGAAGAATCATAGATTTCACGTGTCAAATTTGCCAAAATACTCCTTTGCCATTTTCTATGAATGCACAAAGAAAAAAGTAGAGATAACCAAAACATATGAATACCAAAACATGCCAAAATACTCCTTTGCCATATTATGTGAATCCAAGAAGAAAAATTTATCGAAGGAAAAAACAAATGAATACAAAAACATGTGAAGACTAAAACACTTGAGATTGTTAGATTGTAATTTTCCTTCAAATTGAAATAAAACCTACATATGTGTAATGACTCTAAAATCCATTAATATGTTAGTCTTAATAAATCACATAAAGTGGAAAAAAAACTATGATATAGGTAAAATACAAATTGCATTGGCATAAAGTAGTACACTTAACGAGAGCCATCTATGAACATAGGAATCTGATAAGGGGAGATTAGTATCGTGTTAGTAAATGAAATCCAAAAACAAAACACACTAATGAACTAAAACCTTAATCTTAGATTTTAGGGGGAGCTGAGTGAGGAGAAATCATTGACAAAGAAAAACTATAATGCAATAAAAAAATTTCTCACCTTCTTTGAATGCTCCAAAGGATATCCGCATTGGCTTGCTCAGCTTATGCTTCAAAAGTCCTTATCAATGGATCTTGGATATCACCACTTCCTCTCAGCATCATTGGATTTTGTGGCTTTGGATTATGAAGCTTGAATCAATAATTTGACATAATAAAACTATATCAAAATCCCTTTTGGAAGTAATTGGGAATGATAACTTTGGCTTGAGAGAACTTAAAATTGTGAGTGTGAGGCCTTCTGTTTAAAAATTTTCCCATTTGATCAGAATGAACTTTAATAATCCATCTTAAGATTAAGATGTGTGTCTAAGAATAAATTCAATTTTGGAGGCTAAAATCAATAAATGTCCTCATAATTTTTTTGGATAGTGAGGTATTAAAGAGGCATGGGAGGGCTGAATTAGATATTTATTACACTTATGGCTTATGGATGCCACCCCATAGATGATGTCTTAGGTTATTAAGTTATTCACAATCAATTTACATTAATGAAATAATTAATAACCTCCATGTAAAATCCACTTAATCTCTTGATTCAAATTAATTAGCTTTAGACATGATTAATCAATTTTGGTGCAATTCTTTGGAAATTGGTGCACAAATTAATCAAACTAGACAAAATGTCATATTATTGGAATAAAATTTGACTAGAGTGGAATTAGAACACAATGTTAGATGCATTGGAACCATTATCCCATTTACGATGTTTCCAAAATAAAATAACAAATCCATATATCTCATGTAATAAAATTGGTAGAAAAGAGCAATCCAAAGCACTCAGATGAGAAACCATCATTTTGACTCAGAATGAATCGATTAAAGTTAGGTATCACATAAAATGTATTGTCTCATTTATGGATACATTTGCTTAAATTGACACTTATATATGACAATTGTAAACCATTTAGAACATTTCAGTGATTGGTAGAAATTGGTTTGAAGCTTGGTGGAGGTCATTGGTGGCTAGTTTTAAGTGTCTATAGTTTTCCCCTATTTGGGAAGGCATTAAAATATATAGGCATAGTAACATCTTCTCAAATAATTAAAATTTCCTACATGTCTACAACTTAAATGACAATGGATGAAATATATGGTGCCCCCTCAAGGGAACGGTTGGTAAAGGGGTCAGCAATTGGTCTCTCTAAAAGAGGAGACTATTTAAACCAAAAGGATGAAAATGATTGGGTTAAAACATAATTATTTACCCAAAGGTGGTTATAATAATTGATAATGTAGGTAGGATGGTGTACAATGATTTTCCAAAAGGTGGTTATAAGTATTATACCTCAATAGTGGAAATGTGGTATGATAACATAATGATTTGCCCAAAGGTAGTTATAATCATTGAGAAGGTAGAGCTACCCTAGTTAGGATAGACAAATAAGAAAAAAAACATGCCCCCATTGGGTATAAAAAGTAACTGATTTGTGACAACACAATGATTTACCCAAAGGTGGTTATAATCATTGAGAATGCATGTGGGATGGTGTACAATGATTTGTCCATATGTGGTTATAATAATTATACCTTGATTATGGAAAACATGATTTATTAGCTAATGATTTAAGACATGATGATGATAATTTGATATATAGGTTAAATTTGAATATGGAAAACCTACTCATAGGGAGATGCTCATCTAAACTAATAAAGGTTGAAATTCTTTCATTGTTTAATAACTTTGTTTGGGATATGATTGAAATTGGATTGGGATGATGCTAATGCCAATGATGAGGAGATGTCAATGCTGCCATTGATGGTGTAGACTTCTTGAAGATAATTTTTGCTATAACATGTGATGGTAGGAATCATGATATAACACCATGAGGACTTGGCTAAAATATGCATAAGGACTGACTCTCAAGATCCAATACTCAAGGAAAACAATACACCAATGATAAAAATCATGATGAAAATGTAGATGTATAAATATGGATAGATTAAAGAATAAGTGCACAAATAATCACCTAATGAATGAACATAAACTGAATCAAGGTAATAGTGCAAAAATCAAAAAAATATGCACACAAATAAAAAACAAACAAAAAGGTGAAAAATAATAGCTAGTCATAATGTTAGTTCAAATAACATGACATAAACAATGTGATGAACATTACACCTATAAAATAGGTAATAACTTAACAAACATGAAGGGGGAATATAAGAAAAGGAAGGGGTAGTTGAGTTGTCTCCATATGCACTATGCAAGTGGATTTTACCTACATAGTTCCATGGATGTGATGATCCAATAAGAATGAATGTAGTTCTCCCAAGAAATGAGAATAAAATGATAACTAATGAAAAACAAACATGATAGATGCGATAGAAGAATAGGATAAATCTTAAAAAATGATAAGTGTGTGGGATAAAAGGCAAAAACAGATTGGGAAACTAAGTGATAAATGATTTTATTGTGACATAGTGAGGGTTCTCAAAATACTTAAGGTAAAGAAGTGGTCAATGTTTTTTATTTTTCTAAAAAAAAATTATAATTTTTGGGTATCTTAACTCAATTGAGAATGATGAGATACTAAATGATTCAAGATCACAAAAGGGAAAGAGCATTGCTTAGATTTCTCACAAAATGGTAAAAGTGTGGCTTAGGTTGCTCATAAAATGGTGATATCATGTCTTAGGTTGCTCACAAAATAGAGAGGGTGTGGCTTAGGTTGTTTGTAAGATGACAAGAGTGTGGCTTAGGTTGCTCACAAGATGGTGAGAATGTGGCTTAGGTTACTCACAAAAAAGTGAGAGCATGGTTTAGGTTTCTCATAAAATGGTGAGAGCATGGATTAAGGGGTGACTAAGATGACATCAATGAGTATTGAGCACTACTTACATAGTCCCAAGATGAGACCTCAAGTCACTATAGTTCCACCTTACAGTGGAGGAATCTAAATCTGAATCCTCTTACTGAAAGCAGCTATGGAAATAATAAAATGGAACCAATGTCAAAGGGTTGAGTGGGGAGGGAGAAAACAACTCAACTGATGGGAAATTTATGGTAAATGATAGATGGTACAATGAATAATGATAATATTATAGTACAACTGAATTGATCCTCATAGACAATACCCCAAGTCACTCAAATGTAGTAATGCTTGAGGTGTATAATGTTCATCAGTTCATAAATTTCATCTCCATCTAGTGTAGCAAGCCTATATGCTCTAGTGTTAAAAATTTTAATAATGATGAAAGGGCCTATCTAGTTTGGTTTGAACTTTCCTTTATGATTCTTTTTAGCTATGGTATTATTTTAGATCTCTTTAAATACAAGATCACCAAGTTTAAATTCTCTATTCTTGGCATGTTGATTGTACTTTACATAGAGGTAGTTCTGGTATGCTTGTAGATTGTTGAGTGTAGCCATGCATTTCTCATCAAGTAGTTCTAGATATTACATGTGAGTTATTCGATAGTCTTCATCATCTAGGACATGATTCAAGGAGATACATAGAGAAGGTAAATCAACCTCAATGGGAAGAATGGATTTAGTGTCATAAACAAGTGAGCATGGAGTGGATCCTATGGGGGTATGGTAATTGGTACAGTATGCCCAAAGGGCATAAAATATTTGGAGGCACCAATCATGGCCAATATCATTAACAATCATTTTAAGGATGTTGGCAATGTTTTTATTAGATGCTTCTAATTGGTTATTACCTTGTGGGTATTATGTGTGGAAAAATGTTAAGTAATCTTGTACTCAACATATAGAAATTTAACATGTTTATTTTTAAGTGATCCACCATTATCAAATATAATATCAGAGGGGATACCATATTGGCATATGAGATGGTTAAAAATGAACTTGTAAATTTGCTTTCCAGTCACATAAGTGAGGGGTATAGCTTTAACCCACTTAATGAAATATTATATGGTGGTAAGGATATGTTTATGGCCATCTGATGAGGTGGGGTTTATCTTCCCAATGAGGTCAAGGCCCTATGTATCAAATTTCCATGGTGTAAGTATTATTTTTGGAGTCTTGCATAGGGCATGAATCAGATTAGCATACCATTAGCATTTTTCACACTTTTTCAAATATGTAGTTAAATATAAATCCATTATGGGCCAATAGTACCTAGTACACAAGAGATTTTTGGAGAGGGTGGCCCCATTGGTGTTGGCTCCATTTATGACTTCATTAACTTCCTATAACACTAGTGTAAATTCTACCAAAGTTAAAAAATGAAGTAGAGTTCCATCAAAACTATGGTAGTAAAAGGTTGATCCAAGTAAGGTATAATGAGTGGTTTGATGAATGAAGTCTTTGGATTGCTTACGGGATAGGTCAGGTGGCATAATTTGGTTATGGAGGTAGTTGTAAAGGTTTGAATACTAGATATAGCTAGGACCAGCAATATCAAAAATCATCATGACAATTAAAGGTGCATGACTCTACACTAGTAAATTATCCATGAGGAACTGATAGTTTTTAATCATGTATATTTGTCAAATCAAAGATCCAATAGTAGCCATAGAATCTGTAGTTTTGTTGCTAGCTCTTGGTATATACTCAAGTTGAATGTTAGAAATTTTTCATTTGAGAGTGTCGACCATGGACTTGTATGGCACCATCTTGTCATCTTTGGTCTTAAAGTATTCTATGGCCTAATTGATTATTAACTAAGAATCACCATAAATTTTGAAATGAGATATGTTCCATTATATTTCCTGTCAAAGCCTTGAAACAAATGCTCATATTCATCCATGTTGTTATTACAAGGAAAGTTGATCTTAAATGATTTAGGGATTAGATCCCTTTATGGTGTAATAAATAAAAGGCCTACCCCTAATTCATGTGATGTGAATGATCTATCAAAATATAGCTTCCAAGGTTGTGATCCTTGAGAGGTGTGTCAATGATGGTCATAATGGATTCATCAAGAAATTAGAATGTGAGTGGTTTTGTATCGGTAAGGGGTGCTTCAACAAGTTGATCTATAATAAATTTTCCCTTAATATATTTTTAGTTGATGTACCTGATGTCAAACTCACTAATAAGCATGAGCCATGTGGCCTTGTAAAGTTGTTTAGATAGTACATACTTGAGCAGATCTCCTTTTGAAATAACCATGGTCTTATTGTTTAACATGTAATGATGTAGTTTTTGAGCTATGAAGACCATAACTAAACAAGCTTTTTCAATGGGCATATAATTATTTTTATATGATACCCATGTATACTTAGATAGTACACTACATGCTCCTTTCCATTACCATTGTGTTGAGCTAAAAGTGTTCCCAGGGCATTGTCTATATTTGATAGATATAACAAGAATGGCTTTCCTGTCATAAGAGGTAACAAAATAGGTGGATTTACTAAATAGTCCTTTAACTACTAAAAATTTGTCTAGCAATGCTCATCCTAGTGAAATGTGACTCCCTTCTTTAGAAGATGCCTAAAAGGATGGGATTTTTTAGCCAACTATGATAAGAAGCATCAGATAGACTAGATCTTGCCTTACAAACTATAGAGGTACTTCAAATTAGTTAGTGGTGACATATGATTTATGGCTTATACTTTGGATGGATCAACTTAAATTCTCCAATGAGACACAATCAAGCCAAGCAATTTTCATGAAGTAACTTCAAAGACACACTTCTTAGGATGTATCCTAAATTTTTACTCATATAATATTTCAAATATTTTGTATAGCACTAATGGATGATTGTCCCTAGTTTTTGATTTGCCAAGAATGTCATCGACATAGTCTTCCACAATGTCATGCATCATATCATTAAATATGATGGTCATGGCTCCTTGGTATGTGACTCTAGAATTTTTAACACCAAATTACATAATTTGATAATAGAATGTTCACCATGGTGTGGTGAACTTTGTTTTATGTTGGTCTTTTAGTGTTATTTTTATATAGGTGTACTATAAAAACCATACATTAATGAAAGCATTTCATAACCCATTGCGTAGTCGACTATCGTGTCAATGTTTGGTAATGGAAATTCATCCTTGGGGAAAGCTTTATTTATGTCATGTAATTTAGTATAGATTCTTATTCTTTCTAGATTTTTGTTGACTGACACAACATTTGGGATCCACTCTGAATAGTCGATCGACTAAATACATCCTGATTCTAAGAGCTTTTCCAAATCTTTTTTCATTAATACAACAATGTGAGGATGCATCTTACATATGTGTTTTTCACTAGTTTGGCATAAGGATGTACCACAAGGTGGTGCATAACAAAGGTGGGGTCTAAACCTAGCATGTCAAAATAGGCCCATGCAAATATTTCAATAAACTCCCTCAAAAGGGCCATAAGGACTTCATGTTCTTAGTAAGGGACACACCTAGCTTGATCCACCTTGGGTCATCTAGGGACTTGATGTTAACCACTATCATGTCCTCCACTAGAAGGATATAACTATCTTCAAAGATAATGGGAAATGATTTAAACTATTTGGCTATGTCAGAGTCCTCTATTAGGATTGGTTCTTTGAGTTCTCCTAGGCATGATGAATTAGATTCCCCTAATGGAAAGGATATCCATATAATAAATACTGTTGGAAACTCTTAAATTATTTGATCAAAAGCTTGTTGTTCTTTAAAACTAAACTTAGACTAATAGAAAATTTCATTATTGGTGGTCTTCTGAGATATTCTTGAATAGGATTGAACACCCCCACCTAATGGCACCTAAAATAGGTTTTCACCACTAGACTAGACTTTTTATTTACTTTTTCCCTAGTCTAAAAGCACCTCAAAGAGGTTTTCACTTTCGGACCTCAATGTTTTATTTATTTTCTTTTAGCTATGGTTGTTCACCCATTCTCCAAAATAGTCTTCAAGATCTAATCTGATTAAAAACCCCAATTTTTTTGTCCCCTAATGGAACATTATCCCTAAGGCCTAGAAAATCACATAAAGCCTCTTCATTTTGAAACTTGTCAATTGGCACATTGGATTAGTATTGGTCCCAATCTATCAGTTGGGGATAATACAATGGAAGTGGCTTGTGACAAATGACTGGTCTAAGGGCATAAATGAAATGAGTGTCAAATAGATTGGTCTTGGATAGGTCTTCAAAAAGGTTATGATCAGATGTTGTTTCACTATAGAAATCATCATCACTATTTGTAGGCATTGGAACATGATTAAGTTACATGGGGTCACCCCCAGGAGGTTTAAATCCAAGTCCATAGGGTCTTTTGTACTTAATCATAAAAATTAACTCAAGTGTTCCCTATTGATTTAGTTTAAGGCCTCCTCCTTCATAATATTGATTCTTTATGATCCTATTAGGAATAGGATACTTTTCATTTTCATAGCAATCATCTAGCATGTCATTATGCAATCATGATTCATCTTCTTTGAAAGGGTCTTATTCTTGTCTAGAGGCTAGTATGAAAGTGACAAGTGTTGAACTATGAAGGTTACCTTTAACCTTACTTTTCCATTCCATATGAAGTGGTTTGGATTTAGTTCTTCTAAAATACATAAGGTTCCATGGAAGGTTTTCAATGTGGAAGGTGTTATGGTTTAGATAATCTCATGTGCCATTAGCAGAAATTTTATAATGATTGGATATTTCAGGAGGTGGCATATGGGAAAGTGAATCAAGGGTATTATGATCAATGTAGTTGTCCTCTAGTAAATCAAGGAGTATTTCCTTTCCCTTGTCTTTTTTTGTAATTGGATTCATGTTGAAATGGTAGTTATATCTCTTGAACTCGACCTTTAGATGTTTATAATGCTCATATGGATATAAATCTCCTAGTATACAAACTTCCATTCCTGAATGGGATAACTTGATACATTAGCGCAACATCAATGGGACCTCATGAATTTCATGTAAGCAAGGTCTACGTAAAAGCATATTTTATGATAAATCAAGATCTATCACATGGGAAAATGTATCATAGGTCAAGGGCCTAAGGATAACTGGTAAACTAATAGTGCCTTGTGATTCTCATTCTTCATTATCATAGGATTTAATGGTTATTTTTTATGCTTGAAGATCTATTTTCATGTACCTAATAAGCTTGATTAGCTTTAGATACACTATGTTTAGACATGATCCATTGTCTATAACAACATGTTTCACTTTGTGCTACTTTATGTAAAATTTAATATACAATGGATTATTATGCAATGAGCCAAGGGATGAAATATCACTTTGGTTGAAGGTTACTTGTTGGGATGGAGATAGGTGTCCAACCATATGTTGAAATTTGGTAGGGGATATGTCATTTGAAACTATGGATTAGATAAGGAACTCATTTAATATGTTTTTATGGATGGTTAATGTATGCAACAAATCTAATATGAGGATTTATGCTAGCATTTTTTGCAATTATTCCACAATGTCTAACTTATTTTCTTAGATAGAGGTAAATGGCTTGTTTCAAGGGAGGATGGTTGGTTAGATGATAAGCAAAGTGGCAAATGGATATGGGCCTATGATGGTAATATTTGACCATCGAGTTGTGATTGCATAATTAGGTTGGGATATAGGACAATGGTTTATAACAAATGATGGTGGTGGTGGGGGACTACATAGTACAAGTCTCAATTTTTGGTACACTTGTGTGGAGTCATGAGGCAATGATAAGTTATTAGTATAGAATCCAAAATGAGTAATCCCTACAATTTGGTATGCCTATATGTGGTCCCAGGTTAAAGAAGGATTATCAATGTGAGTTAGTTGATTGGTATTGCTTAGAAAAGGTCTTGATTTATTGATATTTGGTTTTTGATTAATGGAGATGGTGTTAACATGACCTCCTGAAATATGTCCTACAACCCTATTGTAGTCAAGTGCAACTACATGGTAAGTATATTGGTTATTACCATTCTGACCTTGGATTTGTCCATTGTTTGGTTATTGATTTTGCTATTGATTCTATTAAGTCTATTTGTTTGGCCTTGGTTGTTGATAATGTTGTTATTATTGAACTAGTTGTTGTTGTTGTTGATACTATGGTTGGTTGTTATATTAGGGAAAGGGGTTTTGATAGATTCCAAGGTTCTAATTAGAAGTAGAAGCATCACAATCTAATGTTATCTCCCTATTTTCCAACATATTTTGAATAAAATGTTTGATTTTCACATAATGTCATAAATTATGTCCATTAACCCAATGATATTCATAGAATTCATCTTGTTGGTACTAATCAGGATAAGGAAGACCCTCAGGATAATGTTTTGGTATAGGCTAACTAATCAAATTACTAGTAGTGAGATTATGAAATATATATTCAATAAGCTCTCCAATGTCACAAAAAATGTGATGAGTAGGTTCTATTCTCCTTGGAGGAGGGATTTTTAATGGCAAAGGTTGTTGTATTTATTGTAAGGGCTTGGGTTGTTGTGCTTGTTGCATTTGATGAAAAGTTTGTGGGTTAGGAATACCATGTATATGTTACATGGGTTGAGTAGATGGTGTTTTCACCATTTGGGCATATCATGACTCAGTTAATCCATTTACAACAACATTTTTGTTATGATTTAATGGCATGGGTTATTTATAGTTATTGGCCTATGCTAGTTGTGATGGTTGCACTTGAACTTGGTTTTGGTTTTGGTTTTTACCATTTCCTTTATTAGTAGCTTAATTTTAATTTTATTAAGTAAGATTGATGATCCCTTTATTAATAATTTCTCTCTTAATCAATGAACCTTTATCAATGATTTCTTTTAAAGTATGTGCACACTATAGTTTTAGATGATAGGATATCTCACTATGTAAATTTTTGGTAAACACAATGGCTAATTCTATCTAGTAAATTATGGGTAAATTAGCTTGCAAGGGCTCTCCATCTCTGTAGATAACTTGAAAAATTTTCACTGTCCTTTTTATTATCTTGCATTAAGTCCACCAACAAAATTTCATGCTCGAGATTGTATGAGAAGTGTTGCACAAACTTGTCAGAAAGATCATCAAAATCTGATACTGAATTCTTAGGAAACTTTAAAAACCACTCCAAGGCTTATCTTACTAGACTCCTTGGGAATAATAGTAATTATATGTGGCTATATGCCACTGGTTGACACGTAATAAAAAATTCTATCAAATGAGCCTTGGGGTCACCTTTCCCCTTGTATTTGTCAAATTTTGGTGGTTCTTACCATAAAGGAAATGTTATTTACAATTACTCCATATTGAAAGGGTAAGAACACATGTAATCTAACCTAAAAATTTTGGTTTGTTTATCAGCTTAAATTGTAGTAATGGCATCTTTAATTTGTTGTATCTCTTGTTCAAGGAAAGTTCTAGGAATATTAGCCTAGGTAGATGGTTAGGTAGTCATAAGTGGAGCACTTTAACCAGGGTATGATAAAGGTATTTGCTATGGGATGTTGGATTGGTTGGGGAATAGACTCAGAATATGCATGCATGAATTAGGGTGTGATTATTAACATTACATGTATTGTGATATGATATTCTAGTTTGGGTTGGGTATGTAGACTTGATATTGAGGATGGAATGGAGGGGTATGGTCAGACTGTGCCTCTTGAGGTTGAATAGGGACATGTTTTTGACTAATCAAACCTTATGGTTGAGGGGTGACTTGTGAAAGAAGGCCCTATATCTAAACTTATGGCATGTTTTGCATGAAAGGTAAAGGTTTCCTACTAGGTACTTGAGGAACATTAAAACCTCTTTGTTGTGTGAATCCTTATTGGGAAGTTGATTCATTTTGAAGATTTAGAATTTATCACTAACCAATATTTCTACATTGTTGGTTAGACATCATTTCAGTTTAGATCAACCTGTTATTCTACAACTGAAGAGGTGTGTTCATCATTACCTGATGAAGGGGAATATTTATTGGCCCTATTAAGGTGGCAAGGTGTTTTACCTCTACTACATTGATACATTGGATGATGCCTACTATTGTGTGATATTACTTGTCACCTATTGAGGAGGAGTAAGATTCATCACATTTTGTTGTGGCACAACATTGGTTATTGGCTAACTACCTAATCTTATTGGTTGAGTGTTTGAATAAGTAGCTAGTTGAGGATTAGTGGTAGTTGTTTGATATTGGGATGTATAAACCATTACTTCCTAATTTTGAAAACCACTCATGATGTTAACTAAAGGCACATTCATTTGTGGACTATGTGTTTGTGTGTGAACACCACTTTGGTTTGGATTGGATGTTGTTTGTGTATTATCCACTATGTTTTGATCATTATTATGGATAGATACAAAAGGTACTTCTTCATTAACTAGGGTATTGAATATATCTCCAATTTAATTAATTTACATGAATGGGTCCATACATAGATTTATTTGACATGTCAATTCAATTAATGTTCTTGTTGAAGGAGCTAATTCAATAAGAGGTGTGTTTGACATGGTCATCTGATTAAAGTTACATTCTAGGTTCAAATAAGTTTAGTATGATGTCTACATATACATAAAGTGATCCTCCATGAGGCCTTTTGCTTTGACAAGCATACTAGGGTCCTGATATGACATTGGGACTAGAGCTAGAGGGTTTCTAGAAGAAGCATGTTCATTATGTTGACTATAAAGTATGTTATGAGGCATTCATACTAGATTTGACTAATTTTCATGGGGGAAGTCTATTGGAAACTTATCCCCTACTTCTATAGTTCTGACCAAAATCTCATCCTTGTTTTCCAATAAATGACACTCAAACATATAAGGGTCATAAGTGGATGGCATAGTAACATAGTACAGTTTTTGAGGGAATGTTTCTTTAATGGAAGGTATCACAACTAAGTTTTTATCTTTTTGATCTTGATCCTTCTCTAAGTATGGAAGCATGCTAACTAAATAGTGAGCCAATGGATCTTGGTTTTGTGCCCTTGTTTGAGTGTTATAATGTGGATAAGGATCCATCTCATAAATATCATACTCTACATAGGGTCCTTGAACCATTTCTTCTTGCATGACTACATTAATAAGCCCAATATTTTACATGATGCCACTATGAATATAAGAAGATATGTTGGGATCCATAGTAAATGTTTCACCACCAAAGGGGAACAGAGTTCTATAAACTCTAAAAATGTAATGTCCAAAGACAAAAGGTTTAAACTTGGTCTAATTTAATCAAATGATGGATATGTATATCCAAAAGGTTTTATGAAAAGCCTTTTGATAAAACAATCTAATGTCAAATGTCTAAAATTACACATTTCACACAAAAAGGTCAAGTAGATAGACCAAAAATGGAAATGCCAAATATTAGGATCAAAGTGTTTCAAATGAGTCTAAGCTATGAAAAACAAAGGTTGTTAGGTATTTTTTCCAAACAAGACATCAAAATATAGGCTCAAATAAAGTTACATGCTATGAATTTTGGCCAAATGTGACATCAAAATATAGACTTTAAAAGCAAAGTGAAAAACAAAGGTTGTTAGGTCTTTTGGCCAAACAAGACATCAAAATATAGGCTCAAATAAAGTTACATGTTATGAATTTTGGCCAAATGTGACATCAAAATATAGACTTTAAAAGCAAAGTGAGATATTTAATCTAACAAGTTTGAAACACTTTTTGGCATAAACTAGGCATTTGACATTTGGATATAAATTTGATCAATGGGTATGAGGTATGAAACAAAAGGCACTTAGAGATAGATTATTTTCTCCCAAATAATGGCACAAACTAGGCTCTTTTAACCAACAATATAAATATATTTGAATCGTATAATTGCACTAGACAATGACTCATAAAGTAAACTCAAACTAATTTGAATTTGGAAAAAATGGACTCTATGAAAATAAGTCTATGAAATAATTCAAGCAACATAACAATGCTAAAATGTCTGATAAATTATTTCTTAAAAACTCTCATTTAGAATGATTTGACATGTTTTGGGTAGCATAACGTTACCTTTCTCAACTCAAATGGCACACACACACACACACACACAAAATTTGATAAATTTCTAAGGCAAAAGTGTTGTATCAAATGGACTCAAGACTCGTTTCATCTTGGAACAATAATAATGGTATTAGGCATGGTAGTATAAAATTTAATTCTTGAACATAGAGTGCAAGCACTACACAAAAGGACCTAAGTTCACAAATGATGAAAAATGATAATGAGTCTACAAATTTCCCTCAATCCAAATTGGAAATTGAACTCAAGTTCCCTCAAGTCTAGTGCAAATGGCAAACCCACTTAACACATCAACCTTATGAACTTATAAAGGTGAAATTTCAAATTTAAATTATCAATGAAGGACTTAAGAAATTGGAAAATGGTCTAGAATAAAATGGGCAACATAACTACACCAATCAAATGATATGACACAATGTTTAAGATAACAACTTTGAACAAGAAAAAATATTATTTTCACTTGGACAACATAATGCCTCCTTATTCAAAAAATTTGGTGGACAATGTTTTTGGTTATGATATTTGTTAACAAATATTTTTTAACTCAAATCAAGACCAAGCAATCTAAGATAAAGATAAATTTAATGAAGTAATCATCCTCAGCCCTAAACTGATAAAATTGCGTGATATTGTTGAAGTTTGTCTTATATGTGTACTTGAGAGGAAATTAATTTTTCATACAAAATAAAAGTGCATTATGTAGTAGGGCTTTTACACCCCCACCTTCTCTCAAGTGACAATATGATGACATGGACCTTGGGTGCACCTTGCATCAATAATATTTCTATAACAATTGGGTTTTATCTAGAACTCTAAAATTTTGATGATCTACATGGATCCCATGCATACCAACTTTCATGTTAGAACATAAGAGAAGCATCATGTAAATTAGGTCCATGTCAAATGGATTGTTGTGAAAATGTCTATTAATTTTCACAACCACTACATATATTGTTTGCTTAATGTAGTGTGATGTCCAAAATGATCATACATCCCAGGCTTAACCTTTACTAATGGAGATGGTTTAACCGATCAAACCACCATCCTAATGAGGGGATCCCAATTTATATACCCCCATGGTGAGGAGTTAAATATTATTATGGAAGATGAAACCTTGGGTCAAATCTTCCCTATAGATCTTATGGGAGGTAATTAAGTCCCCCTCACAAACTAAAATGCATAAAATAAAAACTAAGTAAAAAAGCTTTATGTTTTTTTCTAAATCACCCAAGCCATGCAGGTCTTGGGGAGAGACTTCACAACATCCTTTTTATGCCTTTAGACTAAGGCATAATTTTAAATGAAGATGGTGTTTTTGATCCCACAAGTTCCCTATAGGGGATGGTGGGAGAGCATACATGCACAAATTCATTTTTGCTCAAACAAATTTAAGTAAGCAAATGGCAAATGACAAGTTAAAAACAAAACTTTGAAGTGAGTTTAATTTTAAAGCACTAAAATGAAATATCTGGTGGTATTCTTTATCCCCTTGGCCTTAAGTTGAAAAAACTTTTAAATAACAATTACAAAACATTCAACATAAACATCCAAGTTTTTATTTAAACACCAAAGGAAAATGCCTAATTCTTTTTAAGCACCCAAAAGAGTTTTAAAAAGACTTAGTTAAGCTTGATTTGATCAATTTCCAAGTAGTTCCTATAATAAAATTATCAAAAAAAAATTTAGCTTTGAATCTCTTTTGTGGATGAGATAAGTAACTTTGAAAATTATGCTCCCAAGTTTGCATAGTGAAATATCACAACTCCACAGTCCAATACCGTAACTCTATAAAACCATAATTGGTTAAGACAATATCTCAACTCATGGTTTAGATAGTAAAAATGACAAAATTTCTACTCAAGTAGACAAATTCGCAAGTTACAATGCAAAACTATAAATTCAAGAGTTAGGATTTTGAAACTTTAACCCTAACGGCTAAGCTAACTGCTAGTGGTTTAGCCACAAAACTATGACTACAACCAATGATATCACAACTTAAAAAATCATGGTATTAGAATATCAAGACTATAGAGTCATGGTATTGCAATATCTCAACTTGACTTACAAATAGGGAACATGTTAGCCTAAAAATCTATTTAAAATTCAAAATCATGATTGTATGACAAAATAGTGACTATGTCAGTTGTGGCTTTGTGTTCCAGAAGACAAAATCACCAATCCATAGTGACAAAATCACTACTTCTAGAAAACATATTTTTTCTCAAATGTTTCACCAACTTTGGATTCAAACCCTAAGATTCTGCATGAAATTGGTTAGAGGTATGATTATAGGTGCTATTTAATCAAATTTGTGGGGTGCGGACCCATCGAGCATATAATTTTTAAACATAATAATCTGATAATGGGAGATTAGTATCATGTTAGTAGAGGAAATCAAATACAAAAACAAAACACACTAAATAACTAACAACTTAAGCATAGATCTTAAGTGGAGCTTAGTGAGGAAAAACCATTAACAAAGCACAACTAGAATGCAAGAAAACAAACCTTATCACCTTCCTTGAATGTTCCAAATAATCTCCTCATTGGCTTGCTTGACTTGTGCTTCAAAGGTGTTTATCAATGGATCTTGGCTATCTCCACCTCCTCTTGGCATCATTGGCTTTTATGGTTTTGGATTGTGAATATTGAATCAATAATTTGGCATAATAACACTATATTAAAATCCCTTTTGAAAGCATTTGGCCATGATAACTTTGGCTTGAGAGAGCTTCAAATTGTGAGTGTGAGGCCTTCTATTTATAGATTTTTTCATTTGATTTGAATGAACCTAAACAATCCATCTCAAGATTAATAAGTGTGGCTAAGAATCCATTCAATTTTAGAGTTTAAAATCAATAAATGCCCTCATAAATATTTGGGATAGAGGTATTAAATAGGCATGGTTGGGCTTAATCAGATATTTTTTACACTTATGGCTTATGGATACCACTCCATAGATGATGTCTTAGGTGATGTAATTATTCACAATTAATTTTCATTAATGAAATAATCAATAACCTCCATGAAAAATCCACTTTAGCTCTTGATTCAAATTAATTAGCTTTAAACATGATTAATTTATTTTGATGTAATTATTTGGAAATTGGTGCACAAATTAATCAAACTAGTCAAAATATTGTATTATTGATCGAATTTTCACTGAAGTGGAATTAAAATGTGATATTATATGTGTTGGAACCATTATCCCATTTAGGATGTTTCCAACACAAAATAACAAAGGCCCATGTTTTGAAAAGTTTTTAGCATACCTGGGCATGATGTGGTATATTTGGTTTTATGTTTTCATTTTGAGAATAAATTATGATTGGGTTATTAATTATTATTTTTAGCATTACTAAGTGTTATGGGGTAATTAAGTTAAAATGTGTTTGTTTTGGGAATTTTATTGATTACAATGTTCATCTTGGCAAGATGGATTATGATGAGGTGAAAATCAAAGCTAAGAATGAGTTTGTAGATATGGGTGGAGACCTAAATAGGATTGAGCCATTGAATGCATATTATATTAAAAAAAAATGCCAACTTATAGAATGTGTTGCAGATTGGATCCTTAACTAAGTTTATGGATAGAATTTGTGGTTATGACATGTTTATTTCTATGCAATTTGTATAGAATTAGAAGAACATGGTGGTCTAAATTAACAACTTTTTTCATCAATATAGTGGAGGATTTGATTTCTAGGGTCATGGGCCTTCACATTAAAGAAAATAAATACATTAAGCTTACTACATGGTAGGAACAAGAAAAGATGAAGTTCTTGGTTGGTGATGAGAAATTGATGGTGTTCCAGGGGGGTTTCAAAAGGAAGGATTTTTTTATCCCCATTCGATGATGTTACAGAAAAAAATTATAAGGTATGTTAATTTAGATGGCTATTACAAAGTTATGTATTACTATAATTTCCCATTTCTAAATTACATGCACCATCAGATTCCATTGAGCATTCCTTTCCATATTTTACACTCATTGGAACATTCTATGAGGGAGGTATAATTGGGTAAAAAATAGGAACTTATGCTTTATGAGGTCATATTTTTTATTTACAAATTATTTAAGGCATAGAATCCATCTCCACAATCTTCCATTGTGAGAAGGAAAAAATAAAAATATATTGGTTCTGTGCAAGAGGTTCCCAAAAGGAATTTAAGGAGCAGCAGCAAATTGAATTCCATAAATAGTAATGGTCTAGAAAGAGAAGAGGGTTTCTATGATGAAAATCCATAGGAGATGAATAAATTTATTGATCTTGATGAGATTAATATTAATTCTTAGGTCAATAAGGATAAAAAAGTGGAGGGGGAGAATGATGGTTTTCAAGACAAGTAATAGGATAAGGGCAGAACTATAAATAGGAATAAAGGGATTAATATTGAGAAATTAAAAAATGTACATAATAGGGTGGATATGAATGTTACCAGTAGTTCTAAGAAGAATAAATAAGCTCAGGGTACAATAGGGGAGATGTAATAAAGAACTCAGGTTAAGTTGGATTTTGATTTTTTTTTAAATATTGCCAATCATCAAGACAAGTATGAAAGTTTAGAAGATGAAGTCAATTTAGATAAGGCATTCCTAATATGTTTCATGAAGGATTATTCTATACTTAAACAAGAAGTGAATAATCTCAAAAAACATAATGATTTATATTATTCACATGAGAAAAAGATTGAGATGACATCATAGATTGAAACTTTGATTAATAGAATGAATAGGCTAAATAATGAAAATAGAAAACTCAAGAAAAAACTAAATTTGTTGGTGACTTTTAGAAAGGTGATGGTGCATAATGATATTCAGAGTATGGAGGGTTTGGATAAATTTTTCAATGATTTTAGTTCCACAGGCAATGATAGTATTCCCAAGAAGAAGCTTAAAGTTGAGGCATCAACATCTGCTCATGAGGGAATGGTTGATGGGTTGGAAATAAATTTTCAAAGTATGATCAATGAATGGACATCTGCTTATGAGTATTAGAAGAATATCATTGAATTTTTGGGTCTATAATCTTGTGTTGTGAATCAGTTTTGTTTGTGTTGTTTTTTCTCTATTTTTGGTATGTGTTCTTGATAGTTATTTCTTTATTTATGGTTTTGTTCATTGGGTATTATGTCACTATGGTGTATTTTTGTAATGGTTAGATTCACTTTCAAAAATCACTTTTACCTTCAATAAAAACAAAGGCACATGTCTCATGTAATAAAGTTAGTAGAAAAGAGCAATCTAGATCACCTAGGTGTAGAATTATCATTTTGACTCAAAATGAATCAATCAAAGTTAGGTAACGCATAAAATTCATTGCCCCATTTAAGGATACATTAGCCTAAATATGAACTTGTATATGACAATTTCAAACCATTTAGCATGTTTTAGTTATTTTGGCCTAAATTGTGCCTTTTGGTATAAATTGGTGTGAAGCTTGGTTAGAGGTCATTGTTGGCCAATTTTAGGTGTCTAAACCATCAATATGGGAATTAAGAACTCTGAATCCTAAAATCTTGCTAGTTACCCACATTATCACCAATTAAAAGGATTTTCAAATTAAAAACAAGTATTTCAAATAATAATGGTCCCTTATTCAAAAAAAATTGAGTGGGGTGTGTTTAGTAAAATAAATGGTAACTTATAAGGAGAATTCGAGAACCTAGAATCTCTAGTTTTGTAGACCAAAAAACAAACATGAATCATACCATAAAAGAATAATTAGATTAGAAACATGAAAGAGGCTCTTAAAAATTCATGAAACATACTATCCTTGATCATACCTTGGATTTGTGTGTGATGAAATGATGTTTTTTACCCTTGTTTTTAATATTTTAGAATAATATTGGAATAAACTATAGGTTTCATTATGGTTTCTTTAAAACATATTAAAAACAAGGAAAATTTAGGCATTGTTCTACTGCTAGCTAGACATCCATAGCCCTAATAGAGATAAATTTGATTATCTCCCTCTTCTTCCATAATCTTGCATGATGTGTGATACATTAATCTTTTTTCATCATGTGAGTCTTTAATCATCTCTAGATTTTTCTTTGGATTTATTAATCACTCTTTAGGAAGCATTGGTCCTCTTCTTATCTTTTTTTAGAATACAAATGGAAGAAAGGGGATGAGAACCACTATGAGTTTGTGTGTGTATGAGTAAAACTCAATTTACCATAATCTCCCTACCATCCACATTTTCATCAATGGTTATTATCTCAAACAAGTATAACATGAAAAGTGTGTTTGATCCAAGGAAATGATAAGGATTTCTAATTTTCTATGAATAATAAGAGAAAATTTTACATACCTGATAAAAATATTCAATTTTGATATAAACCTAGTTCACTTTTCACCACATGCTTTGATTCTAAAAATATCAAAACAAAGGTGTAAAACCTGCAAACAAACTAGTTGTGTGTTCCATCTATGATTTATCGACACTTGTTCTCCATTTGGATCCATCCTCATAGAATTAGTATACAAGCATAATCATACATGAGAAGCATAAAAAATTTGATATTATCTTGGTTATACTATAAAATTTTGAATCTCTTGTCATAAATCAAAATACATCTACTCTAGAAAATAGGGAACTAATATAAGGGAAAAAATGTTGAAAGCATGAAAAAACTAATCTAAAAAGAATAAAAACTAATCTAATGAAAAAAAATGACAAGAAATAGGAAACCTAACTAAGAAATCAGTAAACCCAATCTACTCATAGATTTACTATAGTATTCATTATCAATCAAAAACATTTATATATTGTAAAATGATAAAGTAGTGCTTAAAAATTTGGCTATTGACTAGATATGTTAATTCATTACTTGGAAGTCCTTTAAATGGAAAAAGTTGTTACCCAAGATATTTGATATATGATAATTCCTAATCCATAAGGGGGTGAGATTATCATGTCATCATTTCTTCTCATGGGCTTTGTCCCATAAAATCACTAGATCATATATTATAAATGCTTTAACTTTTGATCTTCTATTGAACCATCTTTTGACCAGGACCTTATGCTCACTAAAATTGTGAAAATATTTTAACCTTGAATATTCAATCTATATTATTTCCAATAATTTGGACTCTGATTTATCATTAGGTTTTATATATTCTTACATGAATTGATATGTTGGTAGTTTGAGAATAATTGGAAATATTGGTTGGTATCCAAATACTAGCAAGTATGGTAAAGCTTTGAGGGATTACTTTTATCTTGTTTGATCTAATCATAGTGAATATTTTAGTAGATGATGCCACTCTCTTGTTTTATATATAGATGATTTATTGATATTATTATAGATTCTTATTTGTAGATTCAGCTAATCCATTTCCCTATAGATGATGATTGGATGATCATCTAATGATAATTTTGTTTTCATGGGCCCATTTAGTAAACTCCTATGATTAAAATGATGTTTCATTGTCACAAACTAAAGATATGGGACTACCAAACCTTATTGTGATGTTCTCTTTTAGAAAATTAATTACATCTTATGCTCTAAAATTCCTTTTTGCCACTGCTTCAGTTCACCTAGTGCAATAGTACATAGCTATAAGCACAAACTTGTTGTAATATCCCCTTCAAACAGGAAATATAGCAACACAAAAAATCTGAACCAAGATATAATCTCTGTTGAATAAATTCAGAATGATAACAATAATATAGTTTTTTTCCAATAGTAAATCACAGATCTTATCACTTGTCCTTCTAAACTATTACAATTGCAGTCCTCTATTATGCATATAAATATGAAATACAGTCTTGAAAACCCTGGCTTTGCAAATCTGGAAGTGCAAATTGAATTCTAGAAAGTCTCGGCCTGCTGTGTTGAACACACAGTCGCCGGCGTCGGTCGATATACTGCCGACGTCGGTCACTGTAGGTCCTTATCTGCCGACGTCGTCTCCAATCGGCCGATTTCGGTATCTGGAAGCTCTCTGTCAGCCGATGTCGGTGTCGGTATGGATTTGTACGAACCTGTACGAACTTCGTACAGCTGCCAATTAAGCACAACTTCCCTGTTTTCAACCCCTGATCTGAAAATATATGCTTCTAACACATAAGATCTCTAGCTGTATAATTTATTGAATCAAAACATAAATAAATAAATACCTGGAATATCTGTAATAACTTCTGTGTGAAGTTATCTCTCAACCCTGTAAATTCTATGATAACTTCTGGATGAAGCTATCTCTCAATTTGGCAATAGATCAGCTGATATTTCACAGCCTCTTAATTGCACACACTAAAGAGGGAACGTTCTCCAATGCAAATGGAATCCTAGAACCCTAGGCTTAGTCTTCACAGAAGAAATTCTTCAAAATCAATAATCAATAATCAATGGCTTATGAACAATGGCCTCCATGAGAAACCCTTATACCCTCAAAAAGATATGCTTGCCCTAATTAGGGTTTCTTAAATTAGAATTAGGGTTTCTAATTAAAAATAGGCTAAATAATTAATATTTGATTAAATCAATCAAATATTAATATCTCTCTCAATACATGTCGGATCGACGAAGTGATCGAAGCTAGTGAATCAGGGAGTGATTTTACACATAACCATACCCTAATAAAGGCGCTCCGCTGCATATCAAATATCCCTAAAAAGTAGGAGCCCTAGCCAAATATGTCTGAAATAACTTGAATGAAAATCGAATGTAGAAATCCTGTGAATCAAAGTCAAGCCAAGCTCCATTATGACCCTCTATCCACCCTATTAGCCTACAAAGGTCGCATAATAGGCTAACCATGAACTCAGAACATGTCAATTAAAAAGGGGACATGACAATCCGCCCCTCCTAGAATTGCTTGCCCTCAAGCAATCACTGAATGACAAATCAATCAACCCACCTGGATCCCAAATGTAGTTAGGATCTCCACCACTATCAATTAACACGAACCCCATGCCAGGTCCATCCCAACTCTCATGTAATGGCGTCATATCATCTCTAGTACTAAGATAAGCACCCCAACATCCAATCCATAAATGAAAATCAACAAGCAAACTCCGTACCTGAATAATATCTAAAACTGGATTGTGAAGGCTAGACATAGTCATATCATCATCAACCTATGACCCGACTGTAACAAAAAGTTGAGTCCTCACCACATGTGACAACTCCTGAACTGAACTCACCTCAAGACCAAGCTCGTCCTCGTACCTCTCCTGTGTTGGTGCCAATGTGCTCTCATCATCACCCTCTATCATGTTATGTGGTATAGGTACCTCCATCCGATGAAAAAACATATATCTGAAGCTGCTGCCCCGTATTGCCTTAAGAATATGTGCCATCCCATCAACATTAAAGAGAACCTCCATGTCCTTGAGATGAAGAGTAACTTCCTCGAATGAATGAAGCCACTTCATACCCAAGACTAAGTCTATATCCCCCATGTTTACCACATAATAATCAGCCTTGAACTCATAGTTGTTCAAGCGCAATGGGAGGTCTCTAATCATACGCTCACACTTAAGAGTGTGACCATCGGCTACCTTAACACTGATGCCCTCAAAATCTACGATAGTGAGTCCACGCTTCTCCACAAATCTAGCATCTATGAAATTATGTGTGGCCCCTGTATCAAGAAGGGTGATAACCTTCTGCCCTGCTAAAACTCCACGGAGTCTGAATGACTCATCCGACTGAATGCTAGATATGCATGCCTTCTGTAGGTGAAGCTCTAACTCTGCCTCTGCATTAGGCCCTGAAGCCTCTGCCTCTGCCCCCT
Organism: Torreya grandis; assembly: GCA_037957365.1. Taxonomy (NCBI): domain Eukaryota; kingdom Viridiplantae; phylum Streptophyta; class Pinopsida; order Cupressales; family Taxaceae; genus Torreya; species Torreya grandis. Next base: position 803,054 of record JARHVA010003068.1, read on the forward strand.
CAGAACTGTTATGTTGTTCGGAATCCTTAGAATCTGAATCCTCATAATATATCCACATCATACGATTCGCCTTGCCCTTAGGCCTCAAAGGACAATCGTGATGGATATCATATGGACCTTTGCAGTAGAAGCAAAGATTCTTCTTATGTAGATCATTAAGTGCCTCATGATCCAAAGGTGGTGGTGCTGGATTGGCCTTTGAGTCATTCTTTACACCTGATTTATCTATGTTAAAATCCGGTCTCTCTGTATCTGTGTTGGAGCACTTATGGTCTCTAGATGAAGAAGTACCTTTGAAGTTAAATTTGTGGGATGGGGCTGCCATCTCCATACTATGCACCTTCTTCATAGCTACCTGTACTGAAGGAGGATCAAAAGCTTTGATCCACCCTCTCAATGGCTCTGTCAATCCCTCCATGAAGAGAACTACCAATCTACGCTCGGAAATATTGGGCACCATGACTGCCAACCTCTGAAACTCACCAATGAAGGACTCCAAATTACCTATTTGTCTCAACTGTGCCAAATCTTGAAAGTAAACCTCGAGATCCTTCCTATCAAACCGCTCAACCAATCTATCCACAAAGTCCTGATACTCTGTCACCTGGTTATGCTGAAGTGTTACCATACCATGGTACCACCAATCATGTGCTACTCCATCCAAGTGCAAAGTGGCATATTTGATGGCCTCTGAACTCTGACATTGGTCTCAATGCCAAAAAGGTGTCAAGCTTATGAACCCAAGCTTGAGCTGTCATCTTGCCACTGCCGTTAAAGGTAGTCAAAGAAAGCTTACCAGTAGCCTTCTTCAGCTCACTGAATTGGACTCTAGGTCTCCTATCCTGTCTAGCCAATCTATAGTGCTCTCTCCTCAAATTGACAAAATGATCAAAGGTTGTTCTCTCTTGAATATGAGGAGGTAATAAGTCCCACTCATCATTTGCAGCCATGTAAACATCTGCAAATGGAGAATTCCCTGCCTCCTCCTCTGCTGGTGCCTCTGGTTCTTCTTGAACAAATGAAGGGCGTGTAGGTCTATCAGCTATTCTGGAGTGAGTCTGCTGTGGTCTCTGATTAACCGTATCACTCCTGTCATCTCTTTGGTCCCCATTCTGTCCATCAGGTGCATTCATTCTCTCTATCATGGTCATAAGTGCCTGTAATGTCTGAGCCATCTATTGTTGGCTTGTCATCATAGCACGCTAAAATTCTCTGGTGGCCTGATCAGCATCATACCTGTGGCCCCTGGGTGGGCTACCCTCATGTCTGTCACTCATGATGATCGGTCTCTGATTTAACAACTGGGTACCTTCAAGGAAGGCTCGGTTGCGTGTGTTATACCTGTGTGGTCCCAACTCTTGTGGCTGCATAAGATCTATAGACCCTCAGGCTGGCAGGAATTAGCTCTGATACCACTGTAATATCCCCTTCAAATAGGAAATATAGCAACACAAAAAATCTGAACCAAGATATAATCTCTGTTGAATAAATTCAAAATGATAACAATAATATAGTTTTTTTCCAATAGTAAATCACAGATCTTATCACTTGTCCTTCTAAACTATTACAATTACAGTCCTCTATTATGCATATAAATATGAAATACAGTCTTGAAAACCCTGGCTTTGCAAATCTAGAAGTGCAAATTGAATTCTGGAAAGTCTCGGCTTGCTGTGTCGAACACATAGTCACCGGCGTCGGTCGATATACTGCCGACGTCGGTCACTATAGGTCCTTATCTGCCGATGTCAGTCTCCAATCGGCTGATGTCGGTATCTGGAAGCTCTCTGTCAGCCGATGTCAGTGTCGGTATGGATTTGTACGGACCTGTACGGACTTTGTACGGCTGCCAATTAAGCACAACTTCCCTATTTTCAACCCCTGATTTGAAAATATATGCTTCTAGCACAGAAGATCTCTAGCTGTATAATTTATTGAATCAAAACATAAATAAATAAATACCTGGAATATCTGTAATAACTTCTGTGTGAAGTTATCTCTCAACCCTGTAAATTCTGTGATAACTTCTAGATGAAGCTATCTCTCAATTTGGCAATAGATCAGCTGATATTTCATAGCCTCTTAATTGCACACACTGAAGAGGGAATGTTCTCCAATGCAAATGGAATCCTAGAACCCTAGGCTCAGTCTTCACAGAAGAAATTCTTCAAAATCAATAATCAATAATCAATGGCTTATGAACAATGGCCTCCATGAGAAACGCTTATACCCTCAAAAAGATATGCTTGCCCTAATTAAGGTTTCTTAAATTAGAATTAGGGTTTCTAATTAAAAATAGGCTAAATAATTAATATTTGATTAAATCAATCAAATATTAATATCTCCCTCAATACATGTCGGATCGATGAACCGATCGAAGCTAGTGAATCAGGGAGTGATTCCGCACATAACCATACCCTAATAAAGGCGCTCTGCTGCATATCAAATATCCCTAAAAAGTAGGAGCCCTAGCCAAATATGTCTGAAATAACCTAAATGAAAATCGAATGTAGAAATCCTGTGAATCAAAGTCAAGCCAAGCTCCATTATGACCCTCTATCCACCCTATTAGCCTACGAAGGTCGTATAATAGGCTAACCATGAACTCAGAACATGTCAATTAAAAAGGGGACATGACACTTGTGGCCAGTTGAGGAATTCAAATTGATGAAACTAAAGAAATACAAGCCCCATTGATAAAATGGTCTTCCTTAAATTACTAGTTACAATGGCATTATATATACTTCCCTTTTTTCAAAGATGTGGCATTCATGGCATGTTTTCACATGGGTGTGCATGTCTTTGAATATTGCTGGCCAATAATTGCCCATTTTGAGAATCTTATGTGATGTGGTATTTCTATATTGATGACCACTACCTATATTTTGATGTAGATTATCCATGATTTCATAAGCTTATTCCTATGATATGCATCTCAAATAGATATCTTTATAATTTATTTTTTAGGGAAACCCCTTTCTAATCATGTAATGAGCAGCTTTAAGACTTAAGGCTCTTTTTTTTCTCTATTTATCTTAGGGGGATAAGTACCTATGAGTAAATATTGAATGATATTTACATACCAGTCTCTTATATATACCTAAGTTCTGAGGACTTCCTCAATTGTGATGTGCAGACTAGGCTTAGTCATAAGGTAAATGATGCCTTATCTTCTAACAATTTTAGCAGGGTTGATTTCTATGTCTAATTCCTATAACTTTTCTATCCATTTACCAATTCATTTTATCCCAAAGTGAGCTTAATAGTTAGATCTGACATGATAGCAAAAAATTTATTCCTCAAAATGTATTGCTAAAAATTATTTACTACTTTGACAAGCACATAAATCTATTTGTCTATTATAGAGTATTTGAGCTCTACTTCCTTTAGAATTCTGCTCATAAATGCAATTGGGTACTCACTTCCATCCTTTTTCTGGGTAAGCATAACAATGATTATGTGTTATAAATCAAACGAATATAAGAAAAAATCTTTGTTGAAATCTGGACTGATTAACACTAGGGTACGGTAAAATTTAATGGCGAATATTCATTAATTCACAAAGATTCACTTTTTGGGAAATTGTATTTGGAAATTTTTTGAGAGAAGTACATAGGACCTATTCGCCTAAAATTTTGAGATGTAAGTTTTTTATAGGTCATCTCACCAATCATTTATAATAATTATGGGGGCATCCAAGTCTCATTATTTACCTCATTATAATCATGATGTTGTCACTTGGTATCATGATGTCACTCGGTAACATGCAACCACTAAGTAGCATGCTACCACTCAATAGTATCCTATCACTAGGTAGCATGATGTCATTTGGTAGCATGCTACCACTCGGCATCATAGTACCACATGACATCATGTTGTTATTTAGAAGCATGCTACCACTTGATAACATGTTGTCACTTGATAGCATGCTATCACTTGGCTACATGTTCTCCCTCAAAATCATGCTATCGCTTGATGACATGTTGTGATTCAACTCAACAACTTCTAGAGGTTGTAAGTTTTTCATATAAACTTAGTTTGAGGTAATTTTTTAACTTATAAATATTTTTTTAGAGGAATCAAAAATTTAGCATGTTTTCAAGTGGAAACATGTTGTTAGGTGGTAACATATTGTCAAGTGGTAGTATGATATCAGGTAGTGGCATGATCAATGCAACTGAACATTAATTTTTAGAGGTCATAAATTTTACATATGAACTTGGTTTGAGGATTTTTTATAAATTGTATAGATTTTTTAGAAGAATATAAATTTTAACATGTTCCTAAGTGGTAGCATGTTGTCAAGTGGCATCATGTTATCACGTGATAGCATGCTATCAGGTAATAGCATGTTGTTGGGCAGTAGCATTATGTAATGCGACTGAACACCAACTTTAAAAGGCCATAACTTTTGCATATGGACTCAGTTTGAGGTGATTTATTTTTTAAAATTATATAATTCTTCAATAGGAATCCAAATTTTAGTATGTTATCAAGTAGAAGCATGATGTTGGGAGGCATCATGTTGTTAGGTGGTAGCATGTTGTTGGGCAGTAGCATGATGTGATGTAAATAAGCACCAACTTTAGAAGGCCATAACTTTTGAATATGAAATCAATTTGAGATAAAAAATTTTGAAATTACATAGATCTTAGAGAGGAATAAAAATATGCAATAATATTAAGTTTTAGGAAAGTTTTTAATACTCTTTTTAAATTTATCCCATAACTATATGTTTTAACTGTGTAAATGGGTGGTTGTATGGAAAACTTAAGAAGACATTTTTTCTTGAAATTTTCATATTCACCAAGGATATGAATTAGATTCTCTTAAATAGACCTAAGGGGGTTTCTAATATGGTCTCTTAAAATGAACCCTATACTAGGGCCTAGGTAATGGTGTCTTTGATGTTTCGGAAACATTTTTGGACTTCTGATGTCCATTCTACCTTGGTATATTATTTGAACATTGAATTTAGAGGAATAAAAATCTTTACAAAAATAGAGATAAAATTTATCACAAAATTGATCATACCGAAGGAAGACTTGAGTTCTTTCTTACTACTTGGGAAAGTTATCCTTGAGATTACCTAAATTATATTTGGATCAATGGTGATCCCATCCTTGGTGATGGTATGTCCCAATAATTTACCTTTAGTGACATCGAATATGCTCTTTTTATGTGAAATTTGAAACCTTATGCATCTTTAAAATATTGACTATAAATGGCTTACATGATCAGTTCTATTCTTTGAGAAAATAATGAGTTCATCCATATAAATGATTATGCATTTACCTATCAATCCTTGAAATGCATGATCTATATCTCATTAAAATGTAGCTCATGTATTAAATCAACCAAAAGGCATCCTTTTATATGTATAATTACCCCATTTTTTAGTAAATGCAGTCTTCATTCTATCTTCAAATTCTACTAATACCTAATTATAACCTAAGAACCCATCTAAGGACATCATTCCATAACCACTTACTACTTGGATTACCTCATCTAGAGAATGTAAAGGGTAGTTTTCTTTCTCAAAATATCTATTTAGATTCCTAAAGTTGACACAATCTAATTTCCCTATTCTTCTTCCTGACTAGTAGCAATTGGCAACCCAAGTTGAGTACCTAATGGGAATATTATCCCAACACTTAATACTTTGTATACTTCCTTCTAGATAATGGGTTCTATGATTGAATTGATTGGCCTTTATCTTTGTCTACATGGCTTATGGCCCTGATTTAGTGGGATTATATGTATGATAACTCTTGATTGAAAAACCTTTAAGTCTTCATAAGTCCATGAAATAACATCTTTATATTTAATGAGTAAATCTCTTACCCTTTGTGTTTCTTCTTGAGTGTAGATAATACCAATTTTTACATAGCATTGACCTCTCTCATCACCAAATTTTTCCATATTGAACTCAAATTCATTAACTTTGGGTCATCTTCACTCCTGGGCTTAAGGATCCATATCAAATGTTCTTTTAAGGAAACCATTCCCAAAGGTAGATGATTTTCCTTGAGTTGAATAACTTCTTCTCACAATTCATCTAGGCCTAAATACAATAAATCTTTATTATCAATTATTTGAGATTCAAATTATCCTAAATTAGTAAATAATTAGAAAATATAATGGTTATCCTCAAACACTTATAAATTATCGACATTATCAAGAATCGATAGGTAAAGCAAGAGATCTATATAAAATATCTACACCTTGGATCCTTGTAATTGTGCCAAATTGGTAGACAAAGTATCTAATGAATTAGTTTAATGATTTTGATCTCTAGGAATAACCATTATATCAAATGTTTCAAATGATTCGATTAGATCATAGGCCTTATTTTTCTACCTTTTAATATATGACAATTTTCACTAGATTTATTCCTAACTTGATTAATCACCAACTTTCAATCTCCATGTATCAATAACTACTTGACATTATTCTTGACAGTGAACTACAGTCCCAAAATGAATGCTTTATACTCCTGATATAATGGAATTATAATATATATGATGCTAGGTACTTTTTACCCTATGGGTCGATCAATTCAACATGAACACCTGATCTTTGTTTAGATATCACACCATCAAAATGAAAATTCCATAATTGGTAAGGTCCATGAAATTCTTGCTCCTACATTTCATACTTCATGGTGAAGGTGTAGATACCAAGATTATGAAATTTATAAATAACCTATTCATTATTGGTGTTTTGTTCTATGATGGGATGTTTCATGCTAGGGTATTGATAAATTCAATTTTGATTCAAAATTCCTCTCCATGGAAGCCATATGTGAGAAAAATCTATTGAAAGGTATCCATTTAGTGTTTTTTACCAATCACTACTTAGTAGTAATCCATATCCTTCTAGGATATCTGACACAAGTATTTCTATATTCATATGTACATGTGGCTCAAATGTAACCTAAATATGCATGTTTTTCAATTTTCTAACTACAGGAACTATTATCTTGTCCAATTGTGATACCATCCTCTTGGACTAATTTGGAGTCAATCCAAGCTTTTGATAGATGGACATTGGCATTAAAATAGTTGAATCTCTATAATTAACTAAGTAGTTATGTATATTATTATTAAACACTTTGATGGTCAACAAGAATGGAGGAAATTCTAGCTTATTTTTGTATATGACATTTGCATGAGCGGCTTTTGGCTTGTCTGTAGTGGGTTTTCCTATAATAGACTTCCACAGGAGCTCCTTTTGTTCCATAATATGGGCCAACTCATGAAGAGTTATGTTTGGTTTTATCTTATTTATGTCATCAATAATGTTATATCCTCCTTTATTCTAAACTTCTATATTTAATGGATGTTCATTCCCTTTTAGGGGAGGTGGATTGTTATTAGCCTTCAAATTTAGAGGGATAATCATGTTGTTTTAAGGTGTAGACATGGTGAATGGTTGTTTTTTCCTCAAGTTTTAATTACTTCTCTATAATTTATATAAATCATGGACCTTATATGAATTGTCCTCTGGTTCATTATCATATTCACTTGGGAATGGAAATTCATGATTGCTTGAGAAATTAGGAGTATGCTACAGTATTGGCATATTGTTAATTATTTATTGCCTCTCCACTTCTCTCTAGAAGATTTCAAATACTACACAAAACTCAACATAATCAAGTTCACCATGTTGTGTTATAAACTCTACACTAATTGGGCAAGGCTATCTCTATTATGTTGATATCAGATAACTTATTAGCTTGTTGTTGTCCTACATTATTTTCAAACTTGTAGAAAGGATTGTTATATCTTGGGAACCTAAAATTTTGATTATTTTTTGTCCTATAGCATTACCCATCTTATTTTTCATATTTACAAAGACATTACTTAACTTTTGAACCATTCTTTGTATAGCATCTAATTTTTATTTGGTATAATCTACACTTTGAGTGACTATTGCATTGATGAGGATTAAATGTTGACTTTGTCAATGATCACTTATTTGTGCATGAGTGTTCATGAAACCATGAATATGATTTGATATTAGTTGCATTATAGGAGGTAATGCATGTAGCTTATTCTAATTGAACTAAGAGCATTCTGATTCACATGAGTCATTGAATTTATAACTAGGAAAATAGAATTAAGGTTGGGAAATCCTGGCATCCAAGGATTGATTTGTATGTCAATGTTAAGTGCTTCTTTATAAGCTAAATATAGAGTAGTAATAGTAATAAATCTTCATATAAATACTATAGTGATCAGATCCAAATCATTCTTGTACATTTCTAGTGTTAAATACTCTCTTGGTTTATATGTAGCATTAACCCAAGTTTACATCTTATGTAACCTCATGTTGAAAGCATAGATTGGCTCATTGGGCTCTTTCTTCATACTAGTGAAGTGATGATACACAAGAATTGCTCTAGTAACCTACCTAAATTGAGAAAGAAATGTGCTTTGACACAAATTCCATGAAGTAATTGAATAATCTAATAATTTGAGAAACCAATTGTAAGTAGCATCCTATAGTGTTAATGTTAAAATTATGCATGAAACATCTTCATTTGTAAAATCTATTAATCTTAAGGCAGCCTTGAAAAACTTGATATGCTCTTGAATTGTTCTTCCTATATAGGAGAAATAAGGTAGGTACTTATCAATATTCCTTAGTAAATTATGTACATCTCCTAGAATGGCAATAACAGACCTAGTTAACCAAGGTTGAGCCATAGGTTGATTATTCAAATGATTGATTATTATTGGAGAAGGTGTTCTATATTTGGGTACTATGGGAAAACTTGATGTAGATATCAGCTTTAGATGGGTTGACAAGGGTGAAACCAAAATATTTTCTTGGGCCCTAGCCTTGTTATTCTTCTAGGTGTCTCTAGTGTAACTCTATATAGGGGATAACCTATTTTATGAATGGATACATGGAGTGTGGACCTCCTATCACCAAAACATATGTTGATTTAGTTTTCATGCACACCAATTCATGAATGAGGTAGCCTCTAATATTTTAGGATCTTTATGGAGGTAAACTCCACTCTAGGGTATGAGTTGTATATATGGGTTAAAACAACTAGGTGGTGGACTTATTAATTGAGTATGGAAGAGTGAAATCTAAAATAAATCAAAATACTATTTGAGTTATATGGGTGATAGTCTAAGCTAAGGTGTAAAGATATCAAAATAAACTGAGAAGGAGGGAAGGTAGAGCATAAAATAAAGTTATGTGGTTAAGAGAGGCATTTATTTCAAGTTGGTCTTATACATGGAAAAATGTCTTTAAAACTAATGCTTACAACTAGTATTTAGTACTTACATGCACACAACACAATGAGGGATTCTAAGGGTAAAGGATATAATAAATTCTAATATTTCAACCAAAGGTTTCTCATATTTAGAGAAGTTGTTGCTCACCATTTTAACAAGTGAGTATGACTTAGATCAAGGAAGTATCTAAATAATTTATTTCTCACTTTAGAAGGATATACCATGAAAGAAACTTCTACACACTTAAAGAAATGAATCAATCAGCCTTATTACTTACAATTACTGATATTAGCCAATCCTAAAATAGTTGTTACACATCTTATATTAGATTATATCAATAATAAAAATAAAGAACTCTAAGTAGAATTTGTGAACTTTAGCTTATTGAATCACCAATAGGGAAGAAATCGCAATCAATCACATAAATTTAGAGAAGAAACCCATTAACACAGTTGTATGACAATCCAAAATATTTCTTCTTCTATTAATTAAATTTCAACTCCCTTTAAAATGGGAGAGTTATAAGTATATATAGATTTGGTGAGGGGTTGCCTCATCCTCTAAATTCATCAAAATTATTGGAATTAAGATTTTAATGATTATAACAATAGTTATAATTCAATGCAGACTCTACATGTTAAACTCGAAATGGCCAAAAATGTATCTTTAAAACAAGACACATACTTAATAAATCATGAAACACATGCATGTTACAAGATTCCATATTAAATAATTATGTGTATTGTGTCTATAATATAATTATAATCAAGCTTCTGTTACATGCATTAATTATTATGTAATAAATACATATAGTTTTAACTTAGGAATCTAAGATCTACTCAACATTGGAGCTTGCATTGCAAGGGAGTAACACTTGAAGTAGATGATGGAGCAAGACTGATAGGTAGAGTTGAACTGGAAGTTCATGTTGTAGCATGTTTTTTTACCTTTAAGTATTGATAGTACTTGTATGCTTGATCATATTTAGCTTTGATACTACTCAGTTTGAGAAGGAATGGTATATGCACCCTAAAGACTTCTATTAGTAAGCATTCATGCTCTCCCTTAAAATTTATGAACTCTACTTTGATGTTTTGAACCTCCATCACCTTCTTCCTTTCAAAACCAATATATTTTTCAATATCTTCCCTTCTGCATCCTTGTAGATCTTACTTAAAATTTGTAACAACCTTATGAAGTAACTTATCAAAATTGGCTTTGTTAATCAATTTTCTTGAAGTGGCCCTTGCTTGAGATAATTTTGATTCCTATAAAAATTATATGGCTTGTCTCTCATGCTCAACCAATTTTTGAATTAATGCATATGAATTATAAACCCATTCACAATCCTATTATATTTGAATAAATACCAAGTTAAAGGCATTGACTGCCTCAAAAGGAGTCATTGAATCTAAATGGCCAAAGGCCTTATTTATGGTGTAAGTCATGATAAATTTTAATTTATTCTCATCCTCATTCAAATTATTAAATAACTTAATAGTCTCAATAAAATAGGAATATATTTCAATCTTCATTATATTGATAGTGTCAAGAATGTTATACAGCCTGAGGGTTGCTTTCTACACATCATCCTCTATTTCCCTAGGGATATGTATTATTTGTTATTGCCCCAGCACTCGATTTATTTTTTGTTGAATCTCTTTCCTATCCTGATCATTGCCTCTATGGAGTTACATTAATGCCTTTGTATGTGTCCCCAAATAATTCAAAAAATATTCATTATATGGAGATTCCCCAATTCTTAGATTCTTTCTTTTAGACAAGGTAAAAACATCCTATCTCTCTTCAAGAATGAGGCCTTTACCATACTCATCTTGCATATTTATTTTTCTAATCCTATAAACTATCCCTATAGATTTATAAAAAATGGAAGTAACTGTGGGAAGCTCTAAAATCACTAGATTTAGCCTTTGAGTATCCTGGGATCTTAAGTACTTAGAATTATCAATCACTATGTGTCAACTCACTAAGTGGCCTAGCTAGTTCCCCTTGACATAGCATCCTCTGAAGAGAGCATTAATTCACTCACTTGGAGTGGTTATGGTAGAGATGGGAAGATGGTCTTTTCCAATCTAAGTTATCAATTTGGGGAATAGGTTGCATAATGTAGGTTGTTTTTTTTTTATCTCTTAAAGATGACATAAAGTAACTTGGTTGAGATATGTTAGATATTGGCATATAAAAACCTAGTTGAGTGGATTGGACAAATGGTTATGTCCCCTGATAAAAAATAGGCACTCCTGTAGTTTTCTTAAAATGGACTTTCTTAACCCTAGTAGCTCTTATCAAAACTTTAGAAGTGGCATCAATAGGACTTATAATGATTACACCAGTAATTTTTGGATATAATGTTGAAGTAATATCTATATATTATTAAAAATTATCAATGTAAGGGATAACAATCACTTTAGAAGTTAAACTAGAAACAATAGTATGACTAGGGACATCTTCAACCATATGTCTCTCTTGTGGCACTGTCTCAATAGTTGAGCTCACATGTGTCCCAACTAGTTGAGGAAGGTTCTTAGGAGCTCTTTGCCTCCTATAGACCTTAATTATTGTCTTATAAATTAAAGGAGTGGTCTATATAGTAGTAGTAGTAGTAGTAGTAGTAGTAGTAGTAGTAGTAGTAGTAGTAGTAGTAGTAGTAGTAGTAGTAGTAGTAGTAGTAGTAGTAGTAGTAGATGAAACATATACACCTATATTTTTAGGCACTGTACTTATAGTAATAAAGTTAAGTCTAAAGGGTCAAAATAATCAATATTAATTGGATCCTCTACTCCTCCAATAGAACTTGTTGTAGCAAGGGCCTCCTATACATCATGTTCTTCATATTTTCCCTTTCATCTTGGGATGATGCTTGGGAAGGTTCCCCTTTTAGTTAAAATAATTGAGAGGACATTGAGTACTACTAATCAATTAAATCCCATCCACATAGAGGTGGAACTTGAGTTTGAGCCTCTGTAATTGTGAGTGATGGGTCCTTTTGGATTGGCATTAGAAGATACTCCATCCACCTAACTGTATGCATCATGTTTAATACCTCAAGATCATCTTTGACATTTAAGAAGATGAAATCATGCTCTTAGGGTACATGCTTGTATGGGATGCTTAGTCTTATGATGTGATCTTGAATTATGGCTCTTGGGTCCAAATCCTAGTGTAGTAAAAAAATCCAATGAATAAATATCCATTATTCTTTCAATGGTACCAAAGTGCCTATTAGTGAATTCACTCATCCTAGAATCAAATAAGGTCCATGAAAAATTCCTTTATTCTTCTTTTTCATATCTTCATCTATACTCCACTTGAACCGATAGACAATACCCTATCCTATAAGCTTATCTATAACATACTTGGGTAAGCACAAGGGTTCTACTTTAGTTCACTTAATCATTATCACTATATAATCTAGATACATTCAATAGTCTCCCCTTGGCCATAGTTTATTTTTGATAATATCTGAGACTCAGGATAATGGTTTCTCATGGATGTTCCTCTAGACATGGGAATAAACATTCTTAGCAGTACAAAATATATTATGCATGTAAGAATAAGTGTGAAAGAAGGAAAAAAAATAGCGTACCCTATTCTTTATACAATTTAGGGTTGGGATCTAGAGTGATCCCTCGTGCACATAGAATGTAGCCATAATATCATCCAACAAGTAGGATAGTATAACATTTACTCCTAGATTTTGATACTAATGATCTCACCTAGGTTAAAGGCTAATTTTGATGTTAGTAGTAGGTCTGTTGGGGATCAACCAACAATGGATTACACTTGTGAAAGTAATAAACGTGGAAATAAATCAGATAGATAAGTAACTAGAATGATAAATAGCATAGAACAAGAGATACAAGAAAACACCCTGAAAACTTGTATTAAAACTCTTTACAAAAGGAATACAAATGAAGAAACTTCTTTCTTCCACACCTCTCTCAGATGCACACAAGATCTCTCACTAGATCTCTATTCCTCAAGAGCTCTCTCTCTCAAGTACAATCAATTCCAACAACCTGGATTGATGCAACTCAGTATAGTCCTTCAAACATTCACAATGTTCTACTCATACTCACATACTAAGCTAAGAAGATCTTTCCTACATATAGAATTAGGAAACTTGAGCATGCTCTTACAACAAACAGTTAAGCCACTTGAACAAGGGCTCTAAAAATAACATTGCTAATAATAGAGACGTGAGCTTGAGACTACAACTCAAACTCATCATGCAAACACTCACTTCTATCCTCGAAAATCACTTTCTGGACACACAGGTAACCGACGTCGATTCCTGCCTATTCGCCTGTGACTATCATCGACTGACCCACTACCGACATCAGCGCCTCTGCAACTGCACCTGACCGACGTCGAATGCTCCTGATCGACACTGGTGTCTGTGTAGACCTGAACCTGTTTAAAGTCTGCTCCTTGGTGAAGCTTTTAGCTCCACACCCTAATAATCTCCCACTTGGAGATAAACAGCTGCACCAGTACCTGTACAGCAACATCTTCTAGCTCCTCCATCTTCAACTCAATCATGAAGACCAATAGAAGTTGAATGAAGATTCAACTTCTCCTTAGTAACCAGCTTTGTTAGCATATCAGCAGGATTCCTATCTGTATGGATTTTCTCCAGCTTCAACTCACCATCTTCCAATACCTGCCGTATGAAATGGTACCTTAGCTGTATGTGCTTGGTTCTTGAATGAAAGGCTGAGTTCTTAGCCAAATGGATTGCACTCTGACTGTCACTATACAATCTGCAACTTCCATGCTCCCTTCCAAGCTCTTCCATGAACTGTGTCATCCATATCATCTCCTTGCTAGCTTCTATGGCTGCAATATACTCTGCTTCTGTAGTTGACAAGGCAACAACCTTCTGAAACTTAGATATCCAGCTAACCGTCATTCCACCTACAGTAAAAACATAACCTGTGGTGCTCCTCCTACCATCCAAATCTCCTGCCATATCTGAATCTACATAACCATGTAGAGAAGTATCTGAACCTCCATAGCACAAGTGTCTACTACTGGTTCCTCTCAGATATCTAAGGATCCACTAAACTGCTTTCCAATGTTCCTTTCCTGGATTGGCCATATACTTACTTACTACTCCCACTGCTTGGGCAATATCCGGTCTAGTACACACCATTGCATACATCAAACTCCCTACCACAGAAGAATATGGAACCTTACTCATATACTCTACCTCATCATGTGAATTAGGACATTGTTCTTTACTCAACTTAAAATGTCCAGCCAAAGGTGTGCTTACCGGTTTAGCATCCTGTATATTGAACCATTTCAACACCTTGTCCACATAATCCTCTTGAGACAATATCAACCTGTGATTCTTCCTGTCCCTCTTGATGCTCATGCCAAGGATTTTCTTTGCTACTCCCAAATCCTTCATAGCAAACGTTTGAGCTAATTTCACCTTAAGCTCAGAGATATCCTGCATGTGAGATCCTGCAACCAGCATATCATCTACATACAACAATAGAATAATATATCTACTATTATCAAATCTCTTAAAATATACACAATGGTCAGATTGACACCTACTGTAGCCATGCTCAGTCATAAACCTGTCAAATTTCAAATACCATTGCCTAGGAGCTTGCTTGAGGCCATACAAGCTTTTCTTCAACCTGCACACTAACTTCTCCTTACCCTTGACCTCAAATCCTTCTGGTTGTTCCATGTATATTTCCTCATCCAAATATCCATGAAGAAATGCTGTCTTAACATCTAGCTGCTCAAGATGCAAATCCTCAAAAGCAACCAAAGATAATACAACCCTTATAGAAGTCATCTTAACAATAGGAGAAAAAATCTCACCAAAGTCAATACCTGGATTTTGTGCAAATCGTTTCACTACCAATCTGGCCTTATATCTCATCTGTCCATCCTCACCTTCCTTCAACCTGTAGGTCCATCTGTTCTTCAATGTTCTCTTACCAGCTGGCAATTCAACCAAATCCCATGTTTGTTTCTCTCTTAAGGACTCCATCTCCTCAACCATGCCACACTCCCACTTACTCCTGGACTCCACCTGTAATGGTTCTTCAAAACTCTCTGGTTCTCCACCATCAGTTAGCAATAAATAATATAAGGAAGGAGAATATCTAATTGGAGGCTTACTTACCCTTTCAGACCTCCTGATGGGTGTCTTAGACTCATTCTCAACATGCTGTCCACCCAAATTCTCTGACAGTGACCGACCTCGGCCACCTGTAGACCTGTTACTGGCTGACACTGGTTCTTCCTGGCCGACGTCGGTGCCTATTCTGCCAACGTCGGTCTTGGTATGACCGACATCAGTTTCTGTACTGCCGACGCCGGTTCCTAACCTGCCGACATCGGTCTCTATGTTTTCCTGTAAGTGATTATTTCTTTTTCCCGCGAGCTCATTTTGGACCATAACTTCGTCCAATTCTCCATTGCTCTGCCTAGATTGATCCAACTTCCTTATCTAATCACTGTACATCACTCTTTCATTGAAAACAACATCACGGCTCCTAATTACCTTGTTAGTTCCTAGATTCCAAAATCTGAAACCAAAATCATCTGAGCCATAGCCAATAAACGTGCACCTCATAGACTTAGCATCAAGCTTCTTTCTATTTTCCTTATCTACGTGCATAAAGGCTTCACAACCAAAAACTTTGAGATATGAGAGATCTACCTTTTTACCTGTCCATGCCTCTTCTGGAATTCCACCATCCAGAGCTGTAGAGGGTCCTCTGTTAATCAGGTACACTGCGGTGTCAACAGCTTCTACCCAAAACTCTAAGGGCAACCCAGCATGCAATCTCATACATCTTGCATGCTCCATGATTGTTCTATTCATCCTTTCAGCTATACCATTCTGCTGAGGTGTCCTTGGAACCATCCTTTGCCTTCAGATTCTGTGTGTGTAACAATACCAGTTAAACTTAAGACTACAGAACTCACTGCCATTATCAGATCTCAAGCACTTCAATCTTTTGCCTGTTTCATTCTCAACCATAGCTTTCCAAATCTTAAAAGTCTCAAAAACATCAGATTTCTTTTTAATACAGTAGATCCATACCTTCCTTGTAGCATCATCTATGAACGTAACATAGTACCGTGATCCTCCAATAGAGGCTACCTGAGCCGGTCCCCACACGTCTGTGTGAACAAGCTGCAACTTATGCCTTTTCTTAGTAGACCCAGTCTTGAGAAAACTAACCCTTTTCTATTTTCCAAATACACAATGCTCACAAAATTCTAGATCCATACTTTTTAAATCTGAAAGCATACCTTTAGACTTAAGAATTGACATCCCCTTCTCACTCATGTGGCCAAGCCTTGAGTGCCACAATTTAGCATCCACATCTGAAGTAGATAATACAGAAGGAGATTTGTTAGTAACACAATTACACAAATAGAGAGTACCTTCTCTCTTACCTCTAACCATAACAAGTGCACCCTTGGTCACCTTCCAAGAATCTGCTATGAGAGTTACTGTACAACCCTCATCCCCTAGCTTTCCTGCAAAAATCAAATTTCTCTTCAAACTAGGAACATGCATCACATCTCTCAACACCCATGTGTTGCCATTCTGCATCTTCAGCTACACTTTACCTTTGCCAATAATCTTATAAGGCTCATCATCCCCTAAGTACACTATTCCAAAATCTCCATGGATATAGTCACTGAAATATTCTCTGTTAGGGGTAGCATGGAAAGATGCACCAGAATCTAATACCCAAGATTCTATATTATTATGCAAAGAGAAAATTAGAGCATCCTGTGAAATACCTGCAACCTTTGCCTCTTCCTTTCCTTTGTGTTATTGTCCTCCTTAGGCTTTGACCAGCAATCTCTGCTTATGTGCCCCAACTTTCCACAGTTCCAGCATTGTGGCCTTCTACCATTCCTGGATTTGGATCTGCCTCTTCCCTTAGACTTAGATTTTGATCTCCTCTTGTTCCTTTCTTTTTGCCTTCCCTTGCTCTCGAGATTTAAAGCGTTCCCAGATGTCTCTTCTGTGCTTTTCCTGCGAATTTCCTCATTCAAGATAACACTAACAACATCCTCTACTTTCAAAATATTCGAAGCAGAAGCAGTATTAGAAACTGCCATTACCAAGCCATGCCAGCTTTCAGGTAAAGAACATAATATTAAAAGAGCTTTTATTTCATCTTCAAATACAATATTGACTAAACTTAATTGGTTAACAATACCATGGAAATCATTCAGGTGATTTGATACAGATCCACCTTCTTGCATATGCAAATTAAATAACTGCTTCATTAAATATACCTTATTAGAAGCAGAGGGTTTTTCATACAAATTTGCTAGCGTAGTCATTAACTCTACCATTTTTTTTTCCTGTGACAAATTGGATATCACAGTGGATGCAAGACTCAGTCTTATAGACCCCAGAGCCTTTCTGTCAAGAACTTCCCATTCTTCATCCTCCATATCCTTGGGCTTCTTTGCAATCCCACCTAACGGTAAGTAAAGATCTTTCTGATACAGATAGTCCTCTATCTGCATTCTCCAATGTTGATAGTTCTTACCATTAAACTTTTCCATTCTCAATTTACTTTCTTCTGCCATTGCTTCTCCCACTCAAATAGAAATCCCTGCAGAAACCCCTGTGAGCAACCTGTAATCCAAACACACTACACAGATCTGGACCACCTGTTAGTGAACCTGAGCTCTGATACCACTTGTTGGGGATCAACCAACAATGGATTACACTTGTGAAAGCAATAAACGTAGAAATAAATTAGATAGATAAGTAACTAGAATGATAAATAACACAGAACAAGAGATACAAGAAAACACCCTGAAAACTTGTATTAAAACTCTTTACAAAAGGAATACAAATGAAGAAACTTCTTTCTTCTACACCTCTCTCAGATGCACATAAGATCTCTCACTAGATCTCTATTCCTCAAGAGCTCTCTCTCTCTCAAGTACAATCAATTCCAACAACCTGGATTGATGCAACTCAATACAGTCCTTCAAACATTCACAATGTTCTACTCATACTCACATACTAAGCTAAGAAGATCTTTCCTACATATAGAATTAAGAAACTTGAGCATGCTCTTACAACAAACAGTTAAGCCACTTGAACAAGGGCTCTAAAAATAACATTGCTAATAATAGAGACGCGAGCTTGAGACTACAACTCAAACTCATCATGCAAACACTCGCTTCTGTCCTCAGAAATCGCTTTTTGGACACACAGGTAATCGACGTCGGTTCCTGCCTGTTCGCCTGTGACCGTCACTGGCTGACCCACTATCGACGTCGGCGCCTCTGCAATTGCACCTGACTGACGTCGGTTGCTCCTGACCGACACCAGTGTCTGTGTAGACCTGAACCTGTTTAAATTCTGCTCCTTGGTGAAGCTTTTAGCTCCACACCCTAACAAGGTCTAGTAGTGGCACCCATTCAATTCAAAGATAATGGATGCCTACACACCCATATAATCTATTCAAAAAATTCATCCCGATGAAAACTCCCATTATAAACTTGGTTTTTGGCACTAGAGAAGCAACTTTAAGGCTTACCTTCTCTCCCAATATTATCTACCTTCTCAACACATCTTCAACTATGTTTCTCTTTCTCCACAATGTGATCCTCATCCTGTCATATGTGACATTTATGAGGGTAAGCCATAGGTACCTTTGAAAATCATACCTTAAAATATATTCCATGACTATCCTACTATTTTAATTATGTAGGAAGTCATCAAATACCTTGCCCATGAAGAACAAGTCTCAAATTACGTCGATGAAAGGCATCCCCTTGGGCTTTGATATTATGAAATCTAATTATCAAGTTTTTTAAGTGTATCAATTCTACCAATATTTATGGTTTTTCAATTTTTATTTTTATTTATACAAGTGGGTACCAACATTACCCACTAAGTTACATAAAACTGTGTAATTTGTATATTTACTATCAAACATAGTCAAGTCAAAGATTATATCCTTATACTTAATTGAATCCTTGATGGAGAAATTTGTCATCAATTTAGCTCCTATGTATTCCCTAGATGATGAAGTGATTTCTTAATTTTATAATACTTACATAATTCACATGATAATTTAATTGATAGTTTACTAAAAGTAATTCGTAAGTAAACATAGAAAACTAGGGCTTTTAACTCTTCATGGAATGTAAGTTCGCTTAAGGTCATTGATAATTAAAAAGTGAGATTTTTATTCAAAATTTGATCTTATAACTCAATGACATATAATTTAATTCCATTTTATGTTCCATTAATGTCCAACATCTCTAGGTTTGTTTTTCTCATTTAATTTTAATTTGGTAACTTAGTCAAGCGTGTATGCCATATAGACTTCTCATGCATTCAAAAAATGCCATGTTGTCATCCCTAAATAAGTGTTGCTCAGTCATAAATTTTGTGTTGATGTAGTTTTTCCATGTGGCATGATCTCAAAATTTATGTATCATAACTTTTATCAACTTCTATTTAGTTAGAACACATAATGCTCAAAATGCAAGAAATATGAAGACTTGTGGCTTCTATGTGTTAGAATTTTTTCCAAAATGCTCCTTTTCCATTTTATGTGAATTCAAGAAGATAAAATTAGTGAAGGCCAAAAAACATGAATACCAAAACATGTGAAGACCAAAATACGCAAAAACTAAAACACTTAGGATTTTTAGATTGTAATTGTCCTACAAATGCAGATAAAAACTACATATATGTAACAACTCTAAAATCCATTAATATCTAAGTTTTAATAAATCACACAAATTAAAAAAACCCTTGATAAGGGGAAAATAAAAATTGTATTGACATATAGTAGTGCACTTAATGAGAACCATCAATATCAAAATTAAGGACTCTGAAGCCTAATATCTTATTAAGTACCTACATGATTTCCAAAAAAAATATTTTTAAATTAAAAACAAGGATTTCGAAAAATAATGGGACTTGATTCAAAAACAAATGAGATTGGGGTGTGTTGACTACAACATACTTGTTTTTAGAATGCCCAATGCATCTATGGTAATCATAATATGCATTATTATCAAAGCCCTTAGGTTGAAGCTTTGAAAGGTAAGTTTTAAACATTAAGGTTAAGTGTGAAATCAAAACATTAAGGTTAAATGTGAAATCAAGTCAATGAAGAATCATGCTCAAGGGGACAAGGTGGTAACCCTTCTAAGAACAACCATGATCTAAGGATTCTAGTCCATTAATTCATTTTCATGCCTTAGTTATGCATCAAAAGTCTAGTAGATTATATGTAAGTGATCAAGTGGATGAGATACATGTTCAAAGGTACTTTTCAATCATGAATAAATGGTTATAATATCATAAATGTAGCTACATATAAGAAAAGTGGTTAGATATTGTAGGTTCAAAATCTAAAAGAACATAATCACTCTTTAGAGGGTAGTTTACTCACTTGTATGTATAAGGAGGCTCATATTGAAGTGTCAATTCATGAAAATGTGTTTATTCACCTTTTCAACTCAAATTTATGTTTAAAAATCTAACACGTGTCCAATCCTACAAAAAACACACTTTCACTCCTATTGAGTTCCTTTTAAGCTCATAGAGACCCATTTTCAAATGTTTGATATGGACAGGAAAAAGAGTGTCTAGTCAAAATATATTAGACATATAAAAGGACCCCTATGCACTTTTCAATATTGGTCATAGTCATGAGTTTCATTACCTAGGTTTTATGAACAATTGATAAGAAGGTAGGGTAGTTTTAAACCATAAAAAAACCATTGAAGCTATATTTTAGACAATATGTATGTAATTTTAAACTCATTGAGGTAGTTTGATAATTATATAAGCTTAAAAAGGGTCTAACCATCCTATTCACACTCTCCTCTACCATCATCAAGGTATATTCAAATCAATGGGTGAGCAAAAGGTCTTCATATGGTGAGTTTGTAGGTTTGATACTCTAGGTTGAGTATCTCCTTAGGAGGGTAAACACATGAGGTGATATATCTAAAATTTAAAAGTATACTCATCTCCTATAAACACTATATGAGGTCTCTAAGAGGTTCTCTCATGCATTCAAGCTACCAAATTTGATGCCTGTATGTATAATGTGGAGCCAATTTCCATGTTGTAAACTTGAAATAGAATACTCTCACCACTATCAACTTTCTATAGTGTGAATAACATTTTAAATCAAATAGAATTCCTTGTTTATAATGGGAATGAAGTTAATGAACACTTTTTATGGTGTATAGATATATTTGAAGGTGTTAACCTAGTTAAGAAAATCATAAGCATGCACTTGGTGAGTTATAGAGTAGGGGTTGTTTATATTCAATATTTTAAAGTAGGTTTTTAACATTAATGACTTCAATAAAGTCATCCTCAAAACTACTAAACATTTTATATAGACACTGAATAGATTTCCTAATGACCAAAAGACCAAACTCTAAATGACCACTTATATCCAGCTAAGTCTTCTTAGCTAACATAGTTACAGGCATAGAAGAAGGAGATATCCAAGTAATATTGAGGTGTTTAGTTCCATAAATTAATTAAAATCATTAATGGGAAAGTGACGAAAGTAAGTAAAACGTCCAAAGGGGTCATGTTGACTTATAAGAGTTCAAAATCCCAAAAAACACCTATAGCAATCCCTTCAAGCTTTGCATAATGGACTATGTCAAATGACTTTCCCAAGCCAAATTAATAGATGAAAAGTATATTAGGTAGTGTCATATGCATTCATATAAGTCACAAAGTTATAATAATATGTCCTTTTGTGTCCTATGTAGGAAACACAACAATTAGGCCTTTAGGCCTAACACCCCTCTTAAACCATGCTCTATGGAAATCTAGTCTAAGATGATTGGAGGTCAATAATTAAGATTAAAAACCAATTATAAATACTTCCATGGGATTTTTAATCCACCATTAAACTCCACTTTGTATTAATAGACCCTATACGAGTCATTTTGGCCTAAAACCTCAAACTAGGTACACAGTTATAGGTTTCTTAGTTCAAAGGTCATCTTATTTTACTCATGCGTCAACAATAAACATGCATGGGATCCAATGGAATTTAGCTATGTTGAATAGGTATATGGAATTCAAATCAATGGCATTTATTCTTGGGTTAAGGGGTATATTTTTATGAATGATTATTAAGAACCTAAAAACCCCTAAACCTTGCTTAATCCCTAATATGAGCTCAATAAGAAAGAAAGTAATATATATGGCTCCAAATTAATTTAATTGGCCCAATAAAAACTTTAAAAACATTATACACTACAATATTTCCCTCACCATGTAACTTTTTTATACTTTCACCTATACATATACATTTAATGTTGTACTTTTGTAGTGTTTTATGTCATAAACAAGGTGTTTGAGTATATGAACAAATGAAAATCATTGGGGATGGTTATTTGGATGGTCATTACCTTTTCCTACTCAAAACTCCACTCTTTTTCCTTTGAAAGTGTTCCTACATGTCCAAACTCTAAAGGCAGTGTAGAGGTATTTGAGAAAAGATGATATGGTCACCTAGCAGAGATAAAGCAGCATGGTTAGATCACTTTGAAGCTATGAAGCATACCATAATTATTTTTAATCTCTGAGATATGATCTTTAACCTTGTATCAAGTTATTATAGAGTTTTTATTTTCATTCCAATGGCTAACATCAAACAAATTAGACCTAATTGACTAACAGGCCTATATGGCTAATGAATAAGAATCTCTATCACGACTCAGGGTCAAGAAAAGGTGCCAATTAAAGATATTAGAAAATGACCAGGTGTCAAGAGGATTAGATAAATTAGAGGAATGGGTCTCAAGTTTGTAACTTCTACTCGAGGAGGTGGCAATTTTAGGAGAGATCAAGATGTATAAAAAAGGCCATTTTACCTTCTATTTGCCACCTTTTGAAAGCTTCTTCAAAGTGACTTGACACATGTAAAACTAGATCAAGAACGTCTTTTTATTCTTTATTTTTTGACATGTAACTAGTTTTATGATGCTTTATAGCCATCATGGGCTCTCTTCCAATGTATCCTATCTCTCTTTCTCATTCTCCTCCATATATATGCCTAATTTAGCATTGAATGGATCCTCCACTTGAGCATGGTGAAGCCCTACTCCTTTTGTAAACCATTGAAGCAATAGATAATCTAGTTTCACATTCTCTTATAATTATATCCTAGTGTTTGTGCATGAGTTATTTATCTTGTCTAGTGATGATTCATTTCTCTTTGACATGTTATCTCATTCTCTAACCTATATACAGTTTGAACTCACGCTTGCAAGTCATATGAAGTGTTTAAGTAGTCTTGTGAATTTTAAGTGAGGCAATCTTTCACTAATGTCCTTTGAACCTCTTAAACACTATCCCTCCTTATATAATCATCATATACCACCTTCATATTGAAATATTGATGTAATATGAGTATATTAGGAGTAGTGTATGCATAAATCAGTTATATGTTCATTGGGCATTTGTAAATGTGTGTTAGTGATGAATAATTTGATGCATCACCTCCATAGTATAGTTTGATTTAAGGTTCTCTCTCCCTTTTCCTTTGTAATAAATAGGTTTATTTCATAGTTATTAAGTGATGAATCAAGGTATTTATCCCTATCTAGAGGTTTAATCCATTCCTTAGGTCACCCATAACCTAGGATTGTTCCCATGTTATCACTTCAATGAGGAGGCTTAAACAACCTCCTCAAGGGTGAAACTTTTGATGATAATAGTTCTGGCAAACCTAGTGGGACTAGGTATTTCATCCATTGAAGATTTATTATTTTTACTCTTCAATGTACCATCCATTGGAGTCATGAACACAAACATCAAAGGTGACTCTGATTTATTTTAGTTGGTTTTATTAGCCTAGGTATTCTTTCAAGCAAGTACTCTTTGTGTTTTGCCTTTCTCATGAGGTTTCATGGTTGAGTTTGGAGTGGATTTATATTTTACTCACATTGGTGATCCATATCAAACCTATGTTGATCCTTATCAGTAACATAATGAGTCATATTAGCCCCATGTTGAGCCATTCTAGCCTTACTATAAATATTATTACCCTTCCTCTTTTCCTCAATGATCTTACCAAGCTTTTCAACCTTCATATCAATCTATCTAAGATTGCCATTAGTCATATATGCCACATCCCACCCCAATTCAACTTCTTTGGTAACCTATTCATTCCTCTAATTAGACTTGTCAAGACCATGTTACCCCTAGTAAATATAGTTACATTTATACTTAGTCTATTTCAAGATTTAAACAAACTCTTGTGGGATATGAAAGGCATATGATAGAGCTTGATATAAAAATTGAGTATGGTCTAAGTGTCCCTATTAATCTCATTAATAATATTATAGACTCATTGTAGTTGGTTAAGAGTAAGTGGTCACCTATTGAGAGAGAGAACCAAAAAAAACTCATTAGCGACATGTTGGATATAGGTGGCCAAATTCAGTGCATTGAAGACAAGTTAGTGGTTCATGAGATGCAAAAAATTTAGTACCATCAGCCTCATGTGCCTTATGCTACACATCAAATCTCTTTTTATTCACACATTATTCCTCAAAATACCAAATAAAAAGAGTTTAAATGTCTCCCAATCCCTTCACACATTCTTAAAACCTTCACATCATAGAGGTGAATCCAAGAAAATATCCAAAATAGGAAAGAAGTTATTTTTGAGAGGGTTGAAAACCAAGATAAATTAGAATTGAAGTTTTTTATTACTACTTAGAGGGAACATCATTAGGCTATCTTGGCACAAAATTCTCTTCCCATTCCCCAAGAGCCCCCCAAAAGGTTCTTTAAGATTCCAAGTTGGAATCAAGTGGTGAAGTCATGGGATAAACAAAATGGAAAAATTTTAGATTAGGACATTGAGGATAAAGAAGAACTTTTACCTATTCAATCATACCCATCCCTCCTCAAGAAACTAAAACCTTCCCATCATTGAGGTCAATCCAAGAAGGAATCCAAAGCAATAAATAAGTCTTTGTTAAGAAGGTTGAATAACCTAAAGCTTTCTAATCATGGAGGTCAACTCAAGAAAACATCCTAATGAAGAATGAAGTCCTTGTTGAGAAGTTTGAAGACAAAATAATATCAATTTTTGAAGGATTGATTGGTTAATGGAAGAAAAATAATGATAAACTCAATGATATCAAAATCCCAAAGCTTGTTTGTGAGTTTGAGCAACCCATCCTTGAAAAAAAAACATGTTCAATGGGAGGCCAATGAAGAAGGTCAAGTTACAACTATAGGTAAGCCTCAATAAGGATATGAAGAGGATAATTTAAGTGTATTTAATGAATATTTCATAATTATAACACATATTGGTGAAGAGATAATCAAACTAGTCTTCAAATATGAAGAGAAAGGTGACCTAGATGGAGCACTAAGTGATAGTAGACCTTGAAAGAGATAATTTTCCTCAATGTGAACAAGATTATCATTAGGTTTTTGCATCAGTATAATTAGATCCTAAATACTCATTATTAGTGGATAAATATTGTCTTGAATCCTAATAATATGGTTAAATAGGTGCAAACTCTAGTTTCTTCTCAGATTTTACTGTGACTACTTCTATACCATTTCCTATCAAGCTTGAATAAGGTCTAAATGAGCTAGAACCAAGTGAAGTTTAGTTGGATGACTTGTTTAAATTATTAGTATAACATTACACTATTTTATAAGGATTTTATGGTATGATCCATATTGAGGAAGGTATCTTTGTCAATTAAACCAACAAGTAAGAAGATGGTAGTTCTCCAAAGTTGTCACTCCAAGAAGCTATCCCATTTGAATTTGACTTATTTGGTGTTTTTAAAGAAGGATATCAACTTATTTGTCTATTTTGAAAAAAAAAATTACTCTTGAAAAATAATAAAAATATTTATTGGCCTCAACCTCTCAAGGAGCAAGAAGTTTCACCTTTTGAAGCCAATTCTACAAGCATGCTACAAGAAACATGTCAATCTATTCAGTTTGATCCACTAGATCTTGAGGGGGAAAAGGTTTGACATGTGTTTAATGTTTATCAGTTCTATACCTATATAATATTATATCCTATCAGCTAATTATATCATTTGTAAGCTAACAAGGAGGAGCCATTCACTATCATGTTTATTTCGGAACATGAAGATGGGCCTAAACATGTTCAAGATAAGTCCAATCATACATCAATGATCACTCATGATTAAAATAATGTATATGAGGTGTATAAGTTTATTTTTAATAAGAAGAGGATGTCAATAAGACCAACATATATTTTCCATTCTTATATTCTCTCATGGTTGCCACCAAGCTTGCTAGTCACATGAGTTTGGTGAAAAAAGGTAGCTAGTTTGATCTACTAGTTAATAATTTTATTTAGGGATGTCTCAATTTGTTAGGGTAGAATATTATAGGTTAGATTAGTTTTTTATTTTATTATCTTTTCTATAAGTTCCTTAGATCATAATTTTTTATCTTGTTGCTTTATTATGTGTGTATTTTCCTTATTTCTTATTGTTGTCTATTTTTGGAGGTATCATTAGTTATATATCCTTGTTTCAAGGATTTTGAAATCAGGTTCAAGGTCCAATTAGGTCTGAGTTTGAGTGAGAGGTGAATCCATATCCTAATGGAGGTATAAGGCAACTAGTCTATATGCATAGTAAACATGCAATCCTAGGAGGTCACCAAAGATGTATCCAAAATTTGGCCACCATGAATGAGTATCATTCAAAAATTTCATGTACTTAATCTCAATTTTATTGATAGCCATTATGAAGGTATTTATTAGTCATTAATGATCTAGGTTGATAGGTAGTGTGTCTTCCTTCATAGCTTATAAATCCTTCTATGATGGTTTCATTGGTAGTTAAGTCAAGTCACTTTGTCTTATCATCAAATGGTCATTCTGTATGGTCAAGGTAGGTTTGACAAATTTAAGGTTAAGTGTGAAATAAATTCAATGAATAATCATGCTCAAGGGGACAAGGTGGTGACCCTTACAAAAATAACCATGATCTAAGGATTTTAGTCCATTGATTCATTTTCATGCCTTAGCTATGCATTAAAAATCTAGTGGAGTCTATGTAAGTGATCAAGTGGATGAGTTACATGTTAAAAGATCCTTTTCAAGTATGAATAAATGGTTCTAATGTCAGAGATGCAGTTATAGATCACAAAAGTGGTCTGATGTTGTAAGTTAAATGTCCAAAAGAGGATAATCACTCTTTAAAGGGAAGTTTAGTCACTTGTATAGATTTGGAGCCTCATTTTCAGGTCAAATTCATGTTAAAAAAGCTTTCATAGGTCCAATCATGTGAAAAACACACTTTCACTCATATCAAATTCTTTGTAAGCTCATAGAGACCCATTTTTAGATGTCTGGTATGGACAAGAGAAAGAGTGTGTAGTCAAAATATCTTAGCCAAAGATGAGTACCCTTGTGCACTTTCAAATCATGGTCATATTCATGAGTTTCATGCCCTAAGCTTTATGAACAATTGCTAAGAAGGTAGGGTGGTCTTAAACCCTACCAAAACCCTTAAAGCTCAATTTTAGATAGTATGTATGTATGTTTAAACTCATTGAGGTAGTGTGATCATTGTGAAAGCTTCAAAAGGGTCTACCTAGCCTTTTCAAACTATAATCTACCATCATCAAGGCACATTCAAATCAGTGGGTGAGCAAAAGGTATTCATATGGTGAGTTTGTAAGTTTGATACTATAGGTTGAGTATATCATTAGGAGGGTAAACACATGAGGAGGTATATTTTAAACTTAAAAGTGTACTCACCTCCTATAAACACTTTATGAGGTCTCTCAAAGGTTCCATCATGCATTCAAGCTACCAAAGTTGATGTATGCATGTACATTATGAATCTAGTTTCCATATTGTAGACTTGAAATGGAAGACTCTCACCACTGTCAACTTTGAATAGTGTCAAGAAAATTTTCAATCAACTATAAGTCATTTTATATAATGTAAATTAAGTGAATGAGCACTTTTTATGGTGTCTATATATGTTTGAAGGTGTCAACCTAGTCAAGAAGATCATAAGTATACACTCAATGAGTTATATAGTAGGGGTTATTGATATTTAATGTTTTAAAACAAGTGTTTAACATTAAACACTTTAATAAATTAATACTCACAAATCCTCAAAAATATACAAAGACACCAAAGATTTTTACTAATTCCCAAAATACCAAACTCTAAATGACCACCTACAACCAACTAAGTCTACTTAGCCAAAAAGTTGCAGGAATAAAAGAGGAGAAATCCAAGTAAGATTGAGGTGTTTATCTCCATCAATTCATTAAAATAATTAATTGTAAGTTAATAAAGTATGTACAACATCCAAATTGGTCATGCTAACTTACAAGAGTTTAAAATATCAAAAAATACCTACAGTAGTCCCCTTAAGATTTGCATAATGGACTATGTCAAATGAAAAGAGAGGTCAAATGACTTTCCCAATCTATCCTAAGTGATAAAAAGTATATGAGGGAGTGGGATATGCATGCACTTAATAAAAAAAGTTTTAATAATATCTCCTTTGTTGTCTTGTGCAAGAAACATGACAATTAGGCCTTTAGGCCTAATACATCTCTTAAACCCTGCTCTATGGAAATCTAGTCTAATATGATGGAAGGTCACTAAGTAATATTATAAAAAAAATTAAATAGTTACTATGTGAGTGTGAATCCACCATGAATATCCAATTTTTAGTAATGGACACTTTATAGGTCATTTTGGTGTAAAACCTCAAACCAAATGCATAGTTATAGGTTTCTCAGTTTGAAGGTTATCTTCTTTTGCTTAAAAGTCAGTGGTCAACATAAATGGGATCCAATGGAGTTTATGTATATTAACTAGGTCTATGGAATTCAACTCAGTGGCATTTTTTCTCATGTTAAGGAAGATCTCTATGAATGATTGTTAAGAATCTAAACACCCCTAAACCCTGCTTAAACCCTAATAAGAGATCAATAGAAAATAAAGTGAGATATATGTCTATAAATGCATTGAATTGTCCCAATAAACACATGAAAAACATTATAAAGTCCAATAAGGCCCTCACCATGAAAATTTATAAAAAATATTATCCTTATTTATAATCAAATCAAGCAAATGTGCACAAAATTTGTTTACATGATAATATTTTAAAGATCTATATAATCTATTCATCAATAAATCTCATAATTTGACACCAATCCTAAAGGTATTTATAGTATAGTCTTATACATTGTCTTTGTTAACATAATTATTTGTATTTCCATAATAATCTTTAAAAACTTCCATTAGATTTTTTTCTTTCATCCACTTAGCAGTGGAAGTCTAATTGTACGTGGATGTGGGAGATGGAAATTTGTAATAACTATTGAGTGTGGCCCTAGATATATAGGCTACTATATTTTTCATGTTAGTGTAATATATTACATCATATTGTAACATACACTTAGATAAAATATTAAGGATAAGATTCATATATAGAAATAACTTTGTTTTAGTCATAAATTTGTTAAGGCCTCCTCTTTTAAGTTAAATCAAATCATATTTATACTTTTCATCTACTTGAGTGGTATCCTCATCATCAAGGACATTATTCACCTTATCAATTTTTAAAAACATAATAATAAATTATTTGGCTGAATAAGTTGGGAGGATAAATTTATGTCCCTAAATGCTTTTGGAGACCATGAATAAAACCATGCAATGACTTGGGCCATAGTGATATGTACAGTAATTTGTATATTTGTTTCTAAAAATCTATTGACTAATGTCTAAAAAAATTCACTCTATGTGTTTGTTGATATTTATGAAAATTATCAATGTGATTAATCATTAGGAATGGAATCATTTATTATGATTTAATCTTCATTAATAACCACATCAAATTTTTGTTCTCAATTCAAATTATAAAATCCATCATACATAACATCTAACTCAATCATAAATCTTTCATTCACTATGAATTAATAAAAGGATATGTTAACTACTTATTTTAATTTGGCATGACCATATATTTAGATATATGTTAATTTTTAGCCTTTTTCACATCTAAGACTATATATAATCCACTTATCTCAATCATGTAGTCTCAATGTCATGGGATCATATAATTGTAAAGTTTACTTGTGGTGTCTAAATTATTGGTTATCGACTCCATCTATACATTGGATATTTAATTGACCTTTATATTTTCTCAAGTCCAAGAAATTTTTGTATTGATATGTGCTATGTCTATGTGGTGAAATCTTATTTAATTGTTTCCTCAATAGGTTCCCAAGTCTTTCTTTAATTTTGCCTTTATCATGTCCACTTTGAGAGAGGCATGTGACAACTTCTCACCATCTCAAATTCATTATCATGGAATCACAAAGTGTGTCTTGGATTTCAATTGAATTGTTTCAAATTATGTGGATCCACCAAGTTTTTAGCTTTCACTTCATATATATTTATATCTGCACATTTTCCTATAGATAATATACCAACATATTACGATCATATCTAAAAGATTAACAAATCACACTCGATGTTTTAATAAACTTGTAATATTAAAGTGAATGCCCTTGGTAATAAAAATGGTATCATGGATTAATAGAGTCATAAGGTGTCTTGGGACAACTTTTTTCTTTGAATTGAAAAAAATCCTCCATAGATATTGATTTATGAATCTTATTTTAAATTGTGATTGGGTCCATTTGTCAAAAAACATAAATAATAAAGTGTGAAATTTTAACTTTAGATAAGTGTATATGGTCACAAAAATTTTCAAGGGTACGTCTAAGCTTTCCTTGTCTATGTGATCTACTAAAATCTATACTTTCTTATAATGTGAACTAGCTTTCTATGTAGCATGATAATCCTTATAAGAATGGTTTAGGAAGGGAGAAGTTTTAATTTCTCCTATTTTTTATTTTGATTTGATTTAAATAGTAATCATTTTAAAATTTATATGAAATATGAATCATTGAAAATAGAATTTATAAATCAATTTTGGATGAAAATGGGGTCCCTGTAGAAATTACTCCATTTTGGAGAATTGCTTCAATGCTAAAAGCGCTGAAGCTTGGGTGTCACAATTTGTGGGTAAATAAAAATACATTAATTTATTCATATCAAAATAATACATTTTTAGTTTGAATATCTCCCATTAACAAGGATTCAACAATTATTATTTTATCCCTTACATCTCTCTACCACTTATCTCTCCTAGAAACTCTCTTTTATTATCTCTCATAATCTTATTTTCTATGTGAGTTGCCACTCACTTTATTCATTTTGCACACAATTACATAAATGAGTTGTTATTACAACTCATCACACATGCACACTCAAATAGACCATGGTCTATTTATTGAAACTCATTCTCTCCACCGAATAAACCATACAGTCGAAAAAGACCATAAACAAGAATAGAAGAACTTGTCCCACACATAAGTAAATATTTCATAATAGCTTCATTAGACTATACATCTCTTTTGGTATATCTTGATAATAGATAAAAACATAAACTGAAACATTCTAAATCTAATTTAGGAGGAATGTTTTTATGTGGTGATAATTATTTGGCTACTAATATAACCTATCCTAAGTACACATGTGAGGACTAATTACTCAACATTCCCTAATTATTTAAAATTGGAGGGGTGTTTATCATAATTGGGTCAACCAGTCTCAAAACTCACTTCATCTTACATCAAAATAAAAATCCGTTAACTTTCCACTCAGATTTTAGACCTCCACTTGTATCCGCCTTATCTTAAATCACATTTAAGTCACTTCAAACACCTAGGGACATCAATTTAAAATCTAACCAAATTAAAACATTTATACTCTCTCTATAGTCATTAGGGGCATAAATAAAACAAATACCAAAAAACCACTTCTTATGCTTCAAAACTACCTAAGTAACTTACTTAGAAAGAGACGACCCTTAATACTTAATACAATCAACCCGAATTTTACTAGCAAGAATAGAAGCACCATGCATAACTTTCTCATGCTGTACAAAAATAATAAATTAATCCAATCAAATGAACATTATAAACTCCCTAATTTGGTTAAGCAACCACAAGTACTATGTCTTTTGGTTTTATTTCACATGAAGGTATTAGTGATGATTATAATCCTTATTTACATGGTCATTTTGAGTCTTTTGATATTTCTTGTCTTATTTTCCTTATTTGTGACACCCTTAGTAGTCATAAGTCTCATTTTCCCAGTCACAAGGGCACCTAGCCTATCTTATTTGGTTTTAGATATAATTTAAGCCTTAGACCATTAGAACCACATGGTGTTAGTGTCTAATTATAGCTCTAGTGTCTGATAGGCCTTTTCTCCTATGTTTGAGTCATAACACTTCTGTGAGCCTTATTTTATGTTTTTTATCCCTCTTTTACAATTTTTTGGCTAGTGAACAAGATCTTATATTTGAATAAAAGTTCCTTATATATAAATAGACTCATAAGGCATTTCACATCTAGCACTTGATATTTTTGCACATAATTACATAAAATCAATCAATAGTATAGCTCAATACTTTGCATACTACTCAATCATTACATCTAAACATTACATACTTGATCAAAAAAGGGCTTAAGAAAAAATTATTCTATCATACCATGCAAGTTGATGGTGCACATTCCCTAAGGGATAACTACATGCATTTTGAGAACCATATCATTAGGGTTAATTTAAGTAGCATCTAGGATAATAGGGGTTTTACTCCACATGATCGTAACATCCCACAACCTAATTTTTCCTTTATTTTTTGAATTTCATCTAGTTATTATTTCATGTGTGTAGGTATTCATTAGGGTTTTGAAAGAGATTCAGCTAAAATAGTGACACATGTGAGCCCTTAAATGACATAGAACCACCTATAGGACCTCCAAAACCTCTCACAACTTCTTTGAAAGTTTTAGATAGTCCTTATAAGAGGGACACTAACACCACAATCAGACACTAATGCCACGTGGTGTTAATATATTGATATGATCACTATTGTTTGAGACCATATTTTAATAAATAGTTAGAATACAAAAGGTATTCACCTATTTTTGTAGCCTTTTTCAATTCCCTAATCTGCATAAAAGTATGTTTGTTTCTAAGTAAGTACCTTTTCTCTTCACTTGTTATTTTGGGAAAGATCAATTAAATAAATCATTTCTAGTTTTCATTCTAGATTAGAAACATAATCAGCCCTTTAATAACATAGGATTTACATTAGCTAAGTCCTAAAAGGTTTAAAAATTGGTGAACCTGACTTACTTTTAATATTACTTAAAACCCTAGTTTTGCTTAGGGTTTACTTTCTCCCAATTTTTGTCCATTAAATTAGGGTTATAAAATTATATTTTTATAATTTTTTGGCATAGCCTAGCTAATTTGATAAATCCTAAATTATGGTTTTATTTATCTAATGTAATTTTAAAAATTTAAAAACAACCCTAATTCAAAACCCTAGATCTAAATACTAGGTCCCTATACATACTAATACTAGTAATTAGGGTTTCACTTACAATCCTAGTTCTATTATGCACTTTATTTAAAATTTATCAAATTACACATATACTTATGTTATATTACATTATACTTCTTTGATGTTTGTTATTCCTTATTTACAAGGGCAAAGATCCACTTTACAGAGCACATCCTACGATGAATAGAACATATGATATACACCAAGGGGATATACAGTTTTTAGATAGGGATGGACATGATGAGACTTGCTTACACTATTAGATAAGGATATGATCACATTTACTCATACTAATCATCATAAATCATACCATTTATGTAGGGTACCACATAATCCATATTGTAATTTTCACAAGATAAACGAACATTCAAATGATCATTATTAAGCACTTCAAGCTCACATTGACCAATATGTCAATCAAGGCATTATAGCATTTACACAATGGAAACCAAGATCTTATTATCCACACTCTACTAAATCACACTCCTTTATGACAAATTTATCCTAGGATGTTCATTTTAAGAATCCATTGATTACTCATCGTATGAGCCATGTGGTTTCTAGGACACCTATTTATGAGCAATCTCATGCACCATAATTTCAGCAAAGATGACAACCAGTTCATAAATATCAGGGCATAACATCAATTCAAACACCAATATATATATATATATATATATGGAAATAAATATAAATCTAGGGACACAACATTATTTCAAACACCAATAAATATATATGTAAATAACTATAGAGCTCAAAACATAAATTCAATCCATACACCAATCAATATATATGGAAATAACTACAAATCTAAGGGCATAACATAAGTTCAAACACTAATAAATATATATGGAAATAACTATAGAGATCATAACATAGCTTTAGTTCATACACCAATCAAGATATATGGAAATAACTATAGATATCATAACATAGCTCTAGTTTGCACATCAATCAAGATATATGATAGAGATCATGGATCTTAGAGTATAATTTCAACACACCAACCAATTAATCTCTTTGATCTAGAGTATATGCATCTGCCCACCAGTGGTGTATCATATGTAGTTCTAATTTTAGAGTCTCCTACACTAACACAACATGAGTAGTATGGTCATTATTTTTCCATGCCATCCAATTTTAGATAGGTCATACACTACTCACGTGATCTACATGTAGAATTATTAAAATATACCTAAAAACATTATACCAAAAATAAAAAATACTAATCCACTACACATATACCTAAACATTTATAAATAGATACAAATTCATTCACTCTAATTTGAAAAGTAAAATATATAAATATCATCATAAAAGATAATCAAACCAAATAAACACATATTGACATGCACAATATAACCAAATCTAGATACCAATATACACAATTCCAATTTAAAAAATGAGCATCCATATATATAACTCAAAATATAGTTTCAATACAAGTATAGTCCATCACTTAATGATGTGGACATGGCCACCAGGACTAGCTCCCTCACTCTCACTCTCAAATGTATCTAGGATAGAACTAGAGGCTCCACTATCTCTCTTTGACCTAGATCAAAAAATTCATCTACTATATCTCTCTCACGATACATACTCAACACATCCACACACTTTTTATTCTCTCTTAAAATATATATGTATTAATCTACTATTTGACTACTATCCCCACCTAGAGCATCAAGTGTGGGCATGGTCTACTTGTGCAACTCTGCATGTACCTTATCTCTAGCCATTATCACTTTTATTAATATATATATATATATATTATAGTAGCTATAGTAGCTTGGTTGAAAAAATGGGAATGAATTTTGGATACATCATTATCCCTCTCTACCAATCCATCCTCCATGGCATCGTCAAGAATATGTCATGTTAATACATAAAACATTGAATCAAATAACTTACCATAAAAACACACTATAATAACTTACCATCAACATCTCTAAGGGGCTCCACCTCTATTACATCCTCTATGATAATCCCACCTCACAAAAATAGAGGTGCCCATATATAATCTCTCCACTAGGTTATGTAGGAATCAATCACTCCCATGTCATCTCATCTAGGACATCAATATCATGATCCCACTATGTCAAGGGAATAAGAGGTAATTCAGTAATAGATGACCTTAGACTATTACCTAACCTCATAAGATCCCAATAACTCCTCAACCATATCATTGTTAGGGGTACATCATGAACTACATCAAACTATCATGTGACCCACTCATATTGAAACTATTCATACACATTAACACAATAGTCATGTATCTAGTAACTCATTTGAATCAATATAAGCTGAGTACCATCCTCAATCCATCCCTCATAGCCCTTGTAAGGGTACCAGATAATATCCCCTATTATTAAATAATCCAACAAATGTCAGCACTACATATTACTCCTCCTAGGCATGTAACCCATCCCTATCCACCTCTTTATAAATAAATGTAGATGAGCCCAACCATCTCATATATGCACCACCAACCTACTCACTTTTATGTGCTCATATTCCCAAAAATGTAATAATGTCAATGTTTCAATCCCTCCATCACACATCTCTTGTGTGAAATGGGATAAGTCCCTGAATAGGTGGGCTAGCATCATGTAACCCCATAAATACATAGTACCATGATCCTCTATATCCTATACTAACTCATGCATCCTATAGAATATTGACACCCTACTCCTATTTATAACCACAAATGAAGTTGTCAAAATGACTAAAAACTTTCATAGTTGTAGAACCTCAACAATAACAACCAATGTCAATAGTATATCATTATAGCTCCTTATGTGATGGTTCCTTGTTGCCATAATAAATAAATAACTAGAAGCCCATTGTATGGCCCTAACACCTATATCTTCATGTAGTATGTATCTCTATCTAGATATAGGTAATCACAAAATTTGGTACACATCCCATAGAGTAATAGTCATCTCCTTAGTCGGTAACTAGAAAGTGCTTGTATTTGCATCCCATCTCTTGTACAATACATTCTTCATGTGTTTATCCTAGGGAATAGGTCTAGTAATACCACATGTCTCAAACTTTATCTCTTGAGAATATCCATCTCATCATCTTCTAGGGGTAGACCTCATAGGGTCTCTATCATCCATCTAGTCTAAAACTCCCCCATATGAGCACAACTTGTAAAAGTACAACCAAATTAGGCATTAGCAATGTAAAATCAAAACCAATAGATACCAATACACATCAAAAAATAGTCAACAATAATCAACATGACAACCTCAGCCTCTTGGACACTATCACTACATGTAGGATAGTAGCACTAGATAGTAGTGCCACATCTTGGACACTAGCACCAAGTCCTAGACAATAGCACCCAAAAAAGTATAGTAACATAATTTTTTCCAAACAGGCCCTAAACTAGAAATTTTTTAAGTAAAATAGTAAAAATAAATTACAAATAACAAAATTAAGAAATATTTTGGGCTCCTTATTAGGATAACCTCCTTCCTGACCTAAATCCATCCCTCAACCTCTTTGTAGTAGGTCAAACTGGGTCCTTGTCTCCTTGACATATTTCTCTAACTCAAACAAACAAATGTTCTCAACTTAAATGCTATAAATGAATTGCCAAACTAATCAAATGACCTATTTAAGTCACACTTATCAAATTCCACCTTATTAATATTGATCTTACTCACCAATTTCACCATTTAATGCCAATTCCTTGTCAGCATGATATCTTGAGAACCATATCCCTAATTTGTGAATTATTTCTAGCATGTGGGACTTGACATCAATATTTCATGCCCCATATTAGTTAAACCAATATTCTAATCAATTTTAACTCTAAAAAATGACAAAAATGATATTAACATAATTTAACTCAATATAAAAAAAGCATTTTTCTAATTACACATTTAATTATCAACTTTATCATAATAAATACACTATTTAAACATAAAACAACATCACACCCACTACTTAACACCAATACAATTGATCATTACCACTTTTGGTTACACACCCTCACATCATTCTTGGCTCTCTCACCAAAAGGGGGGAAAATATACATATATTGCTTCAGACATACAGATGTTCATACAAATTTAGATACATAGGTTTACATAGATATACAATGTACTTAGACACAAATCTAGACACACATGTCTACACAAACATAGTTATCTATATATACCAGTACATTAAAATATTCAAATTTATAGGGTCACACAGACACATAGGTATACACAGAGAGTCAAGTATACTAGTATATTTAGATATTCATATTCATAGATTCACACAAACACATGGGTCTACATAGATAGTCAACTATGCAGATATAGGTGTACACATGTATTCAGATAGTTAGATATATAGACACATATAGGTTTATTTAGATACAAATACTCATGTATACCATTATATTTAGATATTCAAATTCACAAGTTCACACAGATACATAAGTCTACACAGATAGTTAGATATACTAGTATATTTAGATATTCATATTCATATATTCATAGAGACACACATGTCTACATAGATAGTCAAATATATAGACACAAAGGTTTATATAGGTATTCAGATATACAAATATTTAGATTAACATGTTCTTAAATATGTATATATACACACACACACACACACACACACAAGTATATGTAGCTAGGAGTATATATAGAAACATAGGTTTACACATGTATTCAAATTTATAGATATTTAGATTCATAGTTTATCAAATATACAAGTATTTAGATTCACATATTCACACAAATATATAATATACATAGATATAATTATGTACATATATAGTTTTGACTCAGATATACCAATTTAATTAGATATTCAGATACATAACTATATTACTTAGATATCAGTATTAGAGAGCATGATGCAAAGCACAAGTCCTTGATCCCTATTTTCAAATTATCAGGGTCTAATCAATATCATCACCATGTTTTCACTAGTTTGGGTCATATGACCATCTACAGTGATTGATCCATAACACTCCACTAGACCCAATTTACATACTCAGACTTAGTCTAAATATCAAAGTGGGGGCAAGCGAGCCTTGTTTCTCCACACATTCAATTTACATACTTAGATTTAGTATAAATATTAGGGTGGGGAAAAATAGGGGATTTTATTCCTCATGATTCAGTGCACCATTTAGATTCAGTATAGAGGACATCCACACCATGGAGTTCTTCTTCACATTTTCCACTCCAACTCCTATCCACTTCTTTAGATAAGAAGTGGGCTACGTCCATAACACATTCACACAAGTAAGTACAGGTATGCATTCTTATTTTTATTTTAATAGATTACTTTCATTTCATTGCATTAATATAATAAAGGGGGGGAATATAAACACCCTAATTTGTTAAAGCAACCACAAGTATTGTATTTTGTTACTCTTTCACATAAAGTTCTTAGTGATGATTATAGTCCTTGTTCATATGGTCATTTTGAGTCTTTTGATCTTTCTTATGTCATATTTTCCTTAATTTTGACACCCCTAGTAGTTAGAAGTCACCTTTTCCCAATCACAAGGGACCTTGGCCTATCTTACTTGGTTTTATATTTACCTTAATCCTTGGGACATTAGCACCACTCTTGGGATAATATCACCACATGGTGCTAGTGTCTAATTATGGCTCTAGTGTCTAATGGGCATTTTATCTCATGTTTGAGTCCTAACCCTTCCATGAGCCTTATTTTATTTTTTTATCCCTCTTTTATGACTTGTGAGCTAAAAAATAAGGCCTTATATTTAAATCAAATTTACTTATATATAAATAGCCTCACAAGGCATTTCATATCTAGAAATTACTATTTTGGCACATAATTACACAAAATAAATAAATAATACATCTCAATACTTTGTATACTACTCAGTCATTACATTTAGACATTACAAGATTGATCAAAGAAGGGCCTAATCAAAATTAATTCTAGCATACCATGCAAGTTGATGGTACACATTCCCTAAGAATAACTACATGTGATCTAAGACCCCTACCATTGGGGTTGATGTAGGTAGTGTCAAGGACAATAAAGGTTATGCTCCACATGATTGAAACATCCCACAACCCAATTTTTCCTTTTTATTTTACATTTAATCTGGTTATTATTTCATGTGTGAAGGTATTCCTTATAGTTTCAAAAGAGATTTAACTAAAATAATGACACAAACAAGCCATCAAATGACACAAAACCACCTACAAGACTTTTATAACCTCCTACAACTTCCCTAAAAATTTTAGATAGTCCCTACAAGAGGGACACTGGCACCACAATTAGATACTAGTGCCACATGGTGTTACTATCCTGATATGGGTGATACTATTTGAGACCATATTTTAAAAAACATTCAAAATAAGAAAGGTGTCTACCTATTTCTCTAACCTATTTTAGTTCCCTAATCCATAGAAAAGTCTATTTATTTCTAGATAAGTACCTTTTCTCTTCTCATTTGCTATTTTTGGAAAGATCAGTTAAATCAATCATTTCTAGTTTTCATTCAATATTATCAACATACTCAACCATTTAATAACATAATATTTACATTATCTAAGTCCTAAAAGGTTAAAAAACTTAAAGGTTAACTTAGGAGAAACACCAATAAATTTTAACTCCTTAAGGAAGGAAAAATCAACATTATCTCTAGATTTTTTAAACTCCCTAACAATTGGTTTTCTATCATGATTCCAAACATATAACATTCCAAATGATGACCTTCATAAACATGATTAATTATAACCTTGATGTGGGGTGGGTAGGCTCACTCCCACTTTATTATCATGTTTTTCCTTCCCTACCTTTCTTATTGGGATATTCTCACCCAATAGATTTACTAGGGTTTCTTCTCTTTGAGTTTTCACCTCAATTTACACACCATAGGTTTCACCCAAAACTCATACATTTTAAATATTTTAACCTCTACCTTAGACTCTATGGGGGTGGGTGGTTTATTCTATGTCAGGGCA
This sequence comes from Torreya grandis, assembly GCA_037957365.1. NCBI lineage: Eukaryota > Viridiplantae > Streptophyta > Pinopsida > Cupressales > Taxaceae > Torreya > Torreya grandis. The sequence continues at coordinate 843,792 of JARHVA010003068.1, forward strand.
TTTGGTTGCAAGCTATTTTCTCACATTTGAGGGATTGGTGATTGAAATAACCCTTTGGGGAGCATAAAAATTTTCTACAAGAAAATAAGCTTCTTTGGATTTCTCCCAGCTTTATTTTCTTAAAGCACAACCTTACTTAATTAGGAACTTTCATCAAAAGGAAGAGGGGTCTCTAAATTAGGAGGCTTATAATTTATTTATATTATGAAACTTAGCAAAAAATACTTCATATTTATTAGACATTTTTATTCATAAGGATGAGTGTTTGTGGATTATTTTACACAAGGGGGAAAATGTGGCTATTTATCAATAATGAAGGGGAAAAAAGTTCCTCTTATATTATGAGGGGAGGATCCATTTATTTAAAATTATAAATTACTTAAAAATAAAGTATTTATAATATTCACACCCTATAGACACTTAAATTTAATCATTAAGTGCTTGACATCCTTACCTTGCTTGGCCTATTCATCATTTTATTAACTTACAATCTTTATGAGAGTCTTCATTATTATTGGTGTCCTAGATTGCAACCTTGTTGAGCAAGGGGATTATTTAGATCCTCCTACTTAAATCTAGTCCAACATGGGAATGACCCTAGGCTGTGAGTCACCTAAGATTGGTTCAAACCTCTAGAGAAGTTCGGCTTCCTTCTAGATATATCACCTAAACTAAACTCTAGCTGGGAAAAGGGAGAGAGAAATGGGTAACAATGCATGAAAACATGTAAAGGAGGTTATTTCCAGTAATTTTATCATTCATCCACTCTTTTTGAACTTGTAAAAACACTAATGAGATAACCAAAAGACTAGATCTTCAACTCTAAATGTTTGTTATGCATCAGTATTTCATACAGAGGTTCACCAAGTGATCAAAACCTAAGGGAAGTGATGGAGAGGCCTCATTCAAAGCACTTAACCAATCAATATATCCACTTGATTATTTAATCAAGTGACATTAAACACTAAACATGACCTTCACAATAAGATAAACTACTAGCTAGGTAAGATCAGGACTTGACAAGGGAGAAGTTTTTGTCACATATGCAAACCAATATGACATAAACACACTATACTAATATGATGAAATCTAAAAATAGACCTTATTAATTTTAAGAGGTTATAAAGATGAATCTTGGTAGAATCTAGTCATTCCCAAGAGAGAGATTCACATGTGTTCAAGGATTAAGAGCCTATATTTATAGAAAAAAGAAGGAGAGGGAGGGAGCTGTGCAAGTAGGAAACATTGAATGAGGTCCAAATACTCTTGATGGATTAGCATTAATCTAAGGATGTTGAGTCATGATCTTCTCAATAAGTAATAAAATTTAAAATATCTATAAAATAATTGAATGGTCTATGATCTTTATCTAATCACTAGGACTCCTTCTTGGGACTCTATGCCAATTTCTACTTGATCTACTTATGAGGATAAACTTCTCATATCTTAGAACTAATAATTTCATGCCACATTTGCTTTGGATGGCCATAGGTACCTATTAATCAAAAATGTGACCATGTCAAAATATGATACACTTCCCATAATCACATTTATGTCTATATTTACTCCAAATTAAACATAAGTCCACCATAGATCAAAAACCAACCCAATCTATCAATTTTCACATCATCACAATATCCATGAAAGTCTGATAGACATTTAATCCTGCTTGATCTCTGCATTAGGTCCAAAAAGACATATTTTTCCTCTAAACCATGTGATAACTGAGAAGCCACTATGCACAAAGATTTTTAATTTAAAAGAGAAATGAACACATTAATAGAATAATCCTACAACAAGTTCGATAGGTTCTAAATTAGCGATCAGAGGTCTTATCTAAACTTTAATGGTGATAGAGCTTTATTGTCAACCATCTTGCCTATATGATTGAATCTATTATTTAATGATCTATAATGGTAACATGGCTCTTTGAAACATTCATTCTCTTGGGTCAAAAATTGGTTTATCAACCTCTACTAGAAGATTTTGTATTTGCCCTTTATTTATCGGTTGTCAATTGCCAACTCAAACCTATAAATTTGTACCAAACTATCTTCTCCTTATTAGTCCCTAGGATACATTGATTCTTTGACTTTAATCACATAATTATATCTAGATGTATGAATGAACATAAGCTTATGATCTACATATTTTGACTCTTTGACTTTAACTTGCACCATTAGATCTAGATGTACGAATGAATGAGAGCACTTGATATTGTTGGCACCCACCATTTAAATTCAAATAGATAATTCACAAGGCCCAAAATTAACATTTGTGTGCCCCTAATTAAAGTTTGCATGAACATCTTTGATTTTTACATGAACATTTTAAGATTTTTTAACCCTAATTGCTATTTATTATGGCTTAAATTTGACATCCATGCACCTATCATTTGACATTCACATGCCCATCACAATTTAAACCATAGTGATTTAATTTTTGATCTTTACTTTGATGTTTGCATACCTGTCATTTGATGTCCAAAAGATCGTCACACTGTTTGTTTTACTTTAAAGGCTTACATCTTGAGATTAAAAAAGCATGAAGGCACCAAATTTGTATGATATATTCATGACATCTAGAATATTGATTCTATGTGATCCTTAGACCATGGGATGCTTTCTATGAAAAAATATAAAATTCACAACTCAACTGACTCATCTATTTCTGAATGACATCCTGATGATGGTGTGATCTCTCTAGATTTATTCTTGAACTATTGTTTGTATTTTTAAGGCTTGAATGAAGTTTTGAGAATTTATAAAACTTTCCCATGATCCTTAATGCTATGAACACCATGAGACCTTCTTGGATCCTTCATTTACTTGGGTCCTGCTTCTCAAAATTAACAAGTTACACTCTAAGCTTTGTTAAAGTTCTTCTCTTTCCACCCTTCGACCACTCATTCTATCCAAAACATATGTTCATCTACTCAAACCATTTCTAGGCAAAATATCCTTATGTGGGCCAAATTTGGGAAACATCTTTGGTGACTCATTTGGTAGCATGCCTACTATGCTCAAACACTAGACTATTTACATGACCTTTGGACTCATAAAAAATGACTATAAGAAACCTATTTGACTGAAAAAGATAATAGATTCTACCAAAATAGGGAAGGAAACATGAAAAATAAGGAAACTAACTAAATAAAGTAGATGTTCAAACAAAGCACTTATTTGGGGAAAAATAGAAGTAAACTAGTCTAACTAACTAAGACAAAACATGATCCACATGGATTGAAAGGGAAATTTTTGAACTCACTCATTCTACGAGATGATACAAGTTGTAAAGTAGGGTGTTTATTGCACATAACCTTTAATGAGTGACTCTTCTTGCCTACCAACTCTCTTATAATCTCCTCAAATGAGACATCAACAACAAACTAGTCACCACCAAAAATGAACTCATCTTCCACTTCAAGATATTTTTCATACTACTTGTCAACTACAACCTCATCAACTGATATCTCATCTATGCATTATCCTTGAGTGACCTCATTCTTATTACCAATTGATGTAAGTTCATCAAGCTCTTCAAGGAGCTTTGAATCATCAACCCAATCTACATCATGTTCCAGAATAGGTGACTCTTGATCAAACTTCTCAATAACATGCTCTCTAATGGGCAACATATCCATACAAAGCTCTTCAATTTCTTGTTGAGATTCAAAGTACAATCAATAATCATCTTTGTGTTATTCACTTTGAAAGTTATATTCATCTTTCTCAAGTGGAGACCTCTCAAATTCAGTCATGAATTCAACTAATAATAATTCTTCATGGATTTTTTCTACAATAAGACCATTCTTTTCATGTATTTTTTCTACAATAAGATCAGTTAAAACATTAGTTTTTAATTGTACCTCAAGTGAAGTATCAATGAGGATCTCTTTATCATGCACACTTTAATCATCTTCTTCACATTCTCCAAGAACTTGACTTGCATTTACAACCTCTTTCTCTATCTCCCATAGAATAGGATCCTCCTATAGAAGGGAGATGGTGGGAGGGTGATGAGATTATTTGGCTTGAGAGGGAATATGAAGCTTTTAAGGTTGATAAAGATCATATTTTAGTATCCTAAGGGCAATGGAATAATTTATGGAATTTTGAAGAGGAGGGAAAGAGAAACATTTCAAAACCTCTACATTCTACTCCTTCCAATTGGCCATCACCTCATCAAAGTTTAAAATCTCCTTGTTCTCATGGAAAATTTGAACTTGAGGGATGAGTGGTGAAGAAGGGGTATTATAAGATATTTTAGTCTCCTACATAGGCATATGAATAGATTCTTGAATATGCTCTTGACTCCAACTGGGAATCTGCATTGGCTCACATTGGGCATGGTTAAGAACTTCATGAGAATAAAGAGCATAAAAATACTAGTAAGGAATACAAGAGGGTTCTTGAGAAAACTGATCCAACTCAATTTTATGCCTCTCTAAAACCTTCATATTCTTTAATACAAAGGTATAAAACCCATGCCTCTCCTCTAGATCATTAGATGCATTTAGAAATAGATCATTTACTTCCTCATACTAGGAATCTGTACATACTTTTCTTTCATATGCTAGAATTTTGAGATCTATATCCTCCATCATTTTTTGGAGGATAACCATATGTGAAAGGTGAAATCTAGTCATGAGATTGATATGGTTCATAAGGAAGGTAAGAGTCATGATCTTGATAATAAGGATCATGGGAAACTTGATAAGGATCATCATAGCTTTAACAAAACTCTTAGTAAGGTTGATTAGGCTCATATGGATCATGACAAGGCTTGTATAATCCATGATAATGCTGATAAGGAGGTATTGCATAGGGATTTTCCTCATACATAGCCATGAAAATAACATCAGAATAGTGTAATAAAAATAGACTTACTTGGAAACTTCTTGGGCTTTTAGAAATAATTTCTTAAGATTATGATCACCAAATTCTTCATGAATAACATTGTTACAACTAAAGTTTCACCAAGACCAAATCCAATGTGTCCCATCATGTCAGGAATCTAGAACAACAAACATGCTCTGACTCCACTGGTTAGGATCTTGCTCCTCAGATAGAGCACAGTATGATTACCAAATATATAAGCAATTGAATATGCGGAAATAACCAGAAACACAAGTAACTAGAATTCACCAATAGCACAGAATATGAGAGACAATACACTATCTTGTATTAACAATATACAGAAAAGAATACATCAAAGAGCCGCCACACTCTTTCACCTTACAGAGATTCGCCACACCTCAAGTGTACAGTAATTCTTCTCACACACACTCTCCTACACAAAAATGGTCCCAACAACCAACTCACACACAGAATTGGTGTTCACCTCACCAACCAGTCAGTAATAACCCTGCCGGTACATCAAGCACTCTATAGCACTTCAAGCTGATCTCTCATGAACCTGCAACCTACAATTCAAAGACCAAACTTACATGTAGATCACCAATGAGCTTGCAACAACCTGCAACTCATAGATCTTACAACTAGAAGGAACTCTTCCTTTCTATCTCATGCCTTAAACAATACATGCCAATGGGTCTATAAATAGATCCCTAACTCAAACAATAACTAAGACTCTTTAATTTAGACAATTATCCTCGCAGCCCAAGACTCTGGCTGGTCTTGACATGCAAACTCATAGTTCACTTAACTAACTGTCCGTGAAACGAACACTTCGGGAACACACAGGCGACCGACGCCGGTCCCTACTGGTCTGGTTCTGCCGACGTCGGCCGACTTCCTGCCGTTGCCGGTTGCCTTCTGCACTGGATCCTGCCAACGTCAGTCATGCTGCCGACGCCAGTTCCTGTAGAACTTAGCAACCATCTGTTCCTAGTTTGCAAAGGTTGAAGCTTTTAGCTCCACAACCTAACAATCTCCCACTTGGAGATAAATAGCTGCAACCTGTACCTGTACCTGTACACCGTCTAGTTTGTTTCCTTGGCTTTGTATCCCTCCTCAAGATCACTCTTGAAGACCAACCACCACAAAATCCATGGTGCAAAATCTGTCACCCAAATTACCTGCCACATCCGCATCTACAACCATGTAGAAAAAGAACTTGACCCTGCATAGCATGTGCACCTGCTGCTGGTCCCACTGAACTGCCCTTCAGTATTACTTTCCCGGATTGACTCCAAACTTGTGACAACTCCCACTGCTTGGGAAAACTCAGGTTTAGTACATACCATGCACTCAACCTCATTATGTGAATCAAGACACCTGTTCTATGAACTGTCTAACCATCGGTGTGCTAACCGGTTTCACACAATCATCCTGAAACAAAGTCAACAAGACCTCCATGTCTCTAGAACACACTCATGCCAAAGAATCTTGTTGCTCCCAGATTCTCCATGACAAACCCTTGAACTAGCTTTACCTTTAGTTCAGAAATACCTGTATATGTAACCCTGCAACAAGCACATCATACAGAAAATAGAATAGTGTAGCTAATACTATCCAACCTGGTAAAGAGAAACACAATGATCAAACCTCCATTGCCCTGCAGCTAATACAAGATCATATACCCTGATCTTCCATCTCACGTAACCATTTCCGCTCTTCTTCATCCTCAACATCCATTCATCTCTCAGTGCTTACTTCCAGCTGGCAACACTACCCAAAACACCTGTTTGGTTCTCCTCCAAGGAATCACATCCTCATCCATGCCTAGCTCCCACTGTTTCCTGGATCTACCTGTTCTGCTTCTTCAATAACTTCCTGGTCCTATGCCATAAGTGAGCAACAAGTAGTGTAAAGAAGGGAAATGATGAATTTAAGAACTTACTTACACCTTCAGTCCTCCATATGGGCGCTTGAGACTCCATGACAACTAGCTGTCCACCCAAAATTCATCTCAGTAACCGATGCCGGTCACATCTCAGTCTACAGCCGACCGATGTCGGTTCCCTGAGACTGCCTCCTTGCCGACGTCGGTTTCCCCTGGCCGACGCCGGTCTCTGTCTGCCCAGAGTCACCGACGTCGGGCTGCACATAGCCGACGTCGGTCCCTGTCTGGACGCCGACGCCGGTTTTCCTGCCGACGTCGGTTTCTATGTTTTTCTTGTGAGACCTGACTTTTTCCCGCGAGCTCTTTTTGGATCAAAACCTTGTCCAAATCACCCTTGCTCTGCTCAGAATTCCTCTACACCTTATGCTGAACTCTGTCCGTCACTTTCTCCTTAAAAACCAAGGCTTTCCCGTTCTTGTCACTAACATCGGATTCCTCAAGAAACCTTACCTTCTTCTTCTGCATACAGAAACCACGATCCATGCCTTCCAAATCCGAAAGCATATTCTTTGACTCAAGAACCAACATCTCCTTCTTATCTATGTGACCAAGCCTATCAAGCCACATCTCTGAATCTACAGCTGAAGTAGATAACCCAGAAAGAGAATCAGTAAAACAAGTAGATAGATAAAGCGTACCTACTTTCTTACCTCTAGCTATAACAAGTGTACCCTTGGTAACCTTCCAAGAGTCCGCTGAGAGAGTTACTGTGCAACCCTCTTCACCCAAGCTTCTAACAGAAATCAGATTCCGCTTCAGAACTGGGACATGCATGACCTCCTTTAACACCCATGTGTCACCTGTCTGCAATTTCAGCTTCACTTTGCCTTTGCCAACAATCTGACAAGGCTTACCATCCCCTACACAAATTTCTCCAAAGTCTCCCTGGACATACTCATGAAAAAATTCTCTATGTGGAGATGCATGAAAAGAGGCACCAGAATCTAATACCCAAGATTCTACTTTATCCAAAGAACATACCAGAGCATCCTGTGCAACGTAGCCTGCAACATCTACTTCTTCTCCATGTTCTTCATGATGATCTTCACCCGATCTGCAATCTCTCTTTAAGTGCCCTTGCTTTCCACATTTCCAGCAGGTTATTCTGCCATACCTGGACTTGGATCTCTTGCCTGTCTTCGACCTTGATCTCCCACGCTCTGTCCTCTCTCTTGGCCTTCCTCTTCCTTCAACACTCAAAGCATTTCCAGATAATTCACCTGTGCTTTTCCTGCATATCTCTTCATTCAAGATAACACTCACAACATCATCCACTTTTAAGACTTTTGAAGGAGACACAGTATTAGAAACTGCCATTACCAAACCTTCCCAACTTTCAGGTAATGAACACAAGATTAAGAGAGCTCTAAGTTCATCATCAAATACAATATTTACTGAACTTAACTGGTTTACCAAACCATGGAAATCACTAAGATGGCTATGAATAGATCCACCTTCCAACATTTTCAAATTAAATAAACGCTTCATAAGAAATACCTTGTTTGAAGCCGAGGGTTTTTCATATAAATTTGCCAAAGATTTCATCAACTCCACCGTTGTCTTACACTGTGATAAGCTGGAAATCACAGATGAATCAAGACTCAATCTAACAGATCCCAGAGCCTTCTGATCAAGAACCTCCCATTCTTCATCTTTCATATCCAAGGGTTTGCTAGCAACCCCACCCAACGGTAAGTACAAATCTTTCTGATACAGATAGTCCTCAATCTGCATCCTCCATAATTGGTAGTTCTTGCCATTAAACTTTTCCATTCGTAGTTGACTGCTTTCTGTCATTGCTCAACTCCCACTCAAATAGAAACCCTGTGAGTAACCTGTAATCAAAACACACTACCCAGATCTACACCAATCTGTTAGTATCCCAACCAAAAGCTCTGATACCACTTGTTGGTATCAAGCTCAAGAACCTACAACCAAGGCTCTGATACCACTTGTCAGGAATCTAGAACAACAAACATGCTCTGACTCCACTGGTTAGGATCTTGCTCCTCAGATAGAGCATAGTATGATTACCAAATATATAAGCAATTGAATATGCGGAAATAACCAGAAACACAAGTAACTAGAATTCACCAATAGCACAGAATATGAGAGACAATACACTATCTTGTATTAACAATATACAGAAAAGAATACATCAAAGAGCCGCCACACTCTTTCACCTTACAGAGATTCGCCACACCTCAAGTGTACAGTAATTCTTCTCACACACACTCTCCTACACAAAAATGGTCCCAACAACCAACTCACACACAGAATTGGTGTTCACCTCACCAACCAGTCAGTAATAACCCTGCCGGTACATTAAGCACTCTATAGCACTTCAAGCTGATCTCTCATGAACCTACAACCTGCAATTCAAAGACCAAACTTACATGTAGATCACCAATGAGCTTGCAACAACCTGCAACTCATAGATCTTACAACTAGAAGGAACTCTTCCTTTCTATCTCATGCCTTAAACAATACATGCCAATGGGTCTATAAATAGATCCCTAACTCAAACAATAACTAAGACTCTTTAATTTAGACAATTATCCTCGCAGCCCAAGACTCTGGCTGGTCTTGACATGCAAACTCATAGTTCACTTAACTAACTATCCGTGAAACGAACACTTCGGGAACACACAGGCGACTGATGTAGGTCCCTGCTGGTCTGGTTCTGCCGACGTCGGCCGACTTCCTGCCGTCGCCGGTTGCCTTCTGCACTGGATCCTGCCGATGTCGGTCATGCTACCGACGCCGGTTCCTGTAGAACTTAGCAACCATCTGTTCCTAGTTTGCAAAGGTTGAAGCTTTTAGCTCCACAACCTAACACATCAGGCATGCCATAATTTTTGGTGTCCTAGATTTCACACTTTATGAATAAGGGGACTATTCAGATCCTCCTACTCAAATCTAGTCCAACATGGGAATGACACTAGGCTATGGGTCATCTAAGATTGGTTCAACCCTCTAGAGAAGGTTGAATTCCTTCTATACTTATTACCTAAACTAAACTATGACTAGGAAAAGGGAGAGAAAATGGGTATTAATGCATGAAAATATGTAAATGATGTGATACACTAGTAATTTAATCATTCATCCACTCTTTTTTAACTTCTAAAAACACTAATGAGATAAGCAAAAGACTGTATATACAACTCTAAATGTTTTTTATTCATCAATATTTCATGTCGAGGTTCACCAAGTGATCAAAACCTAAGGGAAGTGATGGAGAGGCCTCATTGAAGGTATTTAACTAATCAATATATCCACTATCTAGATTTAATCAAGTGACATTAAATGTTAAACATGACCTTCACAACAAGATAAATGACTAGCTAGGTAAGATCAGGACTTGACAAGGGAGAAGCTTCTCAAACATATGCAAATCAATCTGACATAAACACACTAGAATAATATGATGAAATCTAAAAATAGTCCTTTATTAATTTGAATAGGTTACAAAGATAAATATTGGTAGAGTCTAGTCATGCCCAAGAGAGGGATTCACATGCGTTTAAGGATTAGAATCCTATATTTATAGAAAAAGGAAGGAGAGAGATGGAGTTGTGCAAGCAAAAAAAATTAAATGAGGTCTAAATACTCTCGATGGATTAGCGTTAATCCAAACATGTTGAGTCATGATATTATCAAGAAGGAATAAAATTTTAAAATCTCTATAAAATAATTGAATGGTCTATGATATTTATCTAATCACTAGGTCTCCTTCTTGGGACTCTATGCCAATTTCTACTTGATTTGCTCATGAGGATAAACTTCTCATATCTCATAACTGATAGCTTCAAGACACATTTGCTTTGGATGGCCATAAGTACCTATTTATTGAAAATGTGACTATGTCAAAAGATGAGACACTTTTCATAATCACGTTTATGTCTATAATTGCTCCAAATTGAACATAAGTCAATCATAGATTGAAAACCAACCCAATCTATTGATTTTCACATAGTCACAATATCCATGAAAGTCTAACAAACATTAATCTTTCTTGATCTCTATAGTAGGCCCCAAAAGACCTATTTTACCTCTAAACCATGTGAGAATTGAGAAGCTACTACTGTACACAAGGATTTTCCATTTGAAATAGCAATGAACACATCAATGGAGTAATCCTGCAATAGGGTCGACAAGTTCTAAATTATCAATCATAGGTTGTATCTAAACTTTAATGGTGATAGAGCTTTCTCCTCAACCATCTTTCCTATATGACTACATCTATTTTTTAATGAGATCTAATGGTGAATCATCTCTTTGAAATCTTCATTGACCTAGGTCAAAAATTAGTTTTTTTATCTCTACCAAAAGCTTTTGGATTTTCCTTTTATCTATTGGTTATTGATTGCTAACTCAAACCTATCAATTTATGCCAAACTATCTTCTCCTTATTAGTCCCTAGGATACACTGATTCCTTAACTTTAATTACACTGTTAGATCTAGATGTATGAATGAACATGAGCTTATGATCTAGATCTTATGAATCTTTGACTTTAACTTACACCATTAGATCTATATGTACGAATGAACATTAACACTTGATCTTATTGGGACCCACCATTTGAAATCAAACAGATAATTCACAAGGCCCAAAATTGACATCTTTATGCCCTTATTTGATGTTCGTGTGAACATATTTAACGTTTGCATGAACATCTTAGGATTTTTAAACCCCAATGGATATTTGTTGTGGCTTAAATTTGACATTATTTCACCCATTGTTTGACATCCGCACACCCATCATTGACATTTGTGAGCCCATCACAATTTAAACTATAGTGATTTAATTGTCGATCTTTATTTTGACATCTGCATACCTGTCATTTGACATCCACAAGATCATCACACTACTTGTTTAACTTTAAAGGCTTGCATCTTGAGATATAAAAAGCATAAAGGAGACAAATTTGTAGGAGATGTTCATGGCATCTAGAATATTGATTCTATGTGATCCTTAGAACATGAGATGCTTTCTATGAAAAATTATAAAATGCACAGCTCAAATGACTCATCTATTTTTGAATGACATCTAGACGATGGTGTGATCTCTCTAAATTTGCTCTTGAACTATTGCTTGAATTTTTAAGGATCGAATGAATTGTTGAGACCTTATAAAACTTGACCATGATCCTTAATGATATGAACACCATGAGAATTTCTTGTATCCTTCCTTTACTCAAGACCTACTTCTCAAAATTAAAAAGTTACACTCTAAGATTTGTTAAATTTATTCTCTTTCCACCCTTGAACCATTCATTCTATCTAGAACATATGTTTATCTACTCAAACCATTTCTAGGCAAAAGATCCTTATGTGGGCCAAATTTGGTAAACATCGTTGGAAACTCATTTGGGAAGCATGCCTATTATGCTCAAACACCAGACTATTTACATGACCTTTGGACTCATAAAAAATGACTATAAGAAACCTATTTGACTAAAAAAGACAATAGGTTCCATAAAAATAGGGAAGGAAACATGAAAAATAGGGAAGCTACCTAAACAAAGTAGATGTGAAAACAAATCCTTATTTGGGGCAAAATAAAAGTAAACTAGTCTAACTAACTAAGACAAAACATGATCCACATGGATAAAAAGGATATTTTTTGAACTCGTTCATTATAAGAGATGATACAAGTTGAAAAGTAAGGTGTTTATTGAACATAAAATTTGATGAGTGACTCTTTTTTCGTACCAAATCTCTTAGAATCTCCTCAAATGAGTCATCAATAGCAAACTAGTCACCAACAAAAATGAACTCATCTTGTAGTACAAGATATTTTTCATACTACTTGTCAACTACAACCTCATCAAGTGATATGTCATCTATGCATTGTCATTAAGTGACCTCATTCTTATTACCAACTGATATAAGTTCATCAAGCTCTTTAAGGAGCTTTGAATAGTCAACTCAATCTGTATCAAATTCTTGAATAGGTGACTCTTGATCAAACTTCTTAATAACATATTCTCTAATGGGAAACGTATCCATATAAAGCTCTTCAATTTCTTGTAAAGATTTAAAGTATAAATAATAATAATCTTTGTGTTCTTCACTTTGATTAACCTGTATAAGATTAGTTTGAAAGTTATATTCATCTTTCTCAAGTGGAGACATCCCAAATTTAGTCATGACTTTAACTAGTAATAATTCTTCATGGAGTTCTTCCACAAAAAGACCATCTTTTTCCTATATACCTAAGATAAATTCTTCAAGATTAGTTACAACCTCATTTTTAACTTGTACCTCAAGTGAAGTATCAATGAGGATCTATTTATCGTACACACGTGAGTTATCTTCTTCACATCTCTTAGAACTTGACTTGCATCTGCAACCTCTTTCTCTATCTCCCATAGAATAGGTTCCTCCTAAAGAAGGGAGATGGTAGGAAGGTGATGAAATTATTTGGTTTGAATGGGAATATGAAGCATTTAATGTTGATCATGATCATATTTTGGGATCTTAAGGGTAATGGAATAATTTATGGAGTTTTGGAGAGGATGGAAAGAGAAACTTTTAAGAACTTCAAGAGAATAAAGAGCACAAAAATATTGGTAAGGAATACAACAAGGTTCTTGAGACAACTAATCCAACTCAATTTTTTGCCTCTCTAAAGGATTTTTCTTCTCTAATATAAAGGTACAAAACTCATGCCTCTCCTCTAGATCATTAGACACATTTATAAATAGACTATTCACTTCTTCATACTAGGAATTTGAACTTACTTTTCTTTCATATGCTAGAATTTTGAGCTCTATATCCTCCATCCTTTCTTGGAGACAAGGTTTCTCATGTGTAACATCATATCCATATGGTAAAGGTGAAATTTGGTCATTAAATTTATATGGGTCATAAGGAAGGTAAAAATTAATGCTCTTGATAAGAAAGATCATGGGAAACTTGATAAGACTCGTCTTAGCTTTGACAAAACTCTTGGTAAGGCTAATTAGGCTTGTAATAAGTCTCATATGGATCATGACAAGGCTTGTATGATCCATGATAAGGATGATAAGGAGGTATTTCATATGGATTTTCCTCATACATAGCCATTAAAATAATATCAAAATAGTGTAATAAAAATAAACTTACTTAAAAACTGCTTGGGGTTTTAGAAATAATTGTTTGAGATTAGGACCATAAAATTCTTCATGAATAACACTGTTATGACTAAAATTTCACCAAGACCAGCTCCAATATTTCCTATCAAGAATATTATCACTGTTGGTGTCCTAGATTTCACCCTTGATGAGCAAGGGGATTGTTCAGATCCTCCTTCTCAAATCTAGTCCAACATGGGAATGACCCTAGGCTATGGGTCATCTAAGATTGGATCAAACCTCTGGAGAATGTTGGCTTCCTTCTATATCTATCCCTAAACTAAAATTTGATAGGTAAAAGGGAGAGAGAAATGGATAGCAATGCATGAAAACATGTAAAGGAGGAGATGCACCAGTAATTTCATCATTCATCCACTATTTTTGAACTTCTAAAAACACTAATGAGATAAGAAAAAGTCTGAATATACAACTCCAACTATCTATTATGCATTATTATTTCATGCAAAGGTTCACCAAGTGATCAAAACCTAAGGGAAGTGATGGAAAGGCCTCATTCAAGGTACTTAACTAGTCAATATATCCACTTACTAGATTTAATCAAGTGACATTAAACATGACCTTCATAATAAGATAAACTATTAGCTAGGTGAGATCAGGGCTTAATAAGGGGAAAGCTTCTATCACATATGCAAATTAATCTGACATATACACACTAGACTAATATGATGAAATCTAAAAAAAGTCCTTTATTCATTTTAATAGGTTACAAAGATCAATCTTAGCAGTCTAGTCATGCCTAAGAGAGGGATTCATGTGCATTCAAGGCTTAGGAGCCTATATTTATAGAGAAAGGAAGGAGAAAGGGAGTTGTGTAAGTAGAAAACATTGAATGAGGTCCAACTACTCTCCATAGATTAACATTAATCTAGAGATGTTGAGTCATGATTTTATTAAGAATGAACAAACTTTAAAAGATCTATAAAAGAATTGAATGGTCTATGATCTTTATCTAACCACCAGGTCTCCTTTGGGACTCTATGCCACTTTCTACTTGATCTAGTTATGAGGACAAACTTCTCATATCTCAGCACTGATAGATTCATGCCACATATACTTTGGATGGCCATAGGTAACTATTTATCAAAAATGTGACCATATCAAAAGATGAGACACTTTTTATAATCACATGTATTTCTATATTTGATCCAAATTGAACATAGGTCCACTATAGATCAAAAATAAACCCAATCCATTAGTTTTCACATAGTCACAATATCCATTAAAGTCTGATAGACATTTAGTCTTGATTGATCTCTATATTAGGTTAAAAAAGACCTATTTTGCCTCTAAACCATGTGAAAGCCAAGAATCTACTATATGTGAGGATCTTCAATCTAGAAGAGTAATGAACACATCAATGGAGTAATCCTACAATAGGGTTGATAGGTTCTAAATTATCGACCAAAGGTCTTATCTAAACTTTAATGGTGATAGAGCTTTATCCTTGACCAACTTGCATGTATGATTATATCTAATATTGACCAAGCTCTAATGGCAACATGTATATTTTAAATTTTCATTTTCTTGGGTCAAAAATTAATTCATCGACCTCCACTAGAAGCTCCCCTAAACCACTAAAATTTTACCTTTTTTATTGGTTGTCAATAACCAACTCAAACCTATCAATTTATGCCAAATTATCTTCTCCTTATTGGTCCCAAGGAAATGCTAACTCCTTGACTTTAACTCATACTGTTAGATCTAGATGTATAAATTAATGTGAGCCTCTAATCTAGATCCTTTGACTCTTTGAATTTAACTCATAGCATTATATCTAGATGTATGAATGATTGTGAGCTTTTGATATTGCAAGGACCCACCATTTGAACTCAAATAGCTAATTCACGAGGCAAAAAATTGATGTCTACATTCTCATATTTGACATATGTGTGAATGTCTTTGACATCTACATGAACATCTTAGGATTTTTGAACCCCAATAAATATTTAATGTCTTAAATTTGATTTCCACATGCCCATCATTGGACATTCATGAAATCATCATTAACATCTACAATCCCATCACAATTTAAACCCCAATGATTTAATTATTGAGATGTATTTTGTCATCTATGCACATATCATTTGAAGTTCCTGAGACCATCATAATGCTTGTTCAGCTTTAAAGGCTTGCACCTTGAGATAGAAAAATCATGAAGGCACCAAATTTATAAGAGATGTTCATGGCATCCAGAATATTGATTCTACATAATCTTTCTACCATGAGATGCTTTCTAAGTAAACTTATAAAATTCATAACTCAACTAACTCTTCCATTTCTTTATGATGTCCTGATGATGGTCTAATCTCTATAGATTTTTTCTTGAAATTTTGTTTGAATTTCTAAGGCTTGAATAAATTTTTGAGACCTTAGAAAACTTGCCCATGTTCCTTAATGCTATGAACACCATGAGACTTAATTAGATCCTTCATTTTCTTGAGACGTGCTTCTCAAAATTAATAAGTTATACTCTAAGATTTTTTAAATTTATTCTCTTTGCACCCTTAGACCACTCATTTCATCCAAAATATCTATTCATCTACTCAAACCATTTATAGGCAAAAGATCTTTATGCAGGCCAAATTTAGTCAAAAATTATTATATTAAATTTCTTGAAAATAATGAAAACACCACTTAGGCATCCCTATTTTTATTACAGAGTATTGTCATCCAAATCCAAACAATCTTTGTCATTTTGAGATAATACGACACTAAGCAGATAGGGCCACAGCCCAGCCTTGTCCACTAGTCTAGTCTTGTGTACCACCCTCCTTTAGTAACTTTTCAAATTAGAGACATTTCACACCAACTCTACTCAAATTTTAGCAAGGTCAATCAATAAAAATATTCCAAGGATTTCTATATATAAGTACATCAAGGTCATTTAAAATGCATCTACCAATCACTTGGAAAATTCTATTGCACATTGATCAAAATGACACTAATCTTTCCAATTAGAATTTTGAATTATTCTAATAGTCATAGGTTATGTTTGAATTTTTTAATTATAGGTCAAGGGCACACATTTTTAGGCATTCAAGTACATTTAATTATTTGCATTCACATATTAAACATCAAGATTCACAAACTCACTCTAAGAGGAAGAAGAACATTAGCCTAAGACCCTTTTGGGATATGTAGGTAGCACTCAAATTATATGGAGTTTTATAAGGATATCTTAGCTATTTCTCTTGCCCAACTATTCCCTTTATAATTTATCTCTATTTGTATTATTGTGTATGAACTAGGGTTTAAATTTTTTAGGTCTTATACACAAAAAAGTCACATGTAGATACTCAATAAATCCTCTTTGATGGATGTAAGCACTCATGTAAAAAAATTACCTACACAGTCAACATAGACATAGATATACTCAATAGACAAGGCCATAGTGTGATCTTATCCTCCTAGTGTGTCCTTATCTTAACATAATTTAAAATTCTATTTTTAGTTATGACACAACTTAGGGATCATTATAGTTAGTTTTCATCAACAATTGGCATGAATTCATTTGGAGTTGGTTTGCATATTTTCTTATCAATTTCTTATTTATATCTCATTTAAAATTTTGTAAATTAATGTATTATAAATTTAGGTTCTATATATTTTATAGATCTAAATTAGTATACAATCATTTGTGTTTCATTTCATTTAATTGGTAAATCTAAAATAAAAATATATAAATTTTTTAGTGAACCCATAATTTTATTTGAACATTGTTTTTAGTTTTCTTAATTTTTTACCTAAGATTTCATACAAATTTATAAAAAAATTGACACTAAAAAAAATTGACCTTGGATATAAATTCGACACCATGAGTCAATATTATTTAAATTTGGATATAATGTGACACCAAATGCATTTTCTTGTCACTTTGGATAAGCGTCTGACATTGAAACATTTTTCTTTGACCTCAGGTTAAAATTTGGTGATCTTTATACACACAAAAAATCAATTATATTTTATTTTAATTTTCTATTTGCTTGTTACTTGTTTTTATAAATTATGTTGTAGTAGTTTTAAAACTACTTAGTGACTATCTTTATGGGCTAAGTGGTGATCTATTTTACAAACATCATGGTATGAGGGGTACTTCTCCAATACTCAAGCCATTGTATAGTAGTAAACATTATGTTTAGTTTTCATGTACCTCATGATATATTGGAAATGACTAGGGACCCTTGTTTATACAATATGAAGCCTCTTTTATCCTTTTGATTTATGGTGCACCTCAAAGGAGTATATCACCCAAGGTAGTTACTCTCATAATATCCTCAAAGTTATGATAAGCCAAAATCATGGTCTAACCTCTGTAGTTAATGATCTAAAATATTGGGATGAAACCAATCTATAAACAAGCAAGTATATTTGAGAGCCCACATAATCATTTAAACCCTTCCCAAATCAACTTTTATACCTTTTTTTGTTGATTATATTGTATTCATAATGGGATCAATAAGATAATTCTTCTTTTATATGATACATAGAATTATGAAATTCATTATCACATCTTGTATTACCTTTCAACATGTTATTATTTTTTTACATGGATTCAATGTCAAACTAGTCAAGAAGTTATACTAAACAAGACCCAATCTCATGGCCTTGTTATTTCAAATGATTACACTACTATATCATGTCATTATTATTCTCTAATGAAAACACCACGAAAAATATTTATTTTTTTAAATTTGAAATGATTTGGGAATAAGAGGAAGTATATGTTATAAATTGTCTAATATATGCAACTTCAAAGGATCTTCCATTGTTTATTCCACATCCTATTGAAGGGAACGTTATGGCTCTCATTTTAGAATCGAATGATCTTGAAAATTACAGTGAGACTAATGAATCAAAATTTATGAAATATATTTGTAAACATATATAAAATGTTGATTCACTCTTGTATGTTACTAGAAATAAACAAAAGAAAAAGTCCCTAGGTAGTATTTCCAATGTTTCCACTTCCACTATTACATCCATTCCTATAGAATTATCCCTTAGTTTTCCAACATCACTTGGTTTTAAACAAGTATCCAAGCCTATGCCTACTCATGCTACTTATACCCCCCCAATTATCTTTACAAACACTACACTTGAGCATACAGTTCTTACCTTACAAGGCAAACTATCTCAACTTGAATAAATGTTTTCTCATGCTAGCCCTTATATGGACTCATTTTCATTGTTACATTATGATTTGGGATTAGAAACTACAACTTATCCATTACCAATTGGATTTGTGTCTCCTTATATTCCTTTATATGAAGGCAAAAGTGATCTTAATAACATTTGTAGGCACTCAATGTAGCTTACCTAAATTATGTAAATAATGATAATTTTTTGACAAATCTCTTTCCAAGAAGTCTCAAAGAATATAATCTTAGATGGTTTTACAATATTCCTCTTCAATCCATAAACACTTTAAATCCTTTTAAAAAGTACTCTTTAACACTTTTTTTATCAACATTGGTAAAAATATATCATATGCTCAAATTGCAAAGCTCAAACAAGAGTCTAATGAAACAATTAGTGAATATGTTATAAGATACAAGACTATGCTAGTAAAATTTAAAAATCAAATGGAAAATAATGAGTTTCAAGATATCCTCACTCAAAGTTTTTTATCTCCACTTCAAGAGTCAATTATGTTTGATAAGTTAGAATGTTTTGATGAATTATGCCATATATTCAAAGAGCGTGAGGTCAATTTACATACTTGGAATAAGCTAAAGTATACAAAAAATGTTCCTTCTGCTTCAAATATCAAGTTTCAAAACAAGATAAATTAACTAATTAAATTAAGAATGAAGCTAAAATTATAGTTAATGATATTTCACAACCAACACAAAATATTTAATTACAATCTCCACCAACGAGGTAATTCTTGAGGTTAGCATCACCTCCTCATGTATTGTTACAAGAGCTGTTTGAATACAATCTAATATATCTTCCTCCACCAATGAAAGTAGACATGTCTAAACCATAATATAAAAGCTTTGATAGTCATGTATATAGTGAATAATATCAATGTATTGGTCATTCCATACACAAATGTTTCAAGATCAATCACAAAATTCAATCTAATTGATGAGAATATTATTGACATTGGCACACCTATTGAAGAGGGTAAGCCACAATAAAATGACAATTCAAAGCTCAATATTTACAAATATCCTTTTCCAAATCATGAATAAAAAGATAACAAGGATAATTCTAAATTAAATTATACATATAATGTTCATCCTCCTCCTTATACATATGAACATCCACTTGATAGGATCATTGGTACAGTTACAAGCAAATAAACTTCATGACCTATGATTGCATTTGATGATATTGAATTTGGTAATGATGATTTATTTAGACATACACTCTTTATTTGAGCAAATTTTGATAATCAATCCATTATAGTGTTATGATAGATAGTGGATTGAATGAAAATGCATTCACCATAATACTTCTCTACTTTATTAGTTATATAGAACAAGATTTTTAGGATACATTTAGAGTTGTCAAAGTATTTGATGGTCATACATAGGATACTCTTGGGCATATATTTCAACCTTTACAAGTGTGACCTCTCATAATGCCCACTTCATTATTTGATCTACCTAGCACAAGGTTATTTGCTATGCTATTAGGATGCCTTTGGATAAAAAATATTAGAGTAGTACCTTCTTCAGTGCATAAATGTATCAAATATATTCATGGTAATCAAGTGCTCAAAATTCAAATAATTTAATATGAATATCCTCTAGAACCAATGATATTTACTCCTTCAAAAAATTTGGTTGGCACATACATTGAGCAACATGGTAATAAAATAGTCTATAGAAATATTCACGAGCATGATCTAGATATTCAAAATCATATCACAAAATTGGTTTCTCCATCTATTTATGAGCATGATACAGTTACACATGGGCATATTTAGGTAGTTTTAAAGATCATGGTATATTCTCCTAATTAGAAACTGGAACCTAAAAATAGGTCATCATCTCCTAAGGCATCATAGGTTATTCAAAGATATTAACCATAGGTATAGGTAGTTACATATTCTCCTATTATACATGAGGATACAAGTTCACATGCGTATATGAGAAACGATTCATATGGTTATATTACATCACATGATTCTTATTCATATTTAAAATTATCTACAGTTGGCACTTCCTCTTCACAAGAAGTTACTCCGTTACAAAATGAATTTAGGTATACATATGTGCATTCTCTTTATGAGACCCTTGATTGGATAAAATCTCCTACTTCCTCCCAACCTATTAATTGGGATAATTATCTTAATTATTTATTTATATTTTTTACATAGACTATTTGTGTTTACTTCAATGGTACTTCTTATATCCCTTATCCAAACATTCTTCTAACCATTGGCTTTATCTTCACTTCGGGCACTTTCCTTCTTGATTTTCCAATTGATTCTAACAATTCAAAACAACTATCTTATAAAACATACAGTGTTCATTCTTTATGTCAATCCACTTGCCTAATATTACATATTTATCATGCTTGGATTCCATTGCACTTGCATGATCACATATATCTACCTACATTCTCCATGAGCACATATAGTTTATTTCTCATTCGAGGAATATTCATTCTTATCTATATCAATCATTTGTGCTAAATTATGTAGACACTATGATTTTGTATGCCCTATATTCATTATTTGGTGTCATAGGCCTTTAATTATTATTTCATCTTAAATACCCCTATCCTAA
Source organism: Torreya grandis (assembly GCA_037957365.1). Lineage (NCBI taxonomy): Eukaryota > Viridiplantae > Streptophyta > Pinopsida > Cupressales > Taxaceae > Torreya > Torreya grandis. The sequence continues at coordinate 865,481 of JARHVA010003068.1, forward strand.
AGTTTAAACTATTTGCCATTAGATACTCGGTAATTTATTTTTTTAAATTACCATTGTACCTTTCTAACCACCAAAATATAATTACAACTCATAAATATTAACCATCCAAAAACATAAACTCATATAAATCTATTGATAATAAACCTACACTTGTAATCCTAAATTACCCCATAGTTGAAACAAGCTAAAATGGATGAAAGCAAACTTCTGCCAAAAAGGGCAAATCAGTATTGATTCTCTCATGATCGATGTTGATTTTCCTGATTGGCATCGATATATATATACACAAGTGACCCTTTAATTTATCCCCTATGAAATTTAAATCTTGAAGCATTGTTAATATTCTCTCAGAGAATCAAAGGTGGACTAAAGTTAGGTTATACCAATCTAGAATAGTCATCATAAACCAAGAAGATCACTTGCACTTGTAAAAAGAATACACTCTGCTTGCATCCATTTCAAGGTAAGTGATCTATATTAAATATTTTATTTCTTATGTCATTCTATCTTTTCCAACTCATTTCATTATCAGAACATCTCAAATATCCCTAGTTTCCTTTTTTAATATCCTTGGTCATCCTTTAGCTTTTTATTTATAACCTTGTGCAGTTTTAATAGAATCAACATTGATTCATCTAAATTGACACCAACTCCATAAGATCAGCATTGATCCCTTCATTGTATTTTAAAATACAATCCATTTAGTCATAAAACACTATTTTAGATGTAATCTAATTTGATCTTCTACCTTTCTAAACATGGAATTTATATATAGATGACTCTGCCTAGTCTTTCACATGACCTAAATAATATCACGGATATACCCATCATCTCTCAACCTTTCTTCACTAACTAGAGTGACATATATTTTGAATTAGCACTTTGTGCCATTGTTTATTCTCCCTTAGTTGAAGCCACTTCTGACCAACTAGATGTTATACAATAAAATGTGAATTCTATTGGATTTTATTGGGATGAATACTTTGCTTATATTGATAATATAGACAAAGATTAGTTCTTAATAATTTTGTTATCACAACCATATCACATCTTTCTATTTTATAATTTTATTTTATATTATCCACTTAATTGTGAAAATAGTGAGCTAACATCCACTTGAGTAAGTTCATAACTTCTTGGGATGGGTTTCTAACTAGGCAACTCATTTATCTATTAATCAAATTTGTCCAAGTTGTCTCATTGTGTACAAGTTATTATTCTAAGCTAAAAATAAGTTCCCACTTTCACTAGATTCAAAAGGTGTGCAACCATCTTCTTATCTCTAGATATTCCTTATAAACCCTGCATTTATTTAAAAAAATTAGTAGAAAATTAAGTTAAAAGGAAAAAATGAAAAACTACTATTACATTCAGGAATGCTCGATGGGACTGCTAAGGTCGCATTGTTCTTATTATTTTCATTATGAAATTATTCATTAGTTGCCTCTTTTCTTGATTGTTTGTCTTCATTCAAAAAAGATAAAATCCAAAAACTCTTATTTTTCCTTTTAAGCTTTAAAAAGAATTGCATTCATCCTTTTCTTGCTTAGATAATTCACGTAAATTAATCTAGGTGGATCAATATATCATAGTAATCACACCTTCTCACACATCCAAAACCACACAGTCTTAAAATAAGCATTTGAAACATTTTCCTACGTAAGGTGGACCCATTTGGATTTCATCACCAAGGGGAAAACCAACTCAATGTACCAATTGAGTATAAATTTTTTGGAAAGAAGTATAAAAACTAAGCACCTGATAGCCTTATCGCTACAGTGTGTGAAGTGAGGGGGTAGGCTCCAATACCAAGCCACATACATTTTTCCAACATAGAATCAAGCCTCAATGTACTTCCATGTATACAGAGGTTCCCATCCTTAAACAAAAACCTAAAACCATATTTAAATTACCATTTCCTAATACCATCATTGACCTTTTCCCTTATCATACTCTAAAGTTAATTTCTTATATAAATAAAATCTTTTAAGTACATTTTGTAGTGTGTGTGCTTGTGTCCACTAAAATGAGATAATTGAAAAATACTGGAATGTGTTTTTTATTTCATTTCTTGATTTCTCTTTGATGTTGCATTGTTTTGATGTGACACCAATTACTAAAGAAAACAAAATCCCTAACCTCATCCTCATCCATGGAAAACACCTCAAGTCCTTTACCTTTCTTGAGTCTACAAGTGAGGGTATTCCCTAGTTCTATACTCAGGGAGATCCTAAATTCACCACCATATTAGATAGTAATCCAATTTCTCTTAACTATTACCTTAGCGCTCAATCCATACATCTTCCACTTTCCCCTCATACACAATATTTTGGGAATGTTTTTGGCATGCCCCTAGATGGACCTGAAGGGTTTACTATACCCATGGTTTCCTCTCTCAACAATCCTCCCCTAATAGGTTTCAATACTAACACTATGTAACCTTTAAATAATACACCTTCATTAACATCTAGTGGTCCATCCCCAACTAGTACCCAAGCCTAAAATATTATTGCACCTCAACCTACATTTACTCTACCTCCTACCATGGCACCTTAGAATGTAGTGATTTTAATCCTTGCAACTCTACTATCCATCCAAACTGGCATAGCTTCAAATCCCTAAACTTAGCCTTTGCAACAAGATCCCTTAATTCAACCTCATCTTCATTACATGACATTAACCACCCAATACATAGTTCCCTCATAAACCTTTGGGTCCACATATATACCCTTGTAAACCCCATAGTATGTGGTAGCATCTCAACTGATTATGACCACTTCAATTGGTTACCCCTCATCACAACCCTTTTTCACTTCATTTTATACCTATCAACATATATAATAGAATGTCTCAAGGGGTATTCCTTAGTATAATACCCAACCTAACCTTATGAACATCCTTATGAATAAGATGGAAACATTGGAAGCCTCTACCTCTAGGTACAAAAATATGCTCACTTATGAGCAAATCTACAATTAACCCATTAATACAACTATCCCTATTATACCATACCCCCCACAATGGGAACTTATAAACTTTATGAAATTTAAAAATAAGGAATATCACCAACAACATATTTGACCATTTAGACACACTTGTTATCTTATAGCCCATGATAATGCTCCTCCTAAGAACATTTCCCATGTCACTAGCTAAACTAGCTTTAGACTGGTATAGTTCTATCCCTCAACGTTTCATATTCTCTTTTGGTTAACTATCCAAAATAATTTTAGATAATTTTCCATTAACATCATAAGAAAATTTACCATAATATACCTCTATGCCATTAGACAATTTAATGATGAATATATCACTGATTTCATGGCTAGATGGCAAAGTCTTATAAACCAACTTACTTTTTCTCTCCCTCAAATAGAAATAATCAAATTATTTGAGATATCATGTGCTTAACACATCTCATAAACATTATGGGTTCAATCCTTCAAGACTTTTGATGAGGCCTTTTCCATGGCCCATAAACTATAAATTTGAGCATTAGAAGAAGGTAAGGTAAAGTTACGTAATAAAATCTTCAAACCCAATCCATCCAAAGGAACTAGAAATACCAAAACTAAAGGCACTACTAATGTTGTGGTCTTAAAATTAGAACCCTCATAGATAAAAATCCAATCCAAACCCTCTACCTCCAAAGCATAACCATAAAACCATTAACACATTTTCCTCCATGATAGTACACACCCTTATGGGAATCTTATGCTTTTCTTTTAGTCAAACTCTTAAAATAATATATCATCAAACCTACTCTGGTTAGACCTCTTTATGGCTCTTAACCTAAGCCCAATTGGTTCAAATAAAATGACTTTTAAAATTACCATTGTGTACTAGGTCATGATGTCAATAAGTGTCGCTACATCAAAGGTTAGGTTCAAAAGCTTATTAATCAAGGAGATTTATAGTTACATAACCCTAATCCTCATCCTAATCCATCCATATAAATATTTAAGAAATCATTCCCCAACCATGCCTTTATGTCTAATTTTGTATAGGTTAATTCAAGATGCACCTCAGACCATGAGACCCATGTGATAAGTATGATCCATGATCAACTTCTCTACTTAAATATGTTAGTAGTGCTACTAAATCACCTTCCACAAAAACTAAAATCTTAGATCTCCTTATAGGAGATGCCTTTGAACCGTCTGAATCAAGTAGATATAGATATTTGTTCTATAGTAGCTTCATCAACTCCTAGTCAGGATGTCTTTATATGAACTTGTCCAAAACACTCCTCAGCATCATGAGGTTGTGATAGAAGCCTTGCAAGCTACCGAGATATAATTATATGAACTCCAACCTATATCATTTTTTATCACATCACTTCAAAAGTCATCATCCATAACATTCCATGATTTTAAAATATCACCATTATAGCTTGATGACCAGGATCCACCACTATTTATCATTGCCCAAATTGATCAGACCCAAATTAAATGAGTAATGATTGATAATGAATCAAGCATAAATATTATCTCCTCTCATGATTTTAAGAAATTAAAGTTACCTGAAACTAATGTAGCTCTATCTCTAGCCATTTTATGAGCATTCAATGATACTATGGCCCCTACATTAAGAATAATTGTCCTTCCCATCCAATTAGGTGTACGTACCCTCCCTAAATTATTTTATGTAATATAAGGGGAGTTTCAATACAATATCCTATTAGGACATCCTTGGATATTCACTATGATTTACATCCCCTCCACCTTACACTGATGTCTTAAATTCAAACATGAAGGTAAGTTCCATAGGATCTTGGCCAATCCCCATCCATTTAAAACTTACAACCTTACCTTCCAACCAAATGACATCTTAATTTCATTACAAAGTGTAATCACATCATCATCCAATGAATCATAATTTAGTATGAAAATCCCTACATGAAGAAGTGATAGCAAGGATTCCCTTGATTCTATGTTTCATCAACTATCGATAGGAGAATATTAGTTACTGATGCTCAACACTCTCCCCACTCCCTAAGAATATGGGTGTTTTAAAAAATAACATGCGTATTATCTTAATCTCAAGGAACGCATTCCCTTTAGTCCACCTTTCCTCTATATTCATTTAATCTATGATGGGATTGATTATCTTTATTCAGGTCTTGATAGTCAAACCCACACCAAACTATTCACCTCAAACTTCTCATTCCCAGATAAACCCAACTTTGTAAAAACATACTTGCAACAGTGTCCTTAAAAGGGCTTTGGCATAAGAGACTATGAACAAGAATCTCATGATGTCACATTGTGGGATTTTAGGAATCCCCATGAAAATCATGGCCTAAGTTTTAACAAAAATCCCAAAATTATCAGAAAAACCCCTCTTCTACCTATTCTCAAAGACGACATGTCATCCTCACCCTCCAACACCCCTTCTAAGATAGATGAGGTTATATCCATTCCTCCAAAAAACAATTAGTCAATTCCATCAATATAAAACCTCTCATCTATTGCATCAAGGGGGAAGACAAAAACATTCCTCTCTCCTACCCAAAAATGATAGGGTAGGATTTTTTGACCATCCTTGTTCTTTAGTGCCAGGATGATGAATCGATCTTAACTCATTTAGGCTCAAATAACTCCCATCTACACAATTCTTTTCCCTCTAAAACCTTTAGTCTATTAAATGAAGCTACTATCAACATTAACATAGGATCTCATGAGACTCCATGAATTCTTAAGGTCAGTAAATCTTTATATCCTCAAAAACACCAAGATATAAATATATTTCAAGTAGATTATAGTAAAGCATTCACTTAGTCCTATAATGACATGCCTGGTGTCGACCCTGCTATTTTCATCCATAATATCATCACATTTTTTGATGTGAAACCTATAAAACAAAAAAATTGAAAAATGCATCCTCACATTGCACTCTTGGTTAAATAATAATTACAATGTCTCTTATCTATCAATTTTATCTAGCCTATTGACTACCCTTAATGAGTGTCTAATATCATCCTTATCATAAAACCCATAGGAGGACTTCACCTTTGTACTAATTTTTATGACTTTAACCTTGATTGTTCTAATTATGATTTCCCTCTTTAATATTTCCTAATTAGTGGACTTAATAGTCAATCATAAAATGTTATCATTTATGGATGGTTTCTCTAGGTACAATTAGAAATTTATCACACCAAAAAATCAACATAAGAATTCATTTATTACTCCCTGGGGGACCTTATGCTATCAGGTTATGCCTTTCATCTTAAATAATGTTAGGGCCACCTATTAGAGGGCCATGACCTATATTTTCCATGACATAATCCATAAAATCATTAAATATTATGTGGATGATCTCCTTGATAATTCAAAACTATGAAAAGACCATCTTTTCATGTTTAAAGTAATCTTCGATCACCTAATCTAGTTTCATGTTCATCTCAATTTCAAAAAATGCATTTTGGGGTTTTGATGGGTAAGCTTTTGGGTTTCATCTTCTCTATTTAGGGAATAGAGATCAACCCCACTAAGATTAAAGCCATTATAAAAAAACCACCCCCTTCTAATCTTAAGCAACTCCATAGATTACAAGGAAAATGGTAGTCCATTTGTTTTTTTATCTCTCAGTTATTTGATTGATGTCAACCATTACATCACCTCCTAAAGAAAGATGCCTATTTTATTTAAGACTTTGGCTATTATGAGGCCTTTGATTCCCTCAAAATTTATCTTCGCTCACCACCAGTTCTCATTCCTCTTAAGTAGGGGAAACCTTTCTTCTTGTATATTTTAGCCACAAACCATGCCCTAAGAGCCATGCCTACCCATCATGATGAGAAACATAACTATTAGGTATTTTATTACACAAGTCTCACTCTCATTAAATATGAGGCATGTTATACACATATAGAAAAATTATGCCTGGATCTTGTCTTTGTAGCTTCCAAGCTTCACCATTATCTACTCAATCACAAAAACTATGTGATCATGAATGTGGATCCCCTAAAGTTTATGCATTTAAAGCCTTATCAAAATCAATGAATGGCCAAATGGATTATGCTTTTGGAATAATTTGATCTTGATTTTATCCACAAAAAATTAGTTAAAGGTGATATCATTATTGATCACCTTATTGAGGAAACTCTTGTTGATAATCAATCAATCAATTATGAACTCAGAGATGAGTCCATGCCTCCACATCTCAATCATATCCTCAATATAAAATCACTTTATTCTTTGATGGATCTAAGTGTAAGCATGGCAGGGATGCTAGAATTATCTTAATCCATCTAGGGGGGACACCTATACCTTTATCTTTTAAACTTGATTTTGATTGCACCAATAATATGACAGAGTATGAGGCTTTGATCATAGGTCTCCAAACTGCTTTAGCCTTAGGTATTAAATCACTTAATATCTATGGTGATTGACAACTTGTGGTTAATCAAATAAAAGGCATATATTAATGTAAAAATGACACCCTCCATAAATATAAGACCTTGGCTAATCAATTACTAGCTACTTTTGAGTAGTATGCTATCCAAGCCACTCCTTGATCAACTAACAAGTTTGTTGATACCATGGCCTCCTTGGCCTCATTTATCTCATCTCCATCTAAGGAATCTAAGTTATTTGTTATCACTCACAAAATCAATCAACCTTCTTTTACCAAAATTGATCTTCCTTCTATCCATAATATAGAGGAAAACCCATTGGATCTTTGGTATATGAAGATATTTGATTATTTATCAAAAGGTATTATTCCTCCATATTTATCCAAAAATGGCAATGCATCACTAATTTTGTCATACTGGGGGGGTTCTCTATAAACATGGTTTTAATGATATCCTTCTTAATTATATCCAAAATCTTGAAGCTACCCTCTTTATCAATTAAGCTCATGATGGGTCATGTGGTGGAAATTTTAGTGGTCATACCATTTCTAAGAGAATATTACGATTAGGCTATTAGTGGCCCACTTTAAATCAAGATTATTGTGAGTACATTAAGAAATGCATAAAATTCCAACAACATGTTAATCTATCACATGTCCCTAGTCATGCATTATAAGTATCATAGGACTTTAGTCCATTTTCCTAGTGGGGCCTTGATCTTATAGGTCAAATCAATCTTAAATTTTCCCAACACCATGGATTTATAATCACCACCACTGAATATTTCACTAAATGGGTGGAGGTTATTCCTCTTATCTCAACCAAAGTAGGTAAAATTATGGATTTTATTAAACATCATATTATTTTTACCTTTGGTATTCCTCATAATATCATTACAAATAATGTAAAATATTTTAAAAATAAAAAGGTTCAAGAGCTCTATGACTCTTTCAACATTAAGTTAAGCTTCTCCTCACCTTACTATCCTCAAGTTAATTGGTAGGCCAAGGCATCTAATAAAACTCTTATCAAAATCATAACTAAATTTCTTAATGAATATGGAAAAAACTATCATCTTCATGTTCCCTTTGTCTTATGGGCTTATCAAACTAGTATTTGAACCTCTACAGGTGCTACCCCTTTCTCTCTAGTTTATGGTGTTGAAGTTGTACTTTTTATTTAGGTTTAGATTCCTTCCCTTCACATCTTTCTTAAAGATATCATTTATAAGGATGACTTCCATCAGGAATGATTATCCCTGCTTGAGCTCTTGGATGAGCATCGATCAACTTCCCTTGACCATCTCATTGTATATAAGGAATGAATAAAATGCACCTATAATAAAAATTTAAAAGAATGTGAATTTAATGTTGGGGACCTTATCTTGAAATAAAATCAACATGTCACTAATATGGAAAAGAAAAAATGAGGAAATTTTTCTCCAAATTGGCTTGGACCATATATTATCAACCATAAATATGGATCCGGGGCATATCATTTGGCCTCTCTTCATGGAAAACCAATATGAGAACCTCTTAATGCATTGTATTTTCACCCTTTCCATTGTTAATAAGTTTTAATTGCCTTGATCAACCTAGTTTATTTTATTTTGGTTTGATTATCCAAAAACATTTACCTTTCATTTTTAAAAATACCAAATAATGATATATAGAGTCCTATGGTTATCTGATAGCATGTCTATTCTAACCATGAATATGAATACCCTAGTTCTATTCATAGCATGCTCTAATTGGACAAACTCCACCTATAATGGGAAGGATCCCCAAATCACTATTTCATAAAACCCCTCCCTATCACCTCAGTAGTTCATTTAGGAATAATAATATCATCTTGTATAACAAAGCATTGGAAAATATTTTAGGTTACCTTAAGCCAATCCATAAGAAATTGAAAACACTAGGATCAAAAAAAAAGCAAATAAAAACATCTCTAAAAAGGCAAAAATAATAGACTGATCCCTCGAAGGAGAAATGTAAAATATATATAAATACAAAAAGTGCATATTACTCCCTTGAAGGATAGTTTATTTTAAAAGAATCCCTCAAAATATAGACCACTCCCTCAAAGGATGGCTATCATGCATGAAATATCCCAAGAAAGCTTCTCGAATCGATTAGCTTTCTCTAAATTAGTAGACTTCTTACATTGATCACTCTATATGGATTGGCACAAAAGGATCTTAGGGTCAACCTTAGCTTTGGAATGCAGGATGAAAACAACTTCTTAAAAAATCAACTTTTTATCAAAATCCTTAAAAAAAAGCAAATCCCTAGAAAATTCCATCTCAAACCAATCAATCTTAAACTTTGTTGACCTAAGGCTGTTAGGATATTTATTAACAGTCATTTAAGGATGAACATGTAATTATTACAAGAGGTTTTTCTTTGGTCATGGTACAAGCCAATGACAAGTAAATTTTATTTGTCTATCTTAAATAATTTAAAATTGAGCTAATTAACCATATAAAGCAGGATTGCCACATATATCTTGATCATAGTATAAGAATATCTTAATTTAATCCATGGAATCATTTAAACTAACAATCTAATAATCCATAAGCATTTTAATCTAAACCTATAATAACAAAATATAAATCCATAATCTAATCTAATCCATGATCACATCACATAAATACATTATCCAAACTAATCCATCACATCTCATAAATCCATAAAATCCCAAGCTAAATCCATATCACATAATATAGATCCATAAACATTTTAATGTAAATCCATAATAATCTATCACATCATCATGTCATCTAAATAGCTAAATCCATAATCAAATAATCTAAATACAAAACATCCTAAACTAACTCCATGATCCATAACATTTCAAACCATAATCTAATAAAATCCATAAATCAAAAAACTTAACACCATAACTCATAAAAAAAATCATGTATCTATATATATAAATGCTCAAATGTAGATCATTTGAGTCTTATTATATAAAATATATGGCTCTCTCGCTAGTGCAATAAATACAAAATAGGCTACTTATTAAACTAGAGATGGCTCAAATGGATGCTCTCAACACCTCCACCCCAATCTCCTCATCCATCTCCCATCTAATCTCTCCCATGTGATATACTCCCTATGCTGACTAAACCTATATGTATCCATCTAGAGGACCTAACCTATGTGGGCACATGTGTGGCATACCATGGAATCTTTGTATGCAAATCTAATATAATTTACTCATAATAATGCATCTTAGCCTCCATCTCTTAGTACCTATCCACACTTATAATACCTACCTATCTTTTACCCAACCCATCTCTCCCTGAAACTATCTACCCCATGGCTCCTCCATCCCTCCATTTTTAATTATCCCTCTCAACATGGTATCTATCTTGAGCCTAAACTACCAAATCATGACTCAACCATAGGGTGTCATACTCTACTTGTAACACATTTAAAATTGTTTGTAGACCATCTTACTCCATCTACATCATAGTGAGCACCCCCTATGTTATGGTCACCTATCCTTGTAAAGTGATGCATTGGGATCTTAGTGCATCCCTCTTAGTAATGATACTTGTAACATATATCTCCTCCTCCTCTCCTCCCTCCTTTCCCCTCTCCTCTTCATTTCCTTCTTCCTCCTCCTCTACATCATGCATCTCCTCATATGTTCCTTTTTGTTGAGGTCACACCACCCTCTCCTGTCTGGCAATTAAATTCTATACACAACATAATAAATATGCTAGGGTACACCCTACATCATCTATCTCTACATCTCCCTCCTCAACCTTAGATCCTATCAAAATATCTATGACATCTGACTCTGGTAGTTTGGTTTCTATATCATCCCATGTATACACTCATGGGGTCCATGGTATATCCTGAATAAGCCCAAACTATATCTTCACTCTCCCAAAGTGTAAAAACTCTACATAATTCATCCTACTCCCTATCATCCATCTCTCCCTTTGAATGTATACTAAATCTACCTTTATCCTAGGCCATGCAAGAAATCTAACATAAGGCCTCCAAATGATGTCACCATCCTACAACTCCTGAAGGACTCATCCATAATATGCTAGGTCTCATGTCATGCCATCTTTATAATCCCACACCAAATCTTCCTTCCATCAAAGGAATGCCACACTATAAGCAGTATCATACCATAATATCTATGGGGTACCAATGGGTCATATCACTTTGATGTGTTCATACCCCCAACACTATAAAATGAAAGTCACATCCAAACCATATTTCTTTTGGGTCCTCCACCCTCATAATTCCCTATATAACTATGTTATTAAAATTAGGGCCCAAGAAAATATTGTTTGTTGCTCCCACATATCTACAATGACAATTATGAGGTTCCATGGGAATTTGCCTCCCCCTGAGTCAATGAGAACATAGAAAGAAATGGCTAGCATCATCATCATCAATACTCATCTCCCATTTGTATTTGCATCATATAATGACTTGAAAATAAATCCTCCTACTGTAAATGTGATATCTATGACATTTCCATTGTACAACTATGTCAATACTATTGTGTTACCCCCCTCATCCATAGGTACAATAGCAGCCCCCCATACTGGAAGCCATAGTATCCTATATATGTCCTCCACTATAATGGTCATCTTTATTATAGGTAACCAAAATGTCTTGGTGGTCACATTTCAGCACTCTAGTAATGTTACCAGTAGGGTCATGTCTCTATGAATATAGTGGTAGAAGTTTACTCCTCCTAATCCCATGGCCTCCATATGGACACAATCATCATCGTTCAGTTGATCATGTAACTATTCTAAAAGATGTGATACTCATTCTTTCATCCTCAAAAATGTTCATGCTTGTTATAATAATCCTATATAAGCCTTAAAATTTGTAATAATTTTACTTAGTTAACCCTAGACTCTTTCACTTAGTTATTCACCTTTTTAACCAATTAACATCATTTTATTTCTAATCAGCAATATTTCCAATGAATTGGTGATGTTTCCACTAGATTAGTGATGATTCACTGGGATTGATGCCAATCTTGGATCACCATATTACCCTAAAAACCCTTACATGTTACCTTAACCAAAAATCACAAAAAAACTAAAAATCTTAAATAAAAATAAGGCCTACCTCATCTTGAGACCATCACCACCACCTCTGACTGATGTTGCTCACCTCTATTTTACCACACATCAAAATCATTATCAAAATTTAGCTCTTCACTTGCCTTACATTGATAGCAAATGAACTATCTCCATGTTAGATTTGTTTATATAGTCATCTTTAAATTGGCATCAATTCATTTAGATTGGCATTGATTTATGTGGATCATCATCAATTTCCTTAATCGATGTCAATCTACCAAATGTTTTCTCTTTTTTCACTACTTGTAGTTTTTTGTGCATCCAGTCCCACTTTAAAGCCCAATATTTATACCTTGCCACACCTATCTTATTATTTGTCCTATTACAATTCAAGCTTTTAGACATAGACCCCCTGTTGGTCCCACAGCCTACATAAGGCATGCACTTTTTAGGCATCTCCCCTCTGTAGATCCTAAAAGTGCATCTCATCTTGAGAATAATTATCTATAGGTAGCATGCACATCATACATCACACTAGATTCTTTGGTCAGAAAAAACCTATCATTTTTTCTCTTGATTGGCCTTCATTTAAGCCCACTTATTCATAGTTGTGGCAATTTATTACATTATTTATCTTGGGAATCTCTACCTATACTATCTATACCCTATCAGTTCAAAAGTATACTTCATGTTATGCATCCACACTCTTGGTTCCCATTTTTTATTTATTCATCCCATCAATTACTCCATCTTTCAAATCCATCATCTTCTCATCATCCTACACTGGCTCCTAGTTTGAGGGGGGATACCTCCTCACATAAACCTAAAGCATTGGACATCCCTCAATTTTTGTTTCACGGTATGTTATTACATACTGATCCATAAAAAGAGGCAAATATAGACACTATGATTTTATATGGCATACACACATTATCTAGTGTCATAGGCCTTTAATTTTTATTTCATCCAAAATACCCCTATCCTAAATTTTAAACTATTTACCATTAGATACTCAGTAAATTGTTTTTACAAATTATCATTTTACCTTTCTAACCACCAAAATATAATTATAACCCATAAATCTTAACCCTCCAACAATTTACCCTTGTATAATCCATTGTTAACAAACTTACGCTTATAATCCTAAATTACCCCATAGTTGGAAAAAGCTAAAATAGATGAAAGCAAACTTTTACCAAAAAGGGCAAATTGATAATGATTCCCACGAATGGTATTGATTTTCCTAATCGACATCAATCTATATATACACAAGTGACCCTTTATTTTAGCCCCACAAAATTTCAATCTCAAAGTGTTGTTAAGATTTCCTTAGATAATCAAAGGCAAATACTAATTCCACATTGACAAAGCTAGGCTATACCCAATCTATAATAGTCATCACAAACCAAGAAGATTGCTTGCACCTATAAAAAGAATACACTCTACCTACATCCATTTCAAGGTAAGTAATTTGTATTAAATATTTCATTTTTCATGTCATTCTATATTTTCCTACTCATTTTTCTATTAGAACATCTTAGATATCCCTGGTTTCCTTTTTGAATATCCTTAGTCATCCTTTAGATTTATGTTTATAACCTTGTGTAGTTTTAATAGAATAGACATCAATTCATCTGAATCGGAACTAATTCTATAGGATTGGCATTGATCTATGCATTCTATTTTAAAATCTAAGCCATTTAGTCATAAAAATCTATTTTATATGAGTCTAATTTGATCTTCTACCTTTATAAACATGGAATTTATTTATAGATGACTCTACCTAGAGTTTCACATGATGTAATTAATATCACTAATCTACCCATCATCTCTTAACCTTTCTTCATTGACCAAAGTGACATAGCATTTGAATTATCACTTTGTGCCATTATTTATTCTCCCTCGGTTGAAGCCACTTCTAACTAGTTAGATGCTATACTTTGTGCCATTGTTAGGATGAATACTTTGCTTATATTGATAATATAGACAAAGATTATTTCTTAATCATTTTGTTATTGCATCCATATCACATCTTTCTATTTTGTAACTTCAATTTCTGTTATCCACTTAATTATGAAAATAATGAGCTGACATGCACTTGAGAAAGTTCATAACTTCCCAGGGCTGGTTCCTAACTAGGTAGCTCACTTATCTATCTACTATTCAAAATTTTCCAAGTTATCTCATTATGAGTAGGTTATTCTTCCAAACCAAAAATAAGTTCCCACATTCGATGGATTCAAATTGTGCGCAACCATCTTCTTATCTCCATGTATTCCTCATAAACCCTACATTTATTTAAAGTTTTTAGTAGATAATTAAATTAAAATGGAAAAATGAAAAATTACTATTACACATTATTATGATTTATTTACACATATATTGAGGGCACATTGCTTTACTTCCTTCTTGTTACACTAGGTTTAAGCACCTTATTTTAAATTATTCAAATCCCTCTCATTTCCTCTATTTTTGAAGCCTCACTTCTTAACACTATTCAAATATTTTAAGTTCTAATATTTCAAAAATACCAAAAAAAATAATATATATATATATATATATATATATATAAATTATAAAAAATTAAAATATGGAAAAATAGACAAAAAGGTCATATTTTGTAGAAAGAAAATCTAAATATTTAAAAAAATAAAAATCAAGATGCCAAAATCATATTCTTATGATGTTATCTTAATTTTTTATATATGTTACTTATTTCATGTTAAGTAGATATCATATTTCAATTTTCAATACGCAATGTTCTTCACATAGTATTTGAGTGTGATACATAACATACTATTACATGGTTCTTTTATGTTGGGATTCATTTTTAACCCAATAGCCTTACTATGTTGGGTGCATCTCTTCATTCTCAAGGAATAAATCGACAAGTTGTATCTATCCAAAACTTCTCTATCATGTTGAACTATATCTCATACAAATATTTTTCTAATAAATTATACTTTACATTCTACTACATGGAAACATTATTTTCTAGTAATGACATTGATACTTATGGTTGATGTAGAACAATCTCATTTGCTTTATGCTTAATTCTCACTTTAATACATGATAAAATAGGACTTGTTTACCTATTGTGTGTGTCCCTTAGCATTGTATGTGAATATATGTGCATGTACTTGTTTGTATGGCATCATCATGTCATTTTTGTATGGCCCTTAGCCTTGTGTGTTTATGTGAAATTCACACATCCCTTATATTTGGCCTTTGGGCCTTATGTGTCACATTAAATGAATAGTGTGTGACATTATGTGACATTCTTGTATGTTAATTATTTTTCACTATGGTGCCATGATTAATATAATTTATTTCTTCTACTTATTGCTTTTACTGATGTGTCATGGTATATATCATGAACATGTTTTTTTATGCACTTCAATGTTACATCTATCTAAGACATGTCATATATAATTCAATACAATATTCAGTACTCTTATGCAATATAATTAAAATATGATAAATATTACATAGTTGTATTTTGAGATTATTGAATTTCAAGTTACATCTCTCATCTCAAAAGGGGGGCATCACAACAAACTTGTTTTGAGAATCCAAGTCCTAATGAGCAATAAATTTTAGATTGATGGCACTATAAAGTTTTTAGAATTATAGTATGATTTATAATTTTTATATTATGGGGCATGTGACATAAATTTCCAATCATTCCTATAGTTATAAGTTATAGATTTCAAACAATTAAAAAATTAATTGACATTATTTATCAATTCAGTATAGATATAGGGGGGATGATATTCATTCGTGCTCATGTTTCTACATGGAAATTTCAAAGTTTAAAGTTCAAAAGTTTCAAAGGTACAAAAGTTTCAAATAGAATCTATATCTATCTATAGCGGTGTGATTCATCTCATTTTTCAAGTGGACCATCTATGATTTTAGTGACACTTAACATCAATGGTTTCACTTTAATGAGCCAAATTTTGTGGGTCCACACTCTTATCCTACCATGTTTGAGTCTAGTGACACTAAACATCTATGGTGCAATGTATCAATCCAAATTTGTTGGTTCTACACTTGAATTCTTATATAAAAGTACTCTTCATATTCAAATGAGATTTGGAGCATAAAATTTATCCAAATCAAGGGATTTTATTGGTTTTCAAAGTGAGACTTGATCGCTATAAATTCACCACAATTCAACATATCTCCAAATGCCTCAACAAGGGGGAACACACTTCTCCATTTTCAAGGTACATGGTAATTAGATTGCATACTCTTTTAGGTGAATTCTTTATTTTATCTATTTTCAAATTTAAAATTTCAAGTTTTATATTTTAAATTTTCAAATATGGACAATAACTGCTTTTAGTAACATTGTTTCATGTTTTTGTATTGAGGAATTTTTCACAATAAATCTTCACATAAACATTCAAAGTGTTTATATACACTTAGGTTCATATCTCCTTTACTCTAGTAATTTCACTTCATTGCATCACTAGAATAAAGGGGGTACAAATTTCGACTCTCAAATTTGATCATTAAGTGATTGATAATTTTTAATCTTGACATTCCTACCTTACTTGGCCAATTTGACATTACATTAACCTAAAATA